>VXBT01010002.1:455190-569296 GCA_013400235.1 Oriolus oriolus | reverse complement strand
GGAGGCGAGGCAGCGGGACGGCGAGGGGCCCCGGGGAGCGGTTCCCACGGCGGGCGGTGCGAGCCGGGCGATAGCGGGATGAGCCGCAGCGGAGGAGCTGCGAGCTGCGGGGGGTCGCTCCACTTTCTCGCGCTGGAAATTCCATTAAGGCTGTAAAAGCCGAGCTGGAACTGGCGCCGCGCGCTCCGCCGGTGTGGAAGTCCCCGAGGTTGTAAAATAAGTCAGTGGGATCTAAAGCACACCGGCTTCAAAAATAAAAATTAAAAAAAAAGAAAAAAAAGGAAAGAAAAACTAAAACCCCCGCGCTTGCACTTTATTTACTGTGTTTTTTTAATTCACCCTCCGCCGCGGGGCAGAGCTGGAGGAAGCGGAGTTAAAAGCGAAGCGCTGCTGCCGGAGCGTCCCCGGGTGTGCTTGAGCTGGGCTCTTGCGGGGAGAGCCGGGGAGGTGCTCCCAGGGCATTGGATGTAGCTCCGGCTTACGAGGTAGTGAGCTTTTTCCGCTGCCTTCCAAGGGGAGGCAGGAAGGAAAGGACCAGAAATAGACTGCCTACAGCCTCTGCTGCTCGCTTCGCTGCTTGACTCGTGCTCAGTCCTCCTGGAGCCCCTCAGATCACTGGAATGCTGTCTTTTGTCTGTAGCTCTGATTATCTGAGATCCGCTGAAATGACTGAAGTGATGATGAACACCCCAGCCATGGATGAGATCGGACTAAGCCCCCGCAAGGATGGGCTGTCGTATCAGGTAAGTGCTTTGCTGGCAGCTGAGGCGTTAATCCCGTGTGGAATTGCCTGGGCTAGACTGTAAGCTTGGTCTAACGTACCTTTCCGTAGCCTGACCTAATAGCAGGTCTTGCAGTAGTGAGAACTAGTCAACAGACTGGAATGTTTGCTTGGCAGGAGATGGTTGTCTAAAATATCACTCGCTATCAGTGTGGGTTGGCAGAGGATTCGATTGTTTTGAAGTGACCGAGCCCCCACTCATTCAGCGTTCCCGGGGCTCAGTTGGGAGATGGGTTAAAGAAGGATTCATGCCACTCACCGGGCTGAGAGGGCTCTTGAGACCTGTGTAACACAGCATACAGTTGATCTGCCGAGAGCAGGAGGATGCTGTTTATATGGCATCCACATCTGTTTGATCTAGTGCTTGGTTTTCCTGACTGACGTGTCCATTAGAGAGGGTTAACAGTCTTCTGTAAGATACAGTGAGACCAGCCGCAGCCTAAATGAGCCTTGAAATGTCACTGGAGATATCGGTACCTGGAGGCACGAGTTGCATTCATTCTGAAAGTTCTGAACAATGCAGTTAGCTGTTAATCTCTAGATCAGTGGCTGGGGTGAAGAAGTGGTCTTCAACTAGATCGAGCCTTAATCCTTCGGTCTCAATACCCCTTTCATTTCCTAGCTTGTAGTTAATCAAAGCACAAGTTAGGCACCTTAGCCTCCTTGCTCCCTGGCTTCCTGCACTTCCAGGAGACTTGTTGATGAGATCTGACACAGATGCTGAATGCTGGCAGATGACTTGCATCTGCTCTGTGCATCGGGTGACTCTTACTGGCAGATCCAGATGCAGGGCTCATCCTTTGCAGATGTTACACAACCTGCACAGAGGCACTTGCTCTAAGTGTGCATTCAGATGAGGTGCTGTATGTTTGCATATTTCTGTCGAAAAGGGAACTACAAGGCAGCAGCAGCAGAGCACCGGAGCATGAAATCGACTGAAGTTTGGGCCACTGCTGAGGCCTCCAGCAGAAGCCAAAGCTATGTGGAGGAAAAGGGGATACGTTCCTTGTTATAGTCAGGATTCTGGATCATGCATGTTGTGTAGTTTACGGCTGTGCTGTGCTTCAGTACTTGAGTTAGTGGGGATATGTGGCCTCTCTTGCCTCTCTTACAGACTGAGTGCAGAGGAATGACAGTGGTTAGACCTGAAGCAAACTAACCTGCATGTGATGTCTTTATGGGCCACCTTATGAAGAGGCTTAACCCAGTGAGGTCAAAGGCTTCTATTTACCCATCCAAATTCCCAGGGAGAGGCAGAATCTAGGTGCCCTGCTTGTTCTAATGATCGCTTCAGTGAGGCTCTTCCCCAAGTGCTAATGACCTTGATAAGTCTGCTTGGGCCAACTGGGGAACAGGCCTGTTTGGTTTTGAGTGGATCACCTGAATCTGAGCATGTGAGTCATAAATGCTGACGACTCATATCTGTGCAGGGCTTTTGCATCCTAAATCTGTTCTCTTCAGTGGTCTAGTCATAGATGATTTTTTCCAAATGCCTGCAAGGAGCTTCACCTTGATGTGAAGCAAACTGATGGCAGCAAGAGCAGAGGAGCTGAAATGCAAGAGCCTTATGGCACTAGCACTGTGTGGGCTGTGTATGAGGTCTACCTTTAATCAGATTAGTGTAAAGAGGATTGGGGAGCAGGATCCAGCCTTCTTTCTCTGTCTGCTAGGCTGAGGGTGTCACAGTGTAAGTCAAGGTAAGTTGAAAGCATCCTTAAAGGGTTGAAAGCTCAAGTGAGACCAGCAAGGGCAAATCTGATGCAAATAGCACCATGAACTTTTTGTTCTACCTCAGACTTTGGCACTTTGTGCCTCTTCTTGCTGATGGAGAGAGTTTGGTACATGGAAAATTGTATGCTTGTCTGAGAGCTGTAGTGCAGTGACTTAAAACCAGACAGGGCTAATGGAGCATGACTGCTGCTGCACTGAGGCTTGTTGATCTAAGCTGCAGCATCTTCCTCCACTCATCTGCAGAGTCAGGCACTCACGGTGTAACAGCCCTTGGCTGGCTATGAGAGGCAAAAAATAAAAAGTGGAGCCAGAACTGGGAGAGGCAAGCTTTTAGCTTCAAAAATTTCTCCTGTTCCTTTAGTGGAACTTGAATTTATTTTACTACAGAGATGATCTCAAACTGGGGTTCAAAATTTCCGCCTTCAAGCTGTGTAGAGCAGGGACTGCCTGGGAGTTGGTTTGTAGGATGCTGCCTGTGTGACTGGGGGCTGCTTCTGCCACCAGAGGCAGGCATGAAGCTGTCTGGACCAGAGGAGGTTGTACAGCACAGCAGCACTGCTGGAATTCTAGAGCACATCAGTACCTGCTGCAGACAGACTTGTCCTACCAAGAGTGCTGTTTCAAAGTCTTTTTGCCTTTACTTGGAAGTAAACTGAGGAAGCAAGCTCATACTCAGCTGAGTATTAACTTCAGCAATCTGATTCCTCTGTCTTGGGGAGTTCATTGAACTTCAGGGCTCCTCTCTGTCTCAGTGGTTATGAAGGGAACTTGGGTTGTTGACTTTTTTCTTCTGCATCTTCCACCCCCTGGGGTGTCTGTCTGTCCTAGACATCAGCTGAAGCTCTGCACTCCCCTCCCTGGTGCAGCACTGTGCCCCTTGCTGGGCTGGTCATCACCGCTCAATAGTGTGAAAGCTGTGACTGCAGAAGTAATAGCAATATTAACTGAGTTGCCTCCCTGGGCTTAGGGTAAACATGCTTTCTCATCATAGGAATGCCCTTTTCCCAGTTAATATACAAAACGCTTTTGAGCTAGTGTGCTAGCTTCAAAATCCTCCTCTGTAAGACAGCTTTCATTACTGTATTTGTGACAGCAAGCTGCTGTCTGAGCCCCCTGAAGATGGTTCAGCCAACAGATTTCAAGGGCCTGAGCAGAAGTGAGTGGTGAATTTGGGGCATGAGTCTCAGAACAGGGCAGCATAGACAAAACAGAAGATGTGACTGAAGAGATGATGTCATGCTGGGTCTTGTGCCTGCAGTGAGAAGCTATTTCTGGATCTTTAATAGATGTCCCATAATTCCCATGGGACTTACTAAACAAAAAACTCATTGAAATGCAGCTGATGGCTCAAGTTGCCCCTGCTAAAAACAGATGTGGCTGTGGAGGGCTTCATGCACTTCTTGCCTGGCGCTGTCCATTGAGCCGGGCCGTTCCTGCTGCCAGCCAGAGCTCGTGCACTGTTTGCTGTTTCCCAGCCCTAGAAATACCCGTTCTTTGAAGAGCCTCATCAGCACTCTGCCAGCTTGTCCTCTGCTGCTGTCTCCCGGCGGCACGAACAATGCCGCTGAAACTGAGGCTGAATTAATCATTTCGTGGAGCTGTTGTCAAAACAGCGCCTTGACCAGAATCCTACCTTGCTTCTTGGAAGCGCAGCGGGGTCTGAGCACAACAGAAAATGCTTTAGTGCCCAAAGTGTGTGTTCTGAGCAAAGGCAGTGTCCTGAGTTGAGTGTGCTGCTTTGCTGCAGGCTGGCTGGTGACTCGCTGGTCCTTCAGGCTCCCTTGTAGGAGACTGGCCTGCGGAGGCTGAGCTTGCCTCATGCCATCAGCTGAGGTTTGGTTGTCATGGGGAGCTTGAGCTCTGTAAGTCATGATCGCATCATGCTGGGATCTGTCGGAGGTTAATCACAGCCACGGCTCGCTGGGAATCACGTCAGAGTGGCTGAATCTGGGTAAATAGGCTTAAGGCTCTATCCAGTGGCTGTGCCAAAAGCTTGGTGTTGGGGAAGTCATTTCTGGTGAGTGCAACACCTTTTCACCAGCCCTGGGGAAGCACTGGCTTCCCATGCTGAGGGGCTTGAGCTGTGTCTGCTGGATCCCTCCATTTAAATGACCACCAGTATGTTACTGACCCAAGGGCTGTTGGCTCAATGGAAATTGAACTTCCTCTGTAATTGTTTTCTTGTGAGGTGCTTAATGTCTGTGCAGCCTTGATTTGTGCAAGCGAAGTCCTTCAGCAGAGCTGCTGCTTGCTGCTGTGGAAGGTTTTGAGACCAGGCTGTGAAAAGGTGGTGATAGCATGCACGGCTGCTAGACAAGATTAGTAGGCAGAGTCAATGTGTATTCCAGGGTCTGGGACCTAAATGAAGGCAGAAGCAGGATGTGGGATAAACAGATCCAAAAGTAATCATGTTTGCAGCTATGCTGTGCACAAGTGTTCCACTGAAATCCAAACTGAGGAGAGCAGCTCATCGGAACACCTCAGAGCATGTTTTTTTCCCCCCCCCAGCTTTGATGCCTTGTTACTCTGGGGGAAACTGGTTAGATGTAGGAAGTTTCCCTGACATCATGCCCTGAGACAGGGCAGAATTTCTGTGGCTGGAGAGTTGTTGTGGCTCATCACCTTGAGTCACAGCTGCTGTGTACATACTTGGAGCTCATTCTCGAGTCGTGACTACTGTGTGAGTAAATGTATGCATTGTAGCTGGAGAAGTCCTCCGAAGAGCACACTGAGAGGTGACTGAAATATTTCCTGAAATGAACTTGCTGTGCTTCTCAGTGGCAGTAAAGTTTTATTTTCAGAACTTAAATGCTGATTTGGGATATTGGCTTGATACTGCTGAAGAGGCACAAAATTCAGCTTTTCAGTCCAGGAAGGATGAGTGAGATGTGTCCAGCAGGGGTGTATCCTGTACCTGAAGTGGGATGTCTCCCAGCATGGACTTTGCAGTCTTGTATATTGCTACCACAATGAAGCAAAGCTTTCCCCCAAACCAGTAACTTAATTTGGAAAGATCTCATTGCTTTAGTCTCCCTGTAATACAATTTAAATAGTTTTCAGCCCCATGGGAGGGGAGACAAGCATTTTAACTATGGGTGTTGGTATGGAGTACACATGTGGAAGTTGTTTTGAATTTACAAGTGTCACTTGGATTATGGTAGTGCTGAGCTAATCTTAATTGTCTGACATCTCTCCTGCTTTTGCTGTTTCTCCATCCCTGTGAATGCTGAGAGAGGGTATGAGCCTCCCCAGGGCAATGAAAACTTTCCATTCTTGTTGCCAAGACTTCATCCGAGGAGAGTAGAGCTAGATCGTCTGAAACAGAGGCAAACATGATCTTCCTAAAATCATTACAAGCTTTTGTTTCAAGTTCTGCTTTTCCCTGCCCTTTCCAGCTGCAAGACAAGAATTTGGTCGATTTGTATGTGATCTGGGTAAGTTCATGTGGAGAGCAGTTCCCCAGACATAAATCCAGAGGGGCCTGTAAAAACTAGTCTTGCTGTTAGTGAGAAGCTGTGTTGAGTAGTGTAAGAAGCAACATACGTGTCCTCTGTGGGTCTAGAGGTGTTGGATGTGTCTCTCCATGGCCAGGATTTGGGGCTCAGCTACAGGGGGAGGCTCTGTGGAATCAGTTGCAGCCCCTTGAGCTGTATCATGCAAGTGAAGGGGTGGAAGATACCTTTGAATTGTTGCTAAATTTGCTTTTAGGCAGCCATCATAACCAGCTGGTTGTCACTTGTCCCCCTCACATCAAGTGACCAGGTCAGCCAGGGGAAGGCGTCTGCCTCAGCTGTGTGCAAGGTGGCTCCGTGTCACGAATGAGAGGGAGAAGCTAACCCCCGAGGCTGTTGCCCTCTTTGTGGGGTGGATGGTGCAGAGCCTTCTTCCCACACTCCTGAGCAGGGTGATGTCAGCAGAAAGGCTTGGAGGCAGGGTTTTGCTGTCCTGGCTGCTGTGCCAGAGGGTGCAGAGCTCCCAGGTCAGAGCTGAGCTGCTGTATTCCCAGCATGGAGCTTGCTGCAAGTTAGGGAGGTTTTTTCCTCCCCATTGTCTAAATCTGGAGTGGGACCAGGTTAGGCCTATGGAACCGACAGATGTAGCATGGCACTGCTGGAGCAGGACAGAGAGAGCTGGTGCTTGCTTATCTTTTTCCATAAAGAGGAATGGGGAGGCTGTTTGGGATAACTTTTTCACTTGGCTTCCTTGGAAGTACAGTTAGTCTTAAACCCTTTTTCCTTGGGCCCCGGTGCTTGGCCTGCTGTCGCCCTGCCCATCACATTGGAGGAAATCTGCCTTTCTGTATTTTTTCCATTGACTGTCCACGCCCCTTCAAAGTGCAGTTGCAACATCTCCCTTCATGCTGCCTCAACGATTAAAAAGCATGACTTAGTGGAAAAAATCCTGACCTTCTTGGGTTTGGCCTGTCCTGCAGCTGTTTGAGATAAGATTGTGCTAGGGTTTTTTTTTATTATTAAAAGAGCTGCACACCACATTTTGTGGATATTTGTTTGTAAGGAAATGACTACTACTTAGTTTCTGGAAAAAAGTCTGGCAGGCTATTTTCAAAGAAATTGCTCCAATTTGACCTAATGTGCTTAAAATAATAGCAGCCAAAGGTTAGTTTAAGTATTATACTGCTATTTTTCTTGCATTGGAGGCTATTTTCATGACATTATCAGCTTATGTAACCTCTTGAACCACACTTTTTTTTTTTCCATTGCAGCCTTCTAAACCATGTAATGTCAAGGGTATTTTTTTTTCCCTATCCTGGTTATAGATCACTTGATGCTGAAGAGCCACTGACTGTACTTTCAGTAATGCACTGTGTGCCTGCAACTGCCTTTGTTTGGCCAAGCAGAAGCCACAAAGCTCCAAGAAACAGTTGCTGTCTCACCGGTGCTGGGAGTGACTAATAGCAAGTAGCTCACGCTGCGATGCCCAGGTTGATGTGGCTGTGTTCAAAGGACCTCAGCTGCTCTTGTGCACCTGGAAAACGTGGGTGGTGGGAGCTGGACTCTTGCACCACTGTCCCCAGGACCAGATGATCACGTGCAAACAGCCCCTGATTTGTGCATTGCTTTCTGTTCCCTCGCCTGACTTTGTGTTAGGTAGCAGCCCGATGGCTTTCTCAGCTTGGCAGTCTGGCTGCCACAAGGCTTTGGATGCGAGGGAGAAATGAGGCTGAGCAGTAGAAGGCTGAATATTGCCAAGGAGGTGATGCTGTAGCTAATAGTTGCTAGGCTGAAGAAGGAGTTGATAGGATGTTGTTTGACTTTCTGTGGCCAGGGCTTCCCAAGGTGGTGGGTACCCACTTGATTGGCACAAGGAGAATGAGGCTTCGTGGTTAATGCTCAAGGCTCCTGGACGGGGAGCTTTTGTCAGTGGAACCACAAAGATCAAAGCAGATCGGGTCTTGCTCTCAGACTGGCAGTGCTGCTCCCTGCAAGGATGCTCTTGCAACTCGGTTGAATGCAGATGATGTTCAAAGAAAAGTACAGCCATATGACTTCTCACCTGGCCTACAACGTCAAGGGGAAAATGCACATTGTCATTTTCTTCTTTGGGATGTTTAAATGCAACCCTAATGTGAAATGGGCACTCTGATAAATTTGTTTGAAATAGCAGGTGGTGGTTGTTTAACCTTCTGGTTAGTAACCAGGAGATCTGATGTAGGAAGTGGGTTTTATCACCCAGCAGTTCCCTTCGGGATGAGAAGGGATTTGAAGCTGTTCCCCAGCAAGTTACCCACAAGTAACACAACCTTTTCTGTTCACATTGCAATCTAGTTGTGCAAAGTTGCTGCTAACACTGCACCAGCAGGTTTTTTTTCCTGTACTCATGCTTTGCCTCAGTTCCTAGTAGGATCAAGGTGTGCATCCCAGTGGCACTACCAGCAATTATGGGCCCTGGTGCTGCTTCACTGCACGAGCTTGTGCATCCATGTGGCAAACAATGGGTGGGAGGGAATGGGTAAGGTCTGTGCACCTTGAGGGGATGGAGATCAAGGAGTCCTCATATTCACTGCGTGAGAAACACAGTGCGTAACTGCTGGCTATGCCAAAGGTACCCCTTTCCTGAAGAAAGACAGTCCAGTCCCCAGCCCTTCCATAAAATGAGTGTCCTGCTGAGTTTCAGTGCTGATGTATGGTAGCTGTAGTGTGCAGAACACTGCCAAAATTATCTCTAAAATGCAGCTGAGCTATTTCAGGCTGGCACTGTGGGCCTGGAGTGATACCGGGCACAGGCCCTTGCTGCTCTAGCCCTGGGTTGCCGTGAGCCTCCTGCCTCCCAGCAGCAGGGCCCGGAGAACAAGCCTGTTCTCGTGTGCAGCCTGACCCAGCAGCAGGAAATGAGATCTCAGATTCTCTGATCGAGATAGCTCCGTGTGCAAACTCAAGAGCATTAACGCAAAAGCAGGGCTGGGGGGAAGAGGCGTTTGGATAAATATCCAAAAGGGCAGATCCCTATTTGCTGAGCGCTATCCAAGCAAGCGCGTGCTTCGGGAGCCTCTTGGGCAGCGCTCATTTCCATTACTTGGAGACTTGAAAAGGTTATTTACAAGTTCAAGAGTACTCCCATCACTCAGTGGTTGACTCTGTGTCCAGACTAGTCTGCCCTGGAGACCTAAATGTCTCGAGCTGGGTTTTGGCTGAGACTGTGTGAATGCAGCCCCTCTCACAGCCTGTTCCTTGGCTCTTTCAGATCTTCCCCGACCCCTCGGACTTTGATCGTTACTGTAAGCTGAAGGACCGCCTGCCCTCCATCGTGGTGGAGCCCACGGAGGGTGACGTGGAGAGCGGGGAGCTGAGATGGCCACCTGAAGAGTTCCTTGTGCAGGAGGAGGACGAGGAAGAGGAGGAAGAAAACTGTGAAGATGCAAAGAAGGACAACAAGGAGCAATAAATGGCATCTGAGGAAAGGCAAGGGACTGCACCCTTCTGAAGGAAGAGCCACACTTTTTTTGAAAGTCTTTTTAAAAAGACAAGTTCAATTTTGCACCTGCGAGATCTTAGTTTTTTTGTATTCTCTGTATCGAGAACTGAAGCCCTCGGTGTCACCAGACCTCCTGAGGAAGGAAGGAAGTAACGCAGAGAAATGTTTGCTGTTCTCGAGATCATTATCTGTATTTTTCCGAGGCGGAGGCAGCAGTGAAATTCCAAGCACATGGCAGAGGGTGACCACGCGAGGACTGCTGGAGGGGGGAGCTCGGGGAGGGGGAGGAAAGTTGAAGGTGGCAGCATTTGGCTGGGAGCTGCCTCTGGCCAAAAGCATGAGAACAGAGCCGAAATATCTCAGATTTGCCTTTCTTACAGCTTCCATTTTGTGTGTTGGGGGGGTGGAAGGGTGTCCATAGCGAAGCATGGCTACATGATCTAGTGACAAGGGGCCTGCAGCTCTCCCTGGTTCGGCACCTCCTAGGGTAAGGTGAGCGTCCACAGGAGTAGTCTGGTTTCTTGCTCTCGCTGTTGAGCCTGTTTTCCAGCCACTTTTCCCAAAGTTACTGTCTGCCCCTTTGTTTGCCTTTAGACTCTTCAATGCTGAGCAGCTGTATTTGCAGGGTAGCATTAGGCTGCTGCTTGTCATCTCTCCTGCGACGCCCTAGCTTATCTTGCAGGTGGTGAGCGTGAGGTGATGTGCATCGGATGTAAAAAGGTGCTTCTGTCTGCAGCAAGAGCTCATGTAGGTTTGAACACCTCAGATTCTTCTCTCCTATTTGCTGAGGCTGCTGTGGGGTGGTCTTGTCTTGTATGGTGCCCCAAGCCCATGGGTAGCGATTTATGCCTCCTTGCCTTGGTGTCCTTGAGGTTGTAGGGTTTTGTGTCTCTTAACTTGCTGGTCAGTGGGCTTGAGAGGGCTGGGGCGGGGGGGGTTTCTCCTCCAGCTTTGCCCTGCAGGGCCTCCTCAGTGCAGGACAGGCTGGTGGGGGGTGTTGTGGGGAGGGCTGGGGGTCATCCAAAGACGAAACACCGAATCTAGTGTGGATCACCAGTGGGGTTTGCAGGATGGGGTCTGCTGGGAGAGGATTAGTGTGGGTGCCCTGAGACAAGATGCATTCCTGCTTCTTAGCAAGGGTGAAACATTCATGGTTGTTTTAATGAAGTGCAGACTGGCTTGTGAAGTCTGCGGTTGTCCTCTCTTCACCGTACCCTGCCTCAAGGAGAAGGCCAGTCTGCTGCCAGACAGGGTAACCTGCTGCTTTCCTGGGAAGGGATAATCTTGCAGCTTTGGGGACCAGCTTGGGAGCCAGTCAGTCTTGGGATAGGATGAGAGCAGTTACCACCTAAACCAAATCTGGGGTCATGGAAGAGAAAAAGAAATGTCAAGGCCTTAACCAAACTTCCATAATAATCCCAATGCCACCCCCCTTTGCTTATAACTGGTTCCATTTTTAAAATCTATTTGGACATGTGTGTATTTGTATTTTTAATACCTCATGAGTAGTTTAACGCTGGTGGGGTTTGGGAACTGCTTTTAACATATTGGCGGGATTGTTTTAGTCTTGTCTTGCTTGTGTTTCAACATAATGGCAATAACTTATCAGCTCTGTGTAACTATTTTCGGACAGATCGGAGTTTGGAGATGAGTTAGCACAAAGCAGGAGAAACTCAGTGTTCCTACACTGCAGCTGGCCTCTGGCCCAGCCACGCAGACCCAGTCAGACACTCTCCCTGCCCACCTTGGTGCATGGTTGATCACCGAACGGCCGTGATGTGGTGATACCATTTTCTCTAGCGATGGATTCAGCTGTTGTGTCTGTAACACTTGTTCTAGTCTTGCTGTCTTACTGGAATGAGCTTGTACACCTGCATACCAGCCAGTCGTCTTATTTCTAAGTGTTACTCTCTATCGGTCTCTACCATCTGTACCACCAAGTCAAAGCTCTGTATCAAAGATATTACTGTGTGGGCAGCAGTGAGATGGCAATCCTTGGACTTCAGACCTGCTGTCTGCCCTAAAGACTTGCATATTTCTGTCTGCATCCTTTTTTTGGAAGTATTGTGTATATTTCTATTTGTTGTTGAACGTATCTTAAAGAACAAAGCACTCCAGTAAAACTCCTCCTGTTGTATGATATACATTCTATATTTCTGTAATTCTTTTTTGAGCCTCAGGGAGAAGCTAGCATTTTTTTCAAACTACATTTTTGTCACTGTGACAGTTGTAAATAAAGTTTGAAAATGCTTTCCAAACATATTGGCTTTGTTTTTACTGCAGAAGTGGGTTGGGATGGTCAACTTTCCAGAGCATGGCCAGTCCTGGTATTTCAGGTCTTAGGTGTGCTGATTTGCTAGGCTAATGCACACACACCTGAAGAGACTCATGTCTGTCAGTTGAGCCTGGAGATGCTGGTTTCATGCCTGTGGCTGGCCTCAGTTCATGCCCTATGGCATTGGAAACCTAAGTCAACTTAGAGTGAGGGGCAGCACCTTTGCCTTCTATCTTCCTGTGGCTGCTCGTTGCTGTGTGAAACACTGCAGCAAACTACTGCTCCAGCTTATGTGTTCCTGAAAAAAAATCTGTATTTATATCTGTAATCTACATCTACCCCCTTACCTAACCTTACAGAACATGAAGTCATGGAGAGTGGAAACTATTCACAGCTGCTGTTAGTCATATTCCCTGTGCATGCTCTTCCCTGCCCCGAGCAGTGCTCATGAAGACAAGCCTTGCCTTGCTGTGTGCTTGTAGGATCTCAGCTGAGCTACCCAGGGTTGTCTGTGTTGGCCATTTTTGGGTCTAGAGGTCAGCCCTTCTTGAGGAGTTGTCTGTGTCTTGTCACACCCTGATGGTTCTGTGCTGCAGTTTGTGGTGGTGCTGCTGGAGGAAATGGTGTTTCTGAGTGTGAGTCTGAGCTCCTCTGCTACCAAGGCACTGTTCTGGGTGTAGGAGTCTGACCACGCCAGGATTCAGTAATTCAAATTGTGTACTTAATGGGATTAAATTTTCCACTAAAACCAGGTGATAAGAAGCAAACACCCTGGAATACCCATATCTTTAAGGTACGTGGATAGAAGTTCCTGTGATTTGGCAGCTAACACTCTAATCTAACCTAGGCAAACAAGCTCAGCTGAGGCTGGAGTGTTATGTTTACATGAGACTGGTTTAAATACACTAACTAATGACCCTTCCATTTAATGCTTGAACTGAGGGCATGCTCAGTGTGAGCCCCACAGTTCAAAGATAAATTGTATCGTGCTCAACCCTCATGGATGTTTTATGCCATGGAAACAAATGCAATAGTAAAGCTGAGCTCTCCTGTTCTTCAGTCAGCCTCTAGCAGAGGTGCTTTGATTTCTTCCTCTCCTTGGGCATGGAGTTGCTTGCCTTGTAGAAGCTGCTGCAGCATTTCCAAGACAACCAGATGTGCTGGTCTGAAATCAGTGAAGATGTTTATTCTTGACACAGAATGTTTTTATTTAAAATACGGCACTGGTTAGGGAAACTGCAACTGTGTTGAACTTGTCTGCTACTTCCATGTGCTTCACACTAACAGGTTTTTCAGGCTCACACCAGAATGAAGAATGAATCCTGATGGATCATCCTGTTTTGGGGTGAGACCAGAAGTGTTGGCCTCTGAGTGGGGCTTGCTTAGCCAGGGGGTCTGCCCTGTATCAGCCTGGAGCAGTGCTGGTGGGCAGGAGGCTCTTCCCTGCTCCTTGACTCCAGCTATTGTGGCCAAACTGGAACTTGGATCATCAAATGAAAATGGGCTTGCTGCTGAATGGGTGAGCCTTAGTGACCCAAAAAAATTGATGGGTGGCATAAGGACCTTTCTTTGCACATGGAGCCATGTTTCTCCCAGCTCACATCTAAACCTGAGGCATTTGTCCTCCTCAAAGCCTTGCCCTGTGGTTGAAACTGAAGACACAGCGAGCTGTGCGCTGCTGTCCTGCTTAGTTCCGCCTGTGTTCGCCCTCCCAGGCATTTCATTTGCAATGTTCAGTGTGCATCCACTGCTGTTTGGCTTCACCAAAGCCCAGAGTCGCTTGAACCTCTGCACATGAGCTGTTGGCACCTGACTTTGCCTACATTTGGGTGCAGACAGGAAAAATTCTTGCTTTGTGGGAGTGCAGAGATAATTCACCAGCACTGCATGTGGAGAGCAGCCACCCCTAAGATACAGGTCCCCTTGGTGAGGGTCAAAGTTGTGCTCTGGTGTAACCACACTCTTTGTCATTGCAAGCAACAGGAGAAGCTGAATTTTCTTTCAGGTGAGCGGTCTCTTCCCAATTTTAATCCCAGTTAAAAGTTCCCAGCAGATGAGGACATGGAGTTTTCATCCCTGTGATGTTGATCTGCTTTGAGATGCCTTGAAGCACAATCAAAACGAAACTGAAATCCTCCAAATCTAGTCACCTGGAACAAACCAAGGGATGCAAGGAGCAACAGCCTGTAACGCACATGTTCTGAGCTCTCAGAAAGCAATCCCAAGCACCACGCATCTCTGTATAAACAAGAGGAATTACTATCCCGAAATCCTTACTTGAGGAGAAAAGCTCTGGGCGTTTCATGGTCAAGGTGATGCCTTTCTGCTTATGTTTGGACAGCAAAGATCTGTGGATCTGGGAGGGCACAGCAGAGTTTAGTTATGCACCTGCCTGGTGCCCACACCCGGCAGCATCTGTGTCGATGTCTGTGCAGCAGGAGGGCAGCGTGTGGGACATCCCTTGTGCCATGGCCCATCCTGGGCTTTCCCGGTGTCCAGCAGCGTCAGTAGCACAGTGGCATTGGCTTTGAGCCACTTGGGTTAAAAATGTGTCACTTTCTACAGCTCCAGTGATCATCCACCTGCAGAAAGGGCTGTGCAAGCCTGGCTGGAGAGCTGCTCTGCTGAGCTAAGCTCAAATCCTTACACAAATGAAGGCTTATGAGTGCTGTTTTCAGGAGGGGCAGGGAAGAGGCTTCATGCCCATCACCTAGGGAGGAACTGAGTGCAGAGAAACCTGCTTCCCCCAGGAAATGGCTGGGACTGGTGGGAGCGTTGTGTGTGTTTATGCGATGATGAGCAGGGATGGAGAGAACAGGAGCTGCAGCAAAGTGACAGAGGACACTGTGGGTGGGGTTGTTAGGTGTGATAGTGGGGAGCTGCTCTGCCAAAGGTCCTTGTGGCTCCATGGTTTTGTGCCTGAAGGGCTGGAAATGCTGCCAGGACATACCCTGGGACACCCACTGGCCTCTGCAGCTCCCAGCTTCTGCTCAGTGGAAGTTCACCTGGAGGAAAAGATGAGTGGGGCTCGACTGTGTCATGCTGTGCTGATGGCCACAGCATGAGCTGAAAGCCTGGGCTAGCAGGCTGGGGCAGTTTGGGTGCCAGGACTGGAGACAGACCAGATGGGGAAGAGATTCCTTTATTCTCTGGTCCCACCTTCCCTATAATGGCTAAAAGGGGAAGGATTTGGCTCGAAGCAAGAGAAGTAGGTTTTTTTGTTGTTGTTTCAAATCAGACCTTTTCCTGTCAATGAAGAGCTTTTTCTCCCACACCGTATTATCAATTCTGTGAAAGTTGCCTTGTGCTTTTTTCACGTTAAAACAAAAACCCCCAGCCCCATGCTTGAGGTCAGTGACCTGTACATTGCCCCCAGAAGACAGCAAAGACAGGACAAGGAGAGATGGAAGATAGCTGTGGCTGGAGGGCAGGGGAACAGAGCCTGGAGGGGTGAACCTCCGCCCATCACAGCAAGCAGCTGAGGGAGAACAAAGTCAAACCCACTGTTCTGAGAGCCCCGAGGGGTGGGAAGAGTGCACGGGGAGAGAAGCCACAAAGGAAGCATGCACTGAGCACTCGTTCCCTGCCAGAGCTGTAACCACACAGGGTTACCGTAGCAGCGACCATCAGCCTCATCTGATAAAAATAAGCAAGGAAGTCGAGTGTATGAGAGGGAGAGGATGTCAGAAGCCGAGCATGAAAATGTCACAGCAGCTCTGCTTTCATTTTCAGTGCTTCCTTCTTTATTCTGCCCTCAGCCAGTTCAGGAGCCCAGGTATTTCCTGCCCCATCTGTCCCAGAGTGTGTCCCTGCCTCTCTCCCAAACATCCCCTGGCCCAGGGGTGCTCGTGGCCACATGCTGTGTACACAGTGCCCTGCCATAGGTGCTGGGAGCCTCATGGCCACAGCCTGCAGCTCTGCTGCAAGCGGCAGGGATGGAGCAGCAGACAGAGCCTCGTCCAGCTGCGGCCAGGCAGCTCCCCACCTCCTCCAGGGTCACATCTCCCAGTGCCTCTGGCTCTGGACTGCAAAGGTGAGGATCAGCACAAGGGGAAACACGGGAATATAATCCCAGTGTGGTCACTGCCAGGTAACAGCTTGCTCCTGCCGTTCTCCATGCTGAGAACAGCTCGGCTGGGCTGAGGAGATGGCTCAGGTTTGCACCTTTCTCCAGCTGCGCCGGGGCAGAGAAAAGGGGCGGCTGTTTTACAGGGGTTTGAGCTCTTCCCCGCATGTTCTCTGCGTTCCGAGGTACGAGCCAGGCAGGTTACAATCAGCTCAACAAATATTTGTCAAGCACGAGCGGTGTTTGACGACTCTTTTCCACTGCGGCTGCTGCCAGCACGGTCCAGCCTGCCGTGGGGTGAGGACCGAGCCCTGCCGCCACCAGAGCTGCAGCCACGCTCCCCTGCTTGACACGGCCCCTCTCTGGTGGCCGGGTGACAGCCCTGTGTCCCACGGGGTGCAGGTGAACTGGGTGAGGGTGGGTGGTGGGACAAACAGCAGAGGTGGAGCTGCTTTCCATGTTCCCTCGGGTGGGAAAACCCTTTCCAGATTTGCCTCTCGGTGCCCTGCCCTCCCCTGCCCCAGTGCCCACAGCTTGCTTTACCCTCGGCACAGCCTGCTGAGTAATGGGCACATTCTGACATTGATTTGGTGGGTTTAATCCAGTAGTGTTCCAGCTGGTGGGATTTGGGATACCTTCACGAGAGGGGAACACAGAGGCAGCTTTAGAGCAGGGTCTTGTGCGTAAACTGCTCTGACCGTAGGACCGGGGGGGCTGTGCAGGGGCTCTTCAGTCGCTGCCAGGCTCAGCGGGTCGTGCTGGGGGTATTATCCCCTGTACCCAAGGACAAAGGGACTTTGTAGTGTGCAGTCTCATGACCTGTCTCTAAACGTGGGGCTCTCAGCTGAGCCGAAATGGGATTTGCCCAAATCTTCAGCACTCGGATGTGGATTGCTGGCTGGGTCTGCTCTGGGTGCCTGCGCGTGGAAGAGGGAAGAAGCTGTGGGCATTCATATGGGGCAGGCGAGAGCCATCCCACATGCTATTGTGCATCCCACTGGTGCTCCCAGATGGACTCCTGAGCTGTCCTGGCTCATTCCAGGGCCTTTCTCAGCTGCCTGTTTGCTGCAGCATCAGCTTGTTTCACAGACTGCACCCTGGCCATGTGCTCCTTTCCATACAGAATCCTTTCTGCTTTTTCTCAGTAGCAGCCCAAGCCATTTCTCCAGGGCTTCCTATCTCTGCCTCACTCGATCTGAGCAACTAAACCTCTGTAACTATTCCTGACCTCTGTAAAACAGGACCGGCCACAGAATGCATGAAGTATAATATTTAACTTAAGTGAGTATTTTGTTCTTTATAGGGACTTGCCACCAGTGACTTTCCATACCTGTCTCTTCCAACAAACCTTAGACATTTGTCTACAGGGCAGGTTCCTGGTGTGACGCAGCAGCAGTCACTTCTGAGGACACCTGATCAGAAGAAATCTCCAGAGCCACTGCTGTCAGAAGAGATGGTTTATTTGGCTGAGTTTCACCCAGAGAGCCAGCAAAACTGCAGATTCTGGAAAAAGGGACCCCAAAAGCTGCAGACCCTGTGATGCCACCTCCCACCCTGGCACTGGGCTAGTCATGCTAAGGTGCCTCCATGGTAATTAAAATCTGTGTGTTTAGTCTGAAGTAGTTGTTAGGTCTCCTCCTGTACTCCATGGAAGGAAGTAAACATCTCCAGAAGGTGAATCATCTTAACAGCCTATCTGGAAAGAATGTCCTCAGGCCAGCAAGAGGATGGAGATAACCATGTAGTTGATTAGAAGGGTGGAGCAGCTCTCCTACGGGAAAGGCTGAGAGAACTGGGATTGTTCAGCCTGGAAAAGAGAAGGCTTTGGGCCTTCCAATACCTGAAGGAAGCCCACAAGAAAGATGGAGAGGAACTATTTAGAAGGTCCTATAGTGACAGGACAGGGGGAATGGCTTCAAACTGAAAGAGAGCAGGTTTAGATTAGGTATTAGGAGAGATTCTTTATTGTGAGGGTGGTGAGGCACTGGCACAGGTTGCCCAGAGAAGTCTTGGCTGCCCCATCCCTGGAAGCATTCAAGGCCACGTTGAATCAAGCTCTGAGCAACCTGCTGTGGTGGAAGACGTCCTTGTCCATGGCAGGGGGCTGCAACTGGATGATCTTTAATGTCCCCTCCAACCCAAACCATTCTATGTTCTTATGAGTTTGCATGTCCAGCTTTCAAGCAGCTGAATCCAGATGAGCTGAACTTCACCTCTAGTTTCTTTTGTGCTTTCACCGGGTTGGGTTTGCCCCTTCATACATCAATGCCCCCGTTTCTAAAGTGTATAAAGATTTGTGCATCCTTGGCCAGCCATTTTGTGTGCACCCAGTGGACTGAATTTGCTGGAAAATTCACATTTCTTAATAAATAACCCCAAACCAGCAGGACATCAGTCACATGAAGTGATACAAGAGGGTGGAAAAAACCCCAGTGGCGAACGGGAAGAATGAGGAACACACGGCAAGACTGCAATGAAGACTATGGAGATGGAAGGAGAGGTGTCAGGGACAAAGCACATGCAGATAGTTGACAGACTCTTGATGAGGTTCATCCCACCTGAGCTGGGGAAAACAGACCAAGAAGGTTAAAGAGGCTCTGGGTCTTTTGTCTGCAGCCCAGCTGTAGGGCCTGGTCCTGTTTGCTCCCTTGCTCTCATAGGAAAAACCTCTGGCTGTAGATGGGTCTTGCACAGTACCCCATCCTTCAGTGTGCATCACCGTAACAAATGGCAGACAAGCACAATCTGCTCACCAGGAATCACCTCAGTTTCTCAGGAAATGTTGTTATTTCCACTCTAGTTTTTCATGTTAAAATGTTGTGGACTTAAATATTTCTCTTGAGCATTTTTTTGTTCCCACACACATCAGCCCAAATACTATCAGTGGTGGCTCACACCTGCAGGTTGGTTGGACAAGGGTCTCCCCACAGATTTCAGGGGGATGCTGGCCTTTCAGCCTCCCCTGCTGGGGTCTCACAACCAGTCTGTCCCACCAGGGAAGAAAATACGGGGACCAGCAGCTTCCCCTGCCCCTCACAAAGCACAGGCTCCGTAGCACCCTTGGAAACGTTTCATAGGAAGGCAGAGCACCCACCAGCAGTGGAAAGCAGCAGCCTGCCATTCGTGCAGACGCAGCAGTATGTGACAATGGACGGGCGGTAAAGGCAGCTGTGAGCAGCACAGATGAAAGGCACTGTAAGGAACACAGCAGGAGAAGCACAATGAGAGAACAGTGTTTTCACTTTCCATCTGTCGATGCCTCCCTAGCGGTAACTAGAAGGACAAAGTGAGAAAATGATGCCTATAAAGTTTTATTTCATGTCTTACCTGCTATTTACCGTGTTACATAAAGGCCCAGTCTAGAGCTACTTCAATGATCAGATGTTTAACACAAAGATGTGTGGAAGGGCTTCAGGTTTAGCACCTATTTTCTTCACTTGGCTGCCCTGGTCCTCTGGACCAAAGCAAGTCTTGGGAAATGACTGCCAAAGCTTTGCCTGTGACCAGAACACAGTGGAGGACCGGCAGGAGGACGAGTAACCGATAGGAGCTGATAACAAGTTGACTTTGCTAATTACTGTTTTTAAAGTCCAAAGTCATTGGAAAAAATGAGTAAAGTTAGATTTCACACACTAACGACAAGAAGAAAGTGCACTGGAATGTCTGAGTCACCGCTCTGAGCACTCCTAATTATACAGAGATACAGTTTTCATACGCTGTATTACACACTAGAAATGTGTGCAGAGGCTTGGAGCAGCCTGGTGTCTGTCATTATGAGCGTTGTTTACCAGAAGATTTGAGGCTGGGTGAGATGACCCAGTGAGCTGCAGTTGGAGGGGTGGGTTTTTTGTACATGATTTTGTTTGTCTTACACCAAATTGGAGCAAAGTCTGAAACCAGCAAGCTGAAATAGCAGGTACCGGTTTTCCTGTGAACGTGGGAGCTGGGTTTTTACCCACCCAGCTGCTTTGGGCAAGCACACACTCACGTGCACTGTGCCCTTCACCCTGTGTCTGCACAGTGCCCGGCTCGAAACCTGCCACGGTGCTGGGTCTCTTGGGAGTCACTCCAACACAGATAACAGGTTTGCTCTGTGTGCGTGTGCCAGCCCCTTGCTGGCAGCCTAAGGGGCATTTGGAAACCAACTCTGGTCCAAACTTCACAATCCAAATTGAGATGATTGCACAGGGTGGGGCAGGGCTGGTCCCTGCTGATGGTGAGCCCTCGGTGAGGGGCTGTGGCCCTGGGGAGGTCTGGGTGGTGCCCTGGTGCATCTGGATGGAACAAGGCTAGAGGCACATCTGCCTCTGCTGGAGGATGCTGCTCTGGTAGCTCCTGGGCCAAATCTGCCAGCCCTGGGTAGGAGCCTCAGGCACCCAAAGGCATCTCAGAAGGCAGGAGGTACCTATGCACAGGCTCACACATTCCTCCTCGGCCGTCACGTGGGCTTCCCAGGTAATCCCAGGGCAGCCAGCACGTGGGCTCTGTTAGGAGATGAGTTTCCTATGGGGCCCATGGACCATGAGCTGCAGAGCCAACACCGGTGTGCCCTGCAAGGTGTAAAGATTTCCTTTCACCGAGTGCCATCCCGGGATGCTGGTCCCGAGGCTGTGGGCAGAGTTCAATCCCAGAGGCAGTGCCAGCCCCTGGAACTGGGCGCACTGATAGCGCTTTTCCTGGATTACCTTCACACTCACGTGACTAAGCTTTCCCAACAAAACAGGCAAGCAATTAAGGAGATGAGGCCTCATTAAAAGCACCAACCACACCACAGGGCTTGTGACAGGTAGCCGGTGTCTCCAGCACAATTACCTGATAAGCATAAAGCTTTGGAAAAATCCAGTGTGGAAAGGGTTAGGAGAGCAGTTGCATAATTCCTTTAATAAGTTGTTTTGTCATAAACCATATGATAAACAGGCAGGAGCAGGGGCAGGAGGAGGGAAAGGAAGAGGAAGAGGATGAGGAGGATGGAAGGCTCCTCACAACCCCCGCAGGCTGTGGAGGCTGCAGGTCGTTAACTGGTGGTGACTAATGTTGTTATCTATTTTTTTACCCCTTTGAAGTGGTAATGTTTCATCTGTGGTTTGGCCTCTTTATCCTTTTGTTCAAAACAAGCCTTTTTCGCCTTTTGCTTCTTATCCCCCATTGTTCCCCTCCCCTGAGATGAGAGGGATGGGTGGGGAAGCTCACCGGCTCCCTGAGGGTGAGGATGTGCAGCCCCACACAGCAGATTGGAGGTGAGGGGGGGCAAAAAGGGCAATTTATGAGTTTTGGACCCCAGGTTTGTATCCTCTCCAGAAGAGCTGGCATCCTCTGCAGCAAGGACCTCAACCCACCCTGCTTCACTGCCGCCAACATTTCCCCAGCCCGTGAGCAGATGAGAGGCGACCATTGCACTGCAGTGAGGGTTTTTTTAATAATTTAACCATGAAAATAACTCCTGTTGGCTTTGTGCTAGCCCAGATTCCCAGGAAACACAGTGGTGGGGATTCTGTGCCTTCCCACTCCCGGGGCAGGGGCAGCTGATGACCAGAGGCAGGTAATTGCTGCAGGAGCTGAAGAGAGAGGCAATTGTGTGGTGGCCAAGCCCCTCCGAACGTGTTAGGTAAGCTGGTGTCCCAGGCTGCTTGGTTTAGCCCCCCTGGGCCTGCTTTCCACTGCACCAGGGGTTTTTTTTAGCACATTTATTCTATTTTCCATCCTATGCTGAGGATGGTGCCTCATTATCAGTGTCACCATTGCCCCAAGAGGGAGAGATGCCCTCTGGCACGCTGCATCAGCAGGAGGGCTGGAGGCACCTTGTCTGCTTTCCAGCAAGGTCCTGGGAGAGCAGAAGGGGCTGGGCAGCACTGCTGGGCAGCAATTGCATGTGCTGGGAGGTGCCCCTGCGTGTTGGAGCACCTCAGCCTCTCGTGGCTGCACACATGTGGCTGCACACGTGGGTGTGCAGGTTCAGCTCCCTGTGAGACCAGGTTTTCCCCGTGGTGACAGCGCTGGGAGGGTGTGTGAGCACGTGTGTGGGGTCACCGGGTCTTCCCCCTGCTCCCCAGGGTGTGCCAGAGTAAGGCAGGACTGGTTTCTTCTGGGGGAAAAATTCTAACCAGCTTGAATGGCGTAAGAAGTGACCCGAAACAGAGCTGAGACACAGTAAAGCATGAAAAATATGTTAGGAGCTTTCTGGTAATGGCAGCCTGGGGTGTTTTATGGTGGCAGGTCAGTGTCATGAGATGGGCAAGGGGAGGGGGGCCCTCTCCCAGCTCATGTCTACCTTTTTCCCTTTTGGAAAGGAGTTGTTTTTATATTTGACATCCAAACACTTTTCTCCCAGCTGCTAAATGAAGCTCTGAGTGTTTTACTCCTCTTTCTGAAGGGGTCAAGGAGGGAGCTGAACTGTGAGCCCGGATGCAAAGGTGCAGATTCAGCCTCAGCATCACAGACTACACCAAAGGAGCCACAGCTCTTCCCGCTTCTGGAGGGATAATTAATCCCCTGAGGTGGCTGCTGGCTGCTGTTTTGGGGAACCAGTTTGCAAGTCAGGGACTAGAGCATTAAGGACCGGCTATTAGAGGCAGCTGAGGGTGCAGAAAGGGAGGAATAGCTGATTTAAACAGGAATTTTAAGCTTAGGGCCAGAGCGGCTGTGCTTGTGAGAACAGAATGGAGTGGGATCTAATTTTTAAATAAGTGCCACCTCACCTCTGCCTCGTGCCAGCCTCCCCCACCCCCTCCCCAGTAACATGCTCTTTACCACCATGCAGAAGGGGAAAAAAAAAAGGAATAAAAAGAGAACAGGGAAATTCTTGAGATTCTTTCCGATGGAAAAAATGTCTCCACTTATCACTCAGTGTCAACAGCAGCAGACACCTGTGCTTAAACACCCACCAACGAGGGGCAAGCCAAAAGGTAGCCTAAAGCCTCTACTTGTACCTCCCCACGGGCACGCAAGCAGGACAATGGATTTGGACACTTCTCCATCAGCCCGGTGGGGCTGTGGCCAGTGACTACCAAGCTGTGTGAAGGCAAGCTTTGAGGTGGCAAAGCTGGCAGCATCCCGCGGCCAGGAAATGCCTGCAGCCCGGCTGCTGGAGCCAGACGTTATCACGCGGTCCTTAATTAGACTGTCACCTACTTATCCCTCCCTCCTCCCCTTCCTCCCTCGAGCTCTTGCTTCATCACATGCCGCGGCGCTCACTGCTCTCCCATCCGGCCAGCCTGGGTGGGAAGCTCGGGAACGGGGTGGATGGACACGGAGCAGGGTGGTAGGTGGGCACTGGGAAACCTGGCACGCAGCTTGGGGAAGCATGGAGCCTCTGCCCCTGGGGGAGGCGACTGTCTGCCGGTCACAGGGTTGTTGGCTCTCATGGTGCCACAGCAGGGCTCCTCTTGCTGGCACACCTGAGCCATGTGCTGCCCATTTTCACCTGCTGGGAATGCCAGGCCGTTCAGGTACCATTGCTGGTGGGGATTTCTTGGTCAATCCACCAAAGCTCCTGCTCTTCCCACTGCCTCGTCCATCACTCTCACGGATAGCCAGCACCCAGACTTCCCCCATTCCCTTCCTGCCTTTCTTCAAGTTCTTGTCCATGGAAAATATCACAGTTTTGGGGAAGAAGACCTCCAAACATTACAGCAGCCTTGTGTTTTATGGGTCCTGTGCAATGCCAAGCTGCTGGCAGGAAGCCACTACAACCTGACAGTCTGGTCAGGGGAACATCTGCTGCCCATCCCTCAGTCCTCACCCATTTCCTGTGTGATGCTGAGCAAGCTCCTGATTTTCTACATTAATTTCTTAATTAATACTAACATTTCAGCTTGATTCCTACCTGTGAAGAATGGAAATAATGATAATAAATAATAATAGTAGTGATAATAATACTGCAAATAGTGAAGGCCATTCATAGAATGTGCAGGAACACCCTGCTTGTGAAGACATAGAGATGGTCAATGATCAGTGAGCATGTAATCATAGAATGGTTTGGGTCAGAAAAGACCTTTAAAGGTCATCTGTCCAGCCCCCTGCAATGAACATACATCAGCAGACATCACTGCACATGTATCCATCTTATTTCCTTCCTTATTTCTGTTGCTGTTGCTTTCCTCTTGGCTTGGTCAGTGATGATGCTATTGGGATGTCCTCTAAATAGGAAAAATTATCTCTTGCAGTCAACAGGATTTAATTTATCCTGCTAGGAAGATGCATCTTGGTTAAGGTCCGTGCATCCAACAGCGTCTGAGCCACAGAACTGGCTCACACCTGCCTCCAAGACCTGGTACATCCGGGCTGATGCTTGTTAGCTGAAGTGCTTGGATTTGGTGTGCGATTGCTCTCAGCACCTCTTACAGCAATGCAGATGTGTCAGGGGGATGCCTAAATCTGACCTTTCCCAGTGCAGGTTTAACTGTTTAATCCCATATTCTTTCACTAATGGAGATCAAAACAGTGAGAGTTTATTAGCATTGCTTTATCAGTTGGAGAAGTGACTTTTTTCTCTTGTTATCCAGCATTTTTCCCCAAACCCAGCCACTAAGCAGCATCCGCTAAGCGCTGCATAATTCAGCATCATTTGGTGCCTGTAATTCTGCAATTACTCTTCAAGGCTCATTTGCTTCAAGGTCTTCAGGCTGTAAAGTTATGGGAGTGTGGTTAGTTGATTTTCAGGAATGTCTACTCTGGCAGGGGCCGTAGAAGGAAAGAATCGAAAAGAAATGCATGCAAATTCAATGACATAGCAGGAACTTTAGAGGCATTTCAACACAGCAATACCCACAGGCAAAGGAATTGTAATTGTGCAGGGGAAATACGGCCTCGCCAACTCCTACGATTTTATCAGGAGTCTGGTAATTTCCAGAGTGTCCTTAAAAGCCCAGCTGCTGGAATCATCTCATTGTTAGGGAGTCTCAGCTTCCTTTTAAATGAAAAAGAGCATTTCCAGGTTTTTTTTGGTTTTTTTCTTTTCCTTCCCCCAGAGAAAATCTTTAGACAGTAAAGTAAGCTGAAGGTTCAGACATGGAAGGAAAAGAGAACCCAGGTCATACCAAAACTAAGCAGAATATTAATGCAAAGATCCATGATCAAAGCCATGCTTATTCCGTCGGGATTTTTTGGTTTTGGAAAAACTCAGTGCCAAAACAAAACCTGTCACCATTTTTATCTGAACATCTGATTTGCAATCACTTGTGCTTGGCTGTCCCAGCCTTCCATCCTTGCTTGGAAAACCCTTTGGTGGCTCCAGGGTGGGGCAGGAGGACATGTCGAGGCTCTATCCTTGTTCTTTTTCTTTCTCCTCTCCTCATTTCCCCCTGTGACCTGAAGTTCTCCAGCTCTTGGGGCCCTAGAAGTGTTTGCAGGGCAGCTGGACCCTTAATGGGATGAGTCCTGAGGAGTGCAGGCTCCAGGACCAGCTAAAGTCTCCACACGGACATGCTGGAGAGGGAAGGGAAGGAAAAAGGCAGCTGAGCAGAGGGCAAGGGGAGGAGAGGAGTTTGCTTTGACCAGAGGACATCCCCTGCCTTTCCAGTTTCCCAAACAGAAAGCAAAAAGACTCTTTGCTTCTTTAAACAATGCACCTTTTCCCTCAGAAAATGGCTTTTTGTGAGAGGCCGTGAGCTTTTACAGAGCTTTTCAGTAGTACCGTAACTCTGTCCCCTCCTTCCTCAGAGTGGTCACTCGAGCAAGGCTGGAGATAAATCCAGTCAGAAATGGGAAAACTTAATGTTTTTAGAAGCTTCACTTAGTAGTGGGTCAACATCCAGAGGTTTCAGCACTTATTTTGGACTTAACTGGGCCTCCTGGCTCCTGGAGACAAAAAATGAGCTCTGTCACATCGTGTGCTCTGGTCTCGGCAGGCCCGTGGCAATGCAAGCACAGTGCCAATTGCCTCCAGCCCTCTGGAACAGCCCTCTGGCTACCCAAGACACTTCCCCAGCTGGTGACTCTCACCTTCTCCCAGCGAGCTGTCGGCTCTCACAGGGAAGGTGCACGTACAGGGCTCTCTCCACAGCTTCGCTTTCGGTCCAAAATCCAAATCCCAAACTTCCAGAATGGGGTTTGGGATTTTTGTGCGAGTTCTGCAGGACATTTGTGGAGGTGCAGCTGCTGTGATGTGAGGAACTGTTCTACACAAAAACCAGGTGGAGCAGCCTGGGCCCTTTCCTGCAGTGCCCCTGTGCCAACAGTGAGGGCTGCGTGGGACGGACTCCTGCACACTTAGTGCAGCACTGAGCTCTGATCCCCTTTGCTCTTCATATTCCCACGAAGTCCCTCTCTCTGTCTCGCTGCCTGTGCGATTCTGCCAAAGGTTTGGGTTCACAATGCTGCCAAAATGTCTTGCTGAAACCTAAGAGTGAAAATATTTCTGTTTCTGAAAGGTCCCACGTTGCTGCTGACAAGGAGTGAACTCTTTCTTTCCATAGACAAAACCCTAAATGTCTGTTCTGGCTCTAGCAGACATTAACTTCAGCCTAAGGAAAACAGCAACAAATCAGGAAAGCCAAGTTTCCTGCAGAAAGCCCAGTGTTTGGCCGGCCGGTAACTGAGTGCTAATTCCAGGAATAAAACAGCTGCTATCCTTGCACACAGGCAGTTGTCTTGGAATTCAAAGAGGAAATAAAATGGGGAAGGGAAACAACAACAAAAAGTTCTTAAAACATCACGTATAAAACCGTGCCAAAGGTACAGAGCAGCAGAAACTCTCGTTCAGTGAATTGCTTGATAGATCAGCAAATCCTGCGGGTGAAATTCTGGGTCCTCTGAAGCTGACTGTCAGAGTTGGAGGCTGGATCTGTCTCACGCACCAGGCTGTGCATGTGTACCTCATTTTGCCTAAAATGATTGCAATCTGTTTTCATGCTGTTCATGGGAAATGCTGAGTCCCAATCCATGGAAAAACAGAGACTGAGATGCAACCTGCATCAAGTCAAGGTGGCCCCTCAAGAACAGATGCAGGGAGGCTTCAAAATCTAGGAAAAAGTAGTGACCAAACAACTTCCACTGCCAATTGAGTTGAAACAGAGAGTTTTACCTAGGTGGGAACTTGCACGACCCCCATCACTTTATCATCTTGGTGCTTCATCCTCTTCATTGCATTCATTCTTGTGCAGCACCAGGAAGTGCAAGTCCCTCCTAGCACAGGTGAAGAAAATAATCAGAGTTTTACTGAAGTCTCTTCACCTGGCTGTCTCGCCTATAAAAGGCCTTTGTCTTCAGCTGTGGTTTAGTACTAATGCAGGATCTTTTTTTGGTGTACCTTTCTTTTGTCTCTGCCCCTTCCTCCTGTCAAGAGCAAAATGGTTTCCTCTGTATTTAGTAGAGGTGCTGTGCAACGCTGAAGAGCAACACCCTGAGGTAAGCCCCAAAATAGCTTTTATTCATGCTGTGCTGCTTCTTAGTGAGGGCTCTTGTGTGCACAGGAGCTATTTCTAGTTTCCATTTGCCACATCTGCTCCACCCTCCTGTCTTGTATTCCCCTTTACTCCCCAAATTCCCTCCGTGAGACTCTCGTTTTCTTCTCTCTCCTGATTCTGCTTTGCTGTCCATCCCCCTGCTGTGTGTGGCCTGGGTAGGGTGGGCTGACAGGGTCTGCTGCCTCTTCCTGGGGCCCTGCTGGCATCCCCTCCCTTTGTAGGAAGCTCCTCTCCTTGCCCATGCAGAAGGCACTGGGCCTCTTTGTGGCATGACATTGATCTGTGTGCATCAGAAAACAGAATGGCTCTGGAGGAGGGATGACTTCGGACCAGCTGAGGAGCTGACATCACTCAGAAGCCTTTAATGCTCCTGTCACTGGGTCTACAAGGACTTTGGAGTGTGTTTATAGATGCAGTCTTATAGATTGCCAGAGGGAAAAAATATTCCCCTGTCCTTTTTGCCTTTTCCACTGTCAGAAGACACCTGGGGAGGGAAAAGCTGTGCTCCCAGCATCTGACTGCCCTCTCTATGCTGCTCCATGGTGGGAGGTGGGAAATCACCGACATCACTGCGCTGTTTGCTTTGCCTCCCTGCAAAGTGCCACTGCTGGCAGGGAGCCACGGCTGGGGCAGCCTGCTGAGGTGCTTTGCTCTCTCTTCCTCTCTCCCCAGCAGCCTCTTGACTTCATGGAACAATGGGATGGTGTGACTGGAGCCTTATAAATACCCTCTGAGGCTGTCGCACCGAACAGGAAGCACAGACAGCCCCAGAATAGAAATTCAGTCCTCGCTCTGCGGCTCGGCACAGGCTGTTCCCAGGGAATGCTGCCTGCCACACTCCTCCTCAGTGGCCAAGCTGCTCTGCCCCACATTGTGCTCCCCAGGCCTGGTGCTTTCACTGGACCATGGTCACCAGGAGGTCGTCCCCTACCTGGAACTGGCAGGCGGGTGGGTTTTGGGATGTGCCTTGCCCTGGCAAGTGATGTTTCCTACAAGGATGGAGATGAGTTGAGACGGTGGCAGGAGCCTTGAGAAGGTGACCAAGGAGGTGACACTGGTTTTGAGGTCAGACCACAGGGGAGGCTGTGCTGTGCCTGCCCCTGTTAGCCCTGCTCTGAGGCAGGCTGCTTGTTGCCAGAACTGCAAATATCCCCTTGACCTGCTGCTAACTTACCCTCTGCAAACTCATTTTCCCTTTTGCACCAAACAGTGGGGCATTAGCACATGAACTTGCAGTTGCTGCCGGGGTGTTGTTCCCTCTCTAACACATTTACTGGGACATCTGTTGAAATCAATAGACCATTAGGAAGTACCCTGTAAGGGTGTTGATCCGAGTGAGGATGCACACCAGGTGGAGAGTTTGGATGTGTCAGCCAGATTGCAGGACCTCTACTAAAGCAAAACTTTCACGCCTGCTTGCTTTAACCTGCCCTGAGCACCCCGAGTAATCCCCTTGCTCCCTCTGCTCGTCCTTCATACTTGGTGTGTTTTCAGCTCCTGAGAGTGGGCATGCAGCATTTAAATGAGGCTCCAGTCACTGAGGCCTGCTGCTCCTTCTCCTGCAGTCCAGGAGTCATGTGGCAGTGCTGGATTTTGGATGTCAGAAGATTAATTTGTGCTGCTCAGTGGTGCAGAGACAACGCTGTGTGGGTCAGCGGTGCTGAGCAGGCACAGAAGTGTGGTGGTGCAGCAGGGTATCACATGGTATTGAGGACAGCTGTGGCCTTCCCAGGAAAATCCTGTTGTCCCCCAGGCTTTGACTGGCTTCCTGTCTGAATGAGGATCATGGAGCTCTGCCTATTAGGCTGAGCTCTTTGCAGCAAGTGCCACCTCTTTGTGCTGTAATAAATATTTTTAAGCTGGAAGTGAAGCACTTGCAGCACTGGCCTCTGGTATAAAGGCAGGAACCACACTGTGGCCAGAGCTCAATTTTTGGTGTTGACTTTATTAGAAAGTATTTGGGCTGGGAAGGGGCTCAGTAGAGATGCTTAGAAAAGATAATTGCAAGAGCGGTGTCCCAGTGTGCACGGATGAGTTTCCCCAGTGGGTGAAGAGGGATGGAATGATGCTTTCCTGAAAGACATAGGTTGACTTCCTAGCTCGGGGGCCCATCAAACCTCAAAGTTTCCCTGAAGACTGATACACATCCAGGCTCTGGGTGTGTGAATGGCCTGTGGAGTTGTAGTCGTGTCCTTACCTGACAGCATGGCACGTCATGCCTCTACCCAAATGGAGTCTCTTCATCAGTGTCTGAATTGCTTTAGGCTTTGCCAAGTTGGGGGAAGAGTTCAGAGAGCTGGGGACAGGCAAACGTGTTCCTCCCGTTGTGCTATTTACACGTTTTAGCACAATTTTAGCTGGTATTCCCTGGAGTTTGTCCTGAGCAGCTAAATGTAAGTAAAAATGGGAAATTTCATATGGAGGAAGAAAGTAGCTTTGGTAACCCCCAGCCTGGCATCTTGAATGCTTTTAGACAGCCCTTTAAAGACCCATTTCTAGGGGCTTTCCCTGACACTGGGGGCATCCTGACCTGAGTTGGTTACAGCAGACAAAACTTTGCTTCATTTTCCTGACCATCTTCTGTACTTCTGTCTCATTTTCATTGCTGTTCTTTAACCTCAGCCTTGCCACTCTCCAAAAAGTGCAGTAGTGACGATAACATGCTGCTTTCATCTGCAAATTGTGCTGCTACCTATTGGTGGAAACACCCATGGGATGCTGCTGTGCTGCTGGTAGGGGAAGGATGTAAGGCTGCTCCTCAAATCCTCTGTTCAGTTTTTGGGCCCCTCACCCCAAGAAAGACATTGAGGTGCTGGAGTGTGTCCAGGTAACCAGGAGTGGAACAGGAGGAAATGGTGTCATGTTGCACCAGAGGAGGTTTAGTTTGGGTATTAGGGAAAATTTCTTCACCAAAAGGGTTGTCAAGCCCTGCACAGGCTGCCCAGGAAAGTGATCAGTCACCATCCCTGGGGGCATTTAAAAGATATGTAGCTGTGGCACTTAGGGACATGGCTTAGTGGTGGACTTGGCAGTGCTGTAGGTTAACAGTTGGGCTGGATCATCTTAAAGGCCTTTTCTAACCTAAATGGTTTTATGATTTTTTGCCTTGGCATTCAGGACCTGCCAGGCTTCTCTTGCATGTGTGGGTAGTCAGGAGGGTCACCAAGCTTGCAGAGCTTCAGGATAGGAGCAAGGCTTTCTGACATTTCCAACAACCATCTCTGATCATTGTTTTAACTGGGGGAGAAGGGGTTGAGCTTGTAACTTGTGTGAGGCTGAAGATGTATCTGGTTTTTAGCAAGCGGTTTGTACGATAGCGACCCTCTCAGGAGTTAGGCTGAGATAAAAGAACACATCCCTGCATCTTCCCGTGGCTGCGCCTGAAGTTTCCAAGTTACAGCACTACTTATTCTCAGCTTCATGCCCCAGTGCTACTGATAACTCATGTTTCCAGCTTCTGTCATGCACGAGGTTAAACATGACATCTCCTGAAACGCTGTCTTCTTCCCTACACCTCAAGGTGATGGGCTAGGAGCAGATACGCTGAGAAGGAAATAAAAAAACCCCAAAACATTTGAAGATGAGGAAATGTGTTTTCACACTCTGTTTGCAAGCTGAGATTGAAGGAGAAAAAGAGCAGGGACTGAGCTTCTGCGTGGCAGCTGGGAACTGCATGGCTCAGGAGGCTGGGTAATGGGCTATGAAAGTCCTTCACCTCTGGGTTCACAGTGTTCGTCCAGGCCAGCAGTGGGGGAATATTGTTGCTCTGGCAGAGCTGCTCAGTGGTTTCTGTCAAATTAGAAGGACTTGATTCTTCTCTGAGAAGCTCTATTCCTGCTGCAGACCTGTTCCTGCTTAGGAAACCAAGAGCTGGTTTTGGCAAGACTGTTGTTACCCTGTTGGAAACTACGAGGCTGCAATTAGACCAGCTGGTACAGGTATGCACTGGTGACTTGGGCACACAAATGTCTTCTCCTCTGCTTGGTGCCAGGTGAGAAAATGTGAGTGCTCAACTCAAAAGAACTGAAGAGATGGGCTGGATATCAAAATGCAATAACTGGCTGGACTGGCAAGACAAGAAGTGAATGAGAGTGCATTCCCATGGGCAGACAATCCTTGGTGGTGGCAGCTGGGAGCCTGGAGAACCATCCAGGATCACAACCAACTCCCTGACCATCCCTTCCTGGGAAAAGGGTGGCTTCACATGTAGATGCAAACCATTACACACTTGTTATCAATAGCTTATCAAAATGTGCTGTGTCAGACCCTGGAGAAATGTGTATTCAAGATTAGAGAAGTTCTGGCTGAAGGACCAGTCGTACGAAATTCAGGAAGGGAGAAGTATAAAAAGCCCTTGCTATTCAGGAGAGGGCTGGGGAGGTGGCATATGCTTTTGGTGACTTTGCAGGCGTCAACAGTGACAAAGTGTAAACTTCCCGAGTCGGGCTGCGCTCGGCTGGAGGTGGTGGAAATGCTAAAAGGTTGGTGCAAACTGTGGCTGCCTCAGCGGCTCTGGGCAAGGAGTGAGATAATTGGCTTGACCTCAGGATAGGTGTCAGACGGGCTGTGCCTGAACACTGGCTTGTTTCAAGAGACGTCAGAAAAAAAAATGTTCAAAACAACCACTGATGGAAAATCTACAGGAGGGAGCTTTGGAGCCCTCAGAAGATGGGAGAGCAGCTAACTGTGTGCTGCACTGATGAGACTGGACCTAACAGAGCTTTTGCAGGAAGGCTGATGAAAACTTTTAGGAAAAAGGTTCAGGAAGAAGAGGAGTTAGATGCAAATCTGCATTTTCCTGTGCAGATCATGAGAGACTGCAATGCTTTACCCATCCTATGCGTTTTAGGCATTTTGACAGGGAATTTCAAGCATTGCCTCAAAATCTGGTGTTGAGCTGGATGCTTGATCCTGCTGTAGCTAACCTCCCCTGCTTTTAGAACAGATCACCATGCTACAATGTAAAACTGAACTGGTGGTGCCTTCAGGATGCTTGTACTGTGTGTGAGACAGGCATGGGGAAAGCCTGGCATTCAGAAACTGGCTGAACTGGGAAGATAAAAGATGACAAAGCATCCAGCCCATGCAAAGCATGGCTGTAGGCAGGACTCACAGCACGATCAGTGGCCATGGATGTTGGGGTGTGTGGGTTAAGGGATAAAGGGCTGTAGCCAGGGTGAGGTTGTGGGACTGGCAGTGCTGTGACTGGGCTGAAGGGCCTGGAACACACAGGGGTGGTAAAGGGTTTGAGGAGGTGGCTGATCACTGAATTCCGTGTGTGTTTGTGCTGCTGGTGGTGCTGCACAGAGTAAGGCAGGAGGGAAGGGAAGGGATGCCCAACCCAGCGTGTGGGTGCAGGCAGCAGGCACGTCTCTGATGCGGGGGTTGGGAGGGCTGCAAACTGATGTCATGGGCTGAAATCCTTCTGTCAGCCATCAGAGGAAGGGTTGGGGCCCTTAGGTTTGCCTTAACATCTGATGCCAGCTCCCCAGAGCTCCTTGGGGCTCTCTGAGCCTATGCATCGCATTATTGCAGTGACCTTTTTCGGGTTGCTTTGGGCTCCATATCTGCACAGCCTACCCCTGTCTATACTGAAAATAGGATTACTTTTTACTTTCCACCTCAAGAGGCAAATTGAAATCCACAGAGCAGGATTTAAGCCGTTAAGGAATTGCTATTAATTAGTCTCCTGAAAGTGGAAAAGGCAGAGAGGGAAGATGCAAAGCCCCTTATCTCTGGGGTGGGCTGTGCCAGAGTCGTTGGGGGCTTTTCTGTTTGCTCTGCTTCTGAGGTAAGTATGCTCACTAATGTCCCGTGGGGGAGAGCAGGGTTTAGCAAACAAAGCCCTGTGAAAAGGGAGAGCCAGAAATAGAAGGGCTGTGGATATAGAAGCCCCAGGCAGTGTCTTCCTCTGCCTGGAAGAAGCTTTCCTTATTACAAAAGCCACCCTCTGACTGGATCTCTGATGGCCCCAAGCAGTCAGGGGAAAACAAGGCTGTCAAGAGGCAATTTTTTTTTTTGAGGCACAGTAAAGACATATCCATAAAAGAAGCAGCAGGAGGGAAGGTGGGAAAGGGAGGAGGAAGAGGGAAACAAAGGGAAGTTGTAGCCAGACCTTTCACTGTCTGAAAACAGTCTCAGCGTTAACCCTTTAACAGTGCTTTGAGCATCCTCAAGTCCTGAAAATCTGCTAATTAATCCACAAGCTTGTGCAAAGGTGAAAGCTTTGCACAGGCCCAATTTGGACCATGTTTTGCTGAAGAAATGCTCTGCTTGTGGTTGATTCAGTGGTAAAGAGGAGAGTTGGGACCAAGGAGAGAGTTCCTGGGACATAACTTTGAATGGCTGAAGGGCAGTAAATCGCTGGGAAGGAAGCCTGGGGGAGATCTGGCAGGATAAAGCTAATAAGTCTCACATGCCCATGTTAAGGGTATGGACATGAAGTGCTCTCTGGAGAGTGTGACGAGCATTAAAGGGTTAAAAAGGATCACAAGGGGGAGGGAGTTCTGGCCTTCACAAAATGATGCTCGGCATACTTAAGTGGTTCCTACAGAAGACAACATTCTGTGGTACTTCCCTGTTAATCTCGGGTACTTTTAAAGAAATGTTTTGTATTTGGAGGGAGTAATGGAAATTTACAGAAAACATGAAAAAGCTCAAACTGATTTCCAGGAAATTCGCTAGTAACAGGTTTTGCTTTTGCGAGTAGCAGTAGTCACACGCAGCATGAAGGTGCTTTGTAACATCTCAGTACCTTCTCCGTTAATACCCTTCAGATAAATTATGTCTTAAAAGGGTTATTACACCTCTTTAAAGAGTTACAACTACACTTTTTGTGTCCCAGCCGGCTTCAGACTGCCCCACGCCAGCAGCAATAACCTCTGTTCCCAGGAGAAGGGTTTGTAGGGATCCACCTTGGAACTGCAAGCTCCGAACACAACTCTTCTGCTTCCACTGTTCCCTTCTCAGCTCCTGTGGCCCTGCTGTGCCTGAAGCAGAAGCTGTGCTGGTGCCTGGATTGCTTTTGTGTACACCAGCAATGGGGAATACCGCACACGAGAAGGAGCAGGTGTGGGGCTAACAAACCAAGCAGAAAGAAATCCTGCAGAAAGCTCCAAGGGGATGTGGATTTCATTCCTTGTGGGCAAGTGGCTCGCTCCATAGGTTTGATCCACTGATGTCACTTACCTTGTTGATGATTTCCGACAGAAAGTCACAGGGTAATTCCAGACCTGAAATAAGGGACATGTGAAAGGCATAGGAGCACACACCTGTCTGTTGGGGGGGCACGTGTGTTGCTAACCTGACTTATTTGCCCCTAAATCACATTAGAAATGTGCAAGGCAGCTGAACACGGTCAGAGCTTCTCAGGGTGGTGAGGCTGCTGAGGAAGGGTTAAGTAGAAACAGTGGGATAAACTGGGCGAGGGGAAATGTAGGTTGAATACCAGGAAAACATTTCTTCACACGAAGGTCACTTGGGCTGGGAGAGAGGGAAGTGGCAGCTCAGCCAGCTGCCTGCTCCGGGCACGGGATGGCTGTGGGGTTGGGGTTGCTGGGACAAGAGCGGTCTGGTTCTGCAGAGACGTTTTCTGCCTCTGAGTACTCATGAGCGGCTCGAAAGGGGGAATGTCCCAGTGCCTCTGTGCCCCCTGAGGGTTTTTACTTCGGCCCAGCAGCAAGGGTGGGAACTGAAATAAGTGAGAAGGAAAACCAGGGATTAAGTAAGGAAAAGGAGTGGCCTTAAAAGGATTCATTGGAAACCTTTACCTGAAGAGGCAATAATCACTGCCCAGAAATATCTGCAGAGAAGTGTGAAAGGGACGCCTTTGGCCATGAACCAGGCTGATTAGGGATCCCTGGTGATAGCCTGGGGTGAGGATCAGGCTTGGCACTGTAGCGGTGCTTATGGCAATTCGGACTGCAGCAGTTCCCTGCGCCCCCTGTCCTGGTCAGGTCAGCACACCTGGAGAAAATCCTGCCTCTGCAGCCGGGCTTTCTGCCGAGCTGGAAGTAAAACATGTTGGTCTAAATGGTACCTAGACGGGCTGCTGTGAGGATATGTGAAGGTAAACCCGTGTGCAGGTATGAAGGAGTCTCTCTGTCTGAGGAGAAAGCAGATTTAGATAAAAATACAAAAGATAAATATGGAATCAAGGAAGAATTTTTTTTTTTTTAATTTAGGTTTTGGGAATATTCAGCCCTTCGTGCTGAAGACAGTTTGCAGTATATGAGTAACAGGAAATGAAGCTCTGAAATATTCCTTTGCTTTTCTGTATTGTACCTTACTACAAAAAAAAAAAAAAAAAACCACCCCAAAAAACAACAAAACAAAACCAAAAAAACCACCCCACCTTTGGAAAACTGAATTTCCTCCTGTTCCTAAAGATTATGAAGGATATTTTTGCATCAAGCTTTTCATTGTCCTTTGAGGGTTCTCTGAGTGGAGATGGACTTGATATGTCAAAGCTTGACTCCACCTTCTGAAAGGTTGCTGTCACAGCACAGAATAGAGATGGGACACTAAAATGAATTCTGCAATAATTCACCTGCCAGTCAGCCAGCTCTGCTGTGTCCCTAGTGGAAGTGACACTCCAGTTACTACAAATTCTCTTTAATTCTTCTTAATTTTTAGTGTTAATTCAGATGTCATCTGAAGCTGCAGCAGAAGAAAACACGAAGACTACCATTTGTCACTTAAAGAAATTCCTTGGGAGAACTGCTCAAGGTGTATTTGTACACCCAGGGCAGTATGAACGAGGCCAAGGAACTTTAACCATTACCAGGAGAACTGTAACCAGGAAACTTCAGAAAACCATCTCATTATTTCAGTCCTTCTCTGAAGCCCTCAGAAGAGGAGGCCAGATGGGAAAGGAATTTATCATGGAATCTGAAGATGTTTGGCATCTGGTCTCCTGCTGGCCTGGGGACAAAACGTCCGAGTTTAGTATTTGAAGGCTGCTTTGCTGCATGAAATGGTGTGGTGGAGACTCGGTCTCCTCCCGCTCCGTGGTCTAACTGGCCTCCTTGAATTCAGCTTAAGTAAAGATGTTGCTGGCTGAAAAGGTGCTGGGGGGAACTCAAGCCTCCTCCCTCTTGGCAGTCAGGCAGGAGAAGAACCGGTTCGGGTTGTTCACTCCCAGGATTACTCGAGGCGTCATTTCCACACCATGTGTGGGACACGGTTGTTCAGTGACTCCTTGGCTTGGCCTTCCCAACAGTACTATCAACACCTGGATGGTCCCAGCTGGTGATGGGGCAGCTCCTGGGTGACACTGACTGCTGGCCACGGGTGACAAGCGTGCCTTTTGTTAAAGACCCTTTACCGGCACAGAGAAATACAAAGTGGGTGCCACTGGCAGGCCAAATTGTGACACGTCCATATGGATATGCTGGCACTGCTGCAAGACCCCTGCAGGGGTGTGAGCCAGGAACAACAAAACCAATATGAGAAGGGATTGCACTGCCTGGGAAAGCATTAGGGCAAATGTAGGTTTCACATTTTCTGCCACTAGTGACGCCAAGGCAACGATATGAGTGGCAAGGCATTGGGCAGAGTCTGCCCAACCTGCCAGACCCTCCTGCCTCCCCAGCGCTCCCCCAAGAACCCACTGTGACTTCAGGCAGTGACTGAAAAGAGGTGATGCAGTTAATGAGCAGGAGAAAATCAAGGTGGTGAGAGATACCTGTCCTATGAGCTGGTGGCAGAGTGTGGATAAATGATGGAGAGGTGAAACCAGCACGATAGTTTGGGGTGGCTGTGGCTGAAGACAAAGAGTTGGTCCTGGGGCAGCCATGGGGAGCAGGCAGTGCTGGCTGGGTGCTGCACTACTTGATCATTGCCATGCTTCCTTGCTGGAAACCTTCTTCCTGCTTGAAGGTCCTCTCTGCCTCCTTTTTCTTTTCCAAACTGCAGCAATTCTGCTTGGGTGAGATGGAACTTGTTTTGCCTTTAGCAGCAGAGGAAATCCAGAAAACACCATTGAAACTGGGATGAAATATGATTGTTCTGTAAGGCTGAGTGGGTGGCTGTGAGACACTCGGCTGCCTGGAGATTCTTCAGATGAGTAAACAGGGGTAGGAAGTCCCTACCCAGACAGAACTCAGAGCAGAGATCCATACTGTGGTTGTAAGATGAGTGAGTACAGAAAAGCTGGTTTGATATCCTACAAAGTTTAAAGCTTTGGCTTCATCCTTGTGAAAGACCTTTGTAGGGAGAGGGAACCCTAGGAAAGAGAGGTGAACCAAATATCCAACAGGATAGGAAATTCTCATGCCCCATGAGACCAGCTAACTGTTGGGAGCAATCTCCAGTGCCCTGTCAACTGGGGAAAGCAGCCCAGTGTGGCAGGAATAGTAGAGACCTTGAGATCTGCAAAGGAATGGCACCATTTTATTTTGTTTCTCTTTCCTTTTTAAATCAAAGCTAAGTTATTCCATCCTCCTCAAACCACTGGACTGAAGTTCCAGTCTAGCTTGCACCCACAAAACCACACTGACTTCAGTGTGTGAGCTGAATCCAGCCTTTGGCCCTAACCCCCACAGAAGTCGAGACAGCTCACTTGGGTTTGGCCAGATCGTGTGAAGGTACGCTCACAGTGCAGCCCTGGAAATTGGGGGAGGAGTTTTTTGTTTGATTTCTGATATCTACTTTCCCACCAAGCTGGTGCATGGAGAGCTTGGTGCCTGCAGCAGAGTGAGCACAGGCACTGGTTTCCAGAGCCAGCTCTGGCTGGGAGCAGCCCTGAGTTTCCTGCGTGGTGTGGTGACGGAGCCCAGCTGAAAGCATCCTGTGGCCCTGAAAACAGGGAGTTAACCAGAGGAGCCAAGTGGCTGTGGCCTCTCTGGAACATTTTCTGCCATCATAAAGATCAAAAAGCTGTGGTCCTTTTTCCACTTCCCACTGTGGTAGGGGGTGTTGAGCAAGGAAAGCCGAATTCAGGCAAAGGACTGTATTCAGGCATCTGGGGAAAAGAGGTTTTGGGAATCGGAGTTTATAACTGATAGAACTGAGACTTTGTTGGCCTAATGTTTCTCAGATATATACAGCACATGTGGCCTCTGTGTGACTGCACTTGTGGCATGGGCATTTGCCACTGAAGGTCAGGGCATGGATGCGTTGGGCTAGGAGCCTGGACACACAGGAGCCCACCCTGAAAACCTTCGCATGACAGCTCAAAGCATAAAACTGGAGAAGGGAGGAAACCCAACTGTTTTCAGTCCTGTTCTGGTTTGGATTTTTGGCCTTTGAAGGAGCCTGTGAAACTCTGAGAGCAAGGGAGTCAGGACCTCTGTGTGACCAGTACTCAACATATTCTCCATGTTGGCATAAGACCTTCAAGAGTCTTTGGGTAACTGGGTCAAGGAAACACAGAGTTCTTGCACTGAGAGAAGGATGAGCTGACAGGCTCTGATCGAGTACTGGGCTTGATTGGGAGGTTGGGTTGGACTGAAGTGTCCCCTCTGGCACATATAACCACTTAATTTCTGGCCCTTCTTAGTGCAGTGACAGAACTTTGACTTCAACAGGAGGGGAATTCAGCTAAATAGTTTACAAGTTACTATTTATCTGATGATTCTTTGCAGGAACTGGCATCACTTGTTGGACCTGAGGTCTATACAAGGTTGTGTCTCTGATGCTGGCAGTGAGAGGTTGGAGACAAGGAAAATCACTTATTTTAACCCCTAACGTGCCTGCTATTTTCTTGGGAGCTCCAGCATTTGAGTAATTCTGTTCTTTCTGTCCCGTGTTGGTTATCTCTTTGCTGCTGGTGAGATGATTTGATATGCAGCAAGGCCAGTGCAGCATTTCAAGCCTCCCCACTTCCCCTGCCTTCCTCCCAGCATGGTGGGCAGTCATCACCCTCTCCCAGACTTTGAACTGGGTGCTTTCAGAACAAGCCCTGAGTACCTGGGAATATTTAAAGCAGCACGCATGAGGGTTGGTGGGGTTTTTTTAGCTCTGCATTGACATTCCTGTGTTATCAGCCCCAGAGCTTGTTGCTTTCATAGGAAGGAGAGCTATGAATGGGCCAGGAATGTGATGTTCCACTCAACCCTATCTCTTATCAGCACACATGAGGCTGCTGTGTCTTGTGGAGAGCTTTTCCATTGACATTAGCAGCTCATTTCTTCTCCTAAGGTTGCGTTTCATGTTATATATATCCTGCCTGCTCCCCTTCCCGAAGTACCCATCCATCTGAAACGGCAGCCACCTCATTTCCTTTGAAATCCCTTCAGCCCTGCCCGCTCCTGCAAGCTCAGGGCAGCCTATTCCAGCTTGCTCTGGGGGCACTTAAGCGATGTCTCTCCCCACCTGTTCATTTTGGAAAGGAGCAGTGGCAGTGTTGTGCTTCAGGGGGTGCTGCTGGGTGGGGGGCTGGTGCAGGGAGCAGTTCCCTGCAGCCAAAAACCAGTCCCACGTGCACCCCCTTAGCAGGGTGGTGGGTGAAATTATATCTGCAATAAGCAGGTATAAATATATAGGCAGAAAGCTGTAGGGAATGATGTCTTCACAAGCCTTGGGCCAGACTTCACTCCAAGGGCCAGACTTTGCCTTGAGCATCAGCTGCAGCTCAATTACCACAGTGGGCACCACGCAGACATGTGGTGGTGCTTGGAGAACTGACCCCAGAAGGAGTCTTTTAGAGAGACTGATAAAGACAACCAGGCCATAAAAAAAAAGAGATAAAAATAAAATAAAGTTAAAAAAAGCGCCCTTTGGTATTTGTTTAAGAGATAAGCTGACAAAAATGCAGAAGACAATTGTTTACGCACGCAACACAGACACATACACCAGGAAGAAAATTCTTTTCCAAAAATAGCTGCTGACTTTTTATTTATAGACTTTTTTTTCCTCCTCTTTCTTCTGACATGAAGCAGAACATTTACATAAGGGGCAAAGAGATCTGATGATGAATAACTGTTTCTTGAGCAGACCAAAGTCCTCATTAGACCTGCCAGCAGGGACAGATGTCTGGGCCCAGGGATAGCACCAGAATTAGCAAGTATCATTTAACTGTCTGAAGTCTTCAACTAACAGCAGACAATCTCCTAGAAGTGCTGTGGGATTTTTTTCAAAGCATCAAAATTATGGCAGGTCTGATTTATTTAGTTTAAAAGGTTTCATGGAGCAAAATAAAAGGCTTAGTTTGTGTCTGAGCTACACCTTATGAATTTTGGCTTCTGCTCCCAGGCCCTTGACCACCTCCTGGCCAGCAAGAAAAAAGTATAATTTTGATACTGGGGAAGTGGGGTTGTGCTGCCATCTGAATCCTACAGGGAGAGGAACCAAGGCAAGCTGACTTTTGCTGTTTGTCCACCTCCCAAAGGCCTTCCTGCAGACCTCTGTGGATCTATCCCTAAGGCACTGACTCAGGATCTTTCAGAAAGTTTTGGGCAGAGAAGAGAGGTCATGGTGCAGCATTACCAGGTGATCTATATGTGCTGCTCTGAGACTGGAGTATGGACCTGTGGGGGACTTGCTTCCTTCTAGCACTGACTGCTGCTAAAATGAAGCAGCTGTCAGCCATGTGGGTCCCTTTCCTCTCCCAGGAGCTCACAGCCTCTTGTGCTGCCCTCACCTGCCTGCCAGAACACCCTTCTTCCTCATAATCTGGGGGTAATAATGCAACTGCTTTGCCAAAAGGACTTTGCATCTGGCAGGGGAGGGCTGCCTCAGATGCTGAACACATCTGGCCTCAGAGCTACAGCAGTTGCCTGTGGGCACCTTAAGGCAGCCTTATTTTCTGCTCCAGCATTGCTGCCACATATCCTTATGGTGGAAGTCCTTGTGGAGTCTGGAGTGCCGGACTGTGGGCTCAGGGGATGATGAAGGCAGAGGAGGAGGAGGCAGGTGACAAAGGAGAAGCCTCGCTCTTTGCAGCGCACATAAAGCCAGATGCCAGCACTGGGAAGAGGACTCCGGGAGCAGGGGCGCGGAGAAACACGTTCCTTAGCTTTGTGTGCGGGTATTTTTAGTCTCTCAGAGTACAGAACCAAACTTTGGACAAAAATAGCTATCCACTTACATAACGCCCTTACTTCCAGAACTCCCCCTGCTGAAGCCCTGGGAGGCTCCTGGAGCAGGGGGCTGTCAGTCAGAGCGCAGCCGTGACTCAGCGCGGACGCACATCCCGGCACTGCGAAGGCAGGACTGGCAGTGTTCATGCTGCACGAGGTGTGTGACGGCAGATGCGAAGCAGCACCCCAGCTCCACGGTCCCAAGGATGAGGTGGGGTGCTGGTCAGGGCACAGAGATGCAGATGAGGCAGTTCTTGCCCTTTGTTCCCATTTGCCCGTGACAAATGGGCAGGATGAAGCGAGGAGCTGGGAAGGGTTTCCATTCTGTAGGTTCCTGGTTTTGCTTTGTTAGATTTTTCTTGAACATTGGGCAGGCCAGATACTGAGCACTTGCTCTCCGTTCCCTTGCAGTGGGAGTTGTTGGTGTGACATGGCCCAGTTTTAGTGTCCCTGTATCCCTGCCACTGCTGTGATTGACTTCTCACAAGTGAGATTCCAGCTCAGAAGCTCTGGAGCTGAAGAGGTCTGGAGTCACAGTTCACCCTTTGACCCTCTCCTTAGGACAGAGGCATACTCCTGCTCAGGGGAAAGTTGCCCGGTCACATCCAGGGCTCCAGTTATTCCGGTGCTAAGCAGGGGAGTGTGGTGTCAAGGGTGCTCATTCTTTCCATTTGCACTTTGAACATGCGTGGTTAGAGATTAGCAATGTGTCATCCTTTCTTCATCCTGTTTTCCCTTGGCAGCCGTGCTGTGAGTGGATGAGCTCGGGCAAGTAGGTGATACTGGTTTGTTTGCCAAAAGCAACACTGCGTGGTGATAGCACTCGCTGGCTCCGAAGGACCAGCTCTGCTGAACGTGCTTGTTTTCCTGAGGCACCAAGGTGGAATGGGTTTCGGTTAAAAATAACTGACCTCCCCGTGCTGAGCCTGGGCATTTTTTCCTGGGAAGCCATTTTTAACCACAGATGGTCACCAGATGCAGTGGCTATCCAGGAGATCAAAGCTGGAAGCCCACCATGGGGAGGAGTTGAATTCTTTCCTTTTGCAATCAGACCTTCTCAAGTGGAACATCTTCCTGGTCATCCGCTGGTGCGAAGGGAAATGTTTGGGGGGAACCTGTGGGAACACTGGGTCAGTGGGAGGCGTGCAGCGGTGGGTGTACGTGTGCATGCTTGGGAACAAACACTGTCTGCTGATGGATTCTGAGAAAGCCAGGGCTGCCCACCGTGTCCCAAAATAGCTCATGTAAACAGGTGGCCTTACACTGCATCCATGCTCTGCGATGGAGATGTACAGCCCTGAAACATAATTTGTTATGCAATTTGTCAAGATAGTCATCCTCCAGGGGCTTTTTCTTAGTGAGAAGAGACAAGAAAAAACTAGAGGCTAGCTTGCTGTATTGAGATAAATAGTAAGTTGTTTTCTAATGCCTTGGAGTGATTTTATTGGGAGTCTTATGCGACGTCAGAATATAGTGGTGCATTTATAGAAATGTTATTTTTATCTTAGCTATGTGGAGGGGTGGTGCTAAAACATCCATATTGTTAGTGGCTGTGAAGAAAATATCTTCCTGCTCCCTGTCTTTAGAACAGCATCAGCTTCGGGTGTTGCTGTAGATCAGGTCCCTCTGCCATTCTCCCAGAGGCACATACATCACACGTAGGATGCAGAGATGGTCTGTGGGTGTATCTGTTGGGGGGAAAGCACAGTCTGGCAGCTTGGGCAGCAGACAGATCTGCTTTCTGCACTACTTTTCTTGACTACATCACACCAGGTGTGCTGCTTGCCCACAGGCCCAGTGCTGACACCGAAATGTGGGGAGCCCTTCCCCAGTCTTAGCTGTGATGGCAGGATCCACTGCAGCTTTGGAGGTGCTAGCAGGGGGTCCCTGTGTCTGATCACATGTCTCCCATTTGCTTTGGCCTCAGCCCGACATATCTCACCTTGGCAGATTCTACCTCCAGCTAATTTTTTTATTCTTGTATTTAGAGATGTTCAGACATTTCCGAAAATAGAGGGGGCAAAAATGCAGTGTTCTTCCCCAGTTAAAATTCTGGCCAGTTTTTTCTAGAGTAGCTCTAATACTCACACTGCTGGGAATTATGAAATATGTTGAGACCCGGTCTGTTTGCCAGCCCAGTACCTCTGGGTTATGCTGTGTCAAACCTTGGAGGGCAGGAAAGTAATTTGCATATGCTCATATGGATTTTACAGAGAAATTCCCAGAAGATTTTATATGCTTTAAGCAAGTCCAAGCCAGGGACTGAGTAAGGCTTTGGCAGCTGGCAAGTCTGTGTCCAAATACCTGAGTTGGAGGCAAGAAGAATGTCTTCCTGTGCTGTTAGTGCTCATCCTGTTAATATACAGACAAAGATCAAACAAAACCCCTGAGAATATGAATAGAAGTGTCTTCAGACAGAGCCTGGCTATGGCACAATAAAAAGGCACATGGAGGGGGGTAAAATAAAATCCAGAGTTCTCATTCAGTGAGTGATCATGATCCAGAACAGGACCTGAATGTGGGAGGGGGAAATGGTGTGCAGTCATGCAGCTGGTGGTTGTGCAGTACTACCTGCACAGTGAGTTAAGGAGTTAATATCCTCAGAGACCTCAGTGCACGTTTTGCTGTACACCCAGTAGTCTGTGTTGGATCTTCATGGGGATCCTGATTTGTCCAAGCCCCACTGTAGCGGCTGAAATTCCTCCTGCAAGCTCCCTTGATACCTCACTGTTGGAGGAGACAAACCCTAAAGGCCTTTGGAAGCTCCTGCTGAGCACTGATTCCTTTTCTCCTGGTAGCTTTTCTCTAACCCTGGCTTTTTCTGCACAATTCGCTCTTCTCATGGCCTGGCGTCAGCCCAGGATTCAGGAGGGTTTTGCTGTTGATTTTTACAGGACCAAGACATTGCTGTGGGTGTTTCACATCGCTGCTGTAGCCGTACAACCTGACATCTCTGCCTAGACAGGCTGTGGGAATTAAGTGAAGCATTTGCCCCAAAGGCTTTTCCCCACCCATCCGGCACTCATTGTGTCTGTGAGGACTTTCTGTCCCTGCACAATAGTCTTTCCTAGGATGTTCAAAGTACTAAAAGAGGGCAGGTTTTCATGCAAAAGCAAGTCACAGGCAGATCTGATCCCTAGCACGGCTTTACAAACAGGAGAGCTAGCAGGGAAATGTAATTCCCTGGTTGAGTAATACCTGGAGTGCTTGCACTGGGCGGGCTACTCAGGGGACAGGTACCACCAAAAGTGGCACATGATGCACGACCAGCATCTCCTTTACATAAAGCCCCACGTACCCAAATGAGCGTTTTTCAGCAGAGGAAAGGCAGAGAGATACGTGCAGAGTCTTGTTTGTACCCACAATACCATGCACATGTTCCTAACTTTTTATAGAAACACTTTTGGTTCTCTGGGTGTGTGTTGGTTTGGGTTTTTTCATCTGTGGGGATTTGTCCCACGAGTTGGTCCAATCAGCTCCCAAAACTGAGTGATCATGGGAGGCTGTATAGTGAAAATAACTCGTGAGAACTGAAAAAGAAAAATGCTCAGGACATCCAGGCTATTAATAAAAGCGAGTGTTGCAGAGCCCCACTTAAGTTTGCTGCATCAAGGACTCAGAAGTAGCTACCCAAACTATTTTGGCTCTTTCAGCCAACAGAGCACTTGAGCTCACGTTGAATTTGTGATATTTTGGTGTCCATTCTGTGCAGCAGGAGCTGGTGCAAACCTGCCTTAGGGGCCCGGGTACAGCACCATTGCACTGGAACTCTGTGGAGCATCCCGTGGCACCTCTCCCATGGAGGCAGCAGGCTCGCCGGTGATTTTGGCACGGCTACACCCGCAGGTGGCTTTGGGGAGCCTCAGCCTACAGCAGGGCTGGGTTTCTTCCACTCTTACCCACGAACATGCACACTGCTTTAATTCAGCGCCAAGAGCTTCCTACTGCTTCATAAAGTACTTGCAGCATCGATTTCCAGTCTTTGCACTATGGGAGCAATAACTAACCGAGCTGTAATGTTTTCCATTGCATATTTCACTCTGCATGCACGGCGTGGCCTTGCCAGAGCTCGGGTTTGCAATTCCACGGCCTGGGAAATGCAGGCACGAGGTACATCGTTAGTGAGGGATCCCAGTCAAAGCGATGCCTCCTCCACCACGATTTTAAAGATCAGTGCACAAACAAATTGCTGCACTTCCGACGGGGCGCTTCTATAAATACAGGGAGAGCTTGCTTTGGTGTGATCCACATCTTCCAGGCAGATCTCAACCCCCACCCTCCGCTTCCCTCCGTATTGTGCTGATGCCAGATCAGCAAATGTTCAGAGAAACAGGATAGGCCACAGCTGTAAACCAGCGATGGCATCTTGTGTGCTGGGCTGTTGTTGTTTTTTTTAGTGTGAAAGGCTGGAGTAGTGCAACACTGAGATTGCATTGGCTAAGATAATAAATGGATCAGACAAATATAGCTGGGCATATGCTGAGTGTGGGTATGGGGTTTTAATTTCCCTTCTTCAAACCAAGATCTATAATAAGATGTTTCCTGGCTTGTGTGTGAGTGTTTTTAATAGCTTCATTTTTTTTTTCTTGCTGGATATTTCTGGACATGGCTGTACTAGCCAAGCCCTGCACAGCAGCTACAGTGAAAATTGTTTTACATCTCTGAGCTGAGAGTACAGTAGGTGCCATAAACTGTTCTTCAAGTCTGCTCTGTCAACGGGTGAGCACATTAGCAGCCTTTCTTTGCAAACTGAAGCAGCTTCGAGATGGCAGAGGGAAGAGGTTTTGTTTGCGGGAGAAAAGCACAATTCTCAGCTGGTTCCTTACTGGAGCAAGGGAGCACGTGCTTTTATTTTATCTGCCTCTGAAGTCACAACAGGTAATGGATTTGCTCCTTGATCTTCTCCTTTGTCAATCCCAAATCCAGCCCAGTCTGAACCCCAACTCTTCTCTGAGGGCCAGCAAATCCCAGAGCCATGTAGCAAGTAGGAGATGCTGCAGGATTAAGGGGCAGGAGGAGCTGGTAAGCAGAAAGCTTCCCCCAGCATCACGCATACACACACCAGCAGCAGCTACAGCCATGGATTTGCATGAAACCACACTTCTCATAAGTTTTGCTGAGTCCATACTGTGCCCATCATCTCTTAAACTGAGCTAATTCAGTTTTATATTCCCCATCTGTGTCCCACATTACAAAGGCAGGATACTCTGGGAGTCAGAGTCCTGGGCAGCAGCGTTTCTCCATTGCTGCAAGAACTGGTACATCACCTGTGGATAAAGTAGGGCTTTGGGGTTGGAGTGAGTCATGTGTGGTGACCACTCCTTGTGCTGGACTTTAAAGGACCTGCCAGTGGAGGCAGCTTATTAGAAGCCATATGAAGTGTGAGTACTTGCTTAAAATCCCATCGTCAGATGTCATCTCAGTGACAAACCCCAGCTTTCACTCAAACAAAATGATCCCACATCCAGCTTTAGCAGCTTTGACCTAGGTGGCTCAGAAACCTGAAGGAGTATCCAAGGTATGCTCCTATTTTAACCAACAGGATTTATTTTTAAAGTCAGCATCATGGCTGTAAGAGGCCTGAACTGCAGCCGTCTTCAGACTGGAGCCAGCTCCCAGGTCTCAGGGAGGACATTTCTAAGCCTCCCGCACAATACTTGAACTTTAATTTGCCATGAGTCAGCATTGTAGTGATGTTATGGGAAAGGTAAACATTGGACTAAGGAAGTGTGTTCCACGAGAAAAGATCAAACTAACTCGAGCTGCTGAGACTGAGGGAAGGACATTTCTGCAGGGCACAACAAGCCAGCTGAGAGAGGGAGACATGCTCCTGCCAAGGCACTTGCATCCCACCTCTGTGGAATCAAGTACAGGGACATCCCTGATTGAAAGGGGAGACAGTGGAGCAGTGGAGCATTACCTCCTGCTCTGACTAAGAGTTCAGTGGGGAAATACTTTACTTCTGTATCTCTTCTCCTCATCTCAGGGATGGGATCATCACCATCGTTCTGCCTTATGCATGTTAACAAGTAATCAGACCTTATCATTTCAGGGCCATGTCAGTTCCTCTGATAAGCAAGTTTATAGCTCTAAGTGGGTGCAGAGTCAAGAGTCAGCGGTGGCTTTAGGAAAAAATGAGCATGAAAGTGGGTTCTCCTGTGGGTGGAAAAGGACACTGCCCTGATCTGTTCTGGCTGTCTTCTTCTGCAAGCAATAATGCACATTCCTTCTGGACCTCTGAAGCAGTTAACAATGGGCAGGGGAGGAAAACAGGACCCAAAAAAGCATCTCCATAGGAATGCAATTCACTCCTGTATCTTAAATACCAGCTCCCACCTTCATTTTGCCACTTCATCCCCAGTGTGATCCCAGCTCTGATGAGTTGAGCCCTAACAGGTCCTCTTTTCAGGGAGCACGTGTAGGGCAGTATGTCTGGAATCAACTTTACAAAGGGGGTCTGTCCCTGCCTTTTCCCCTGTGTCCAGCTGGGCCATGCTCAGCTGCTGGGACGAGGAGTGCTGGGAGCAACTGCAGGGGCAGCTGCACTGCCGAGGAGCACACCCCTCATACCCCTCCTGCTGGGGTTGGAAAGGGGCTCTCCCACTGCTGGTCCCTCCACGGCTGTGCCTCCAGCCCCCAGGCTCCCAGCTCAGCTCCCCTTCGTTCAGACCAGCTGCAGACCTGGCTATAAGTGCTCAGGGCTGGGGAAAGTGCTGCTGCTGCTGAAAAAGTGGCTCAGCAGTGGATGCTGAACAGGTTCTGCCTGCAGAGAAAGGGCTTTCCGTGAAAGCTGCTTGAGCTGGCTGATGTGTGGTGCAACAGAGGCAAAACTCACATTATCCTGCAATATATTGAGAATTTGCCCCCATTCCTTGGACCTGTTGGGTACCAGGTCTGCCTGGGCTTGTGTTTCACCTTTGGGCTGAAACACCCCATGGCCAGCTGTCAGGAGCATATTCCATCTGCACTCAGCTCATTTACGGCAACCTCAGCACTGCATCTGTCCTCATTTATTGCCCTAGATACACCAGGTGGAATGGCCAGGATGTCTCATGGCAGGAGGGAATCCTGGGCTGCAGGTGCATCCTCATCCTGGTACAAAAGGCGGGAGGCCCATGGCCATGGCAGAGCCACTGCTGGGGGTACCAGCATCCACTGCCTGCAGGAAGAGCACACCTCACTGCCTCAGCAGGCACCCTACAAACGGGCTTTTGCTCCCAAACGCAGCCATGATGTTTGTGTTCCCTCCCTCCAACAGCTCTCACTTCCCAGGCGTTACCAGCACGTCCATGCATCCAAGCAACCCAAGGCCCAGGGGGCCACGAGGGTCTCCCAGGTTCCACAGTGACTCCCAGATGTCCCTGTGTCCGTGCAGACTGTGCTTGGCCCGTCTCTCCCTTTGGATGTGGTGCAAACCAGGAGTTAAGATCGTGTGACACTTGCTAAACAACGCAGAGACAACAACGCAGACCCTCCTCTGCTCTGGGAGGGTGCTTAGGAAATTCTTCTTGCTGAAATCAACCCGCAGCCAGCTGCTTTCCTCCTGTGCTGGCTTGTGCCGAGTGATCGCTTCCCATTTTCCTCAGATCCAGCTTTGCAGAGCTGCGTGGACACCTCCCCCCAGCCTGAGACCGAGCGATGCAATGAGAGCATTGTGTCTGAGACAGCCTGCACACATAGCATCTTATATAAACAATAATGGGCTTCGTGATTGCGTCTGCTGCTGCCACGGCGTCATCCCTTCTCGGCACGTCAATCACCGCCTGCCCCAGGGAACATTCCGGTTTCCCAGGAGGCTGTGAAGCTTTGATCGCACGCCATGGCAGTGGGACAGAGCACAGAACCATCCCTAAGCCCTTCCTACGCTCACACCCAGCAAGATGACCCCGAACCTGGCTGGCAATGGGACAGCGAGGCACAGGGCAGCGTGCGCCTCACGGTGCCTCGCACGCCCGAAAGGAGATGGGAGAGGTTTTCCCTGTCCTTGGAGCAAGTGAGGTTGGTGGCAACATCCTTCCTCTCAAGCCATGATGGGAGAAGGAGTCAATTCACCCCTGACACCAAGTGCTGAAGTGTTTGTTCTGGCAGCCAGTGCCCGGCAGCAGGAATACACTTCAGACAGAGATATTAGGTAAAACGGAGCGGTGACCCAAGGAGGTGTAATTAGCTCTGCTGTCACATAGGAAAGGACATGTTTGTACAGATTATTTCCAATTTCTAGCAACACCTGCTCCCTTGCTTTAACCAGGTTTCTCAAAATAAGGACTAATTAGCACTTCCTTGGAAGGCCAGCTCTCTCCAGGCAATGGCTTTATCTCTCAATTGGTATTCCTTCTGCAGGAAGGCACATTAATTACTGTATCAGGAAAAGCTAATGGTAGCAGGAAACCATTTCCATGCCTAAAGCTAATTCAAGGAGAAGGCAGAGCTCACTAGATCTGGACTCCCTTGCTCGTGCCAGGGGTGAGGGCTGTGCAGCGTGCTTCCTTCTCTCCATCCTTGAATGAGAACAGTATTCTGCATCTGTATGATTTCTGTGTGGTGCTGCTCCCCCAGAGTTTGAGCCAGCAGCTCAGGGCAGTGCTTGTGCTACCCCAGCAGTGGCACAGAGCTGAGCCTGCCCACCACAGTGGCTTGGGACCAACGGGAACCCCTGTGGCATCCATGTTGGAGGCTTCTGAGTGAGTCTGTGCCGGGAGGTGGACAAGGCTCCTTGTGTTTTTTTCAGCAAATGTAACTATGAGCAAGGCTCTGACCACAGACAGGTATTAACTATAGCTTGGGATTAATGGGGTTAATTGATGCTACTGTTAATTGATGTTTGTAGAGTACCAGCCTTGCCAAGCCCCTCCTAAAGCCAGGGGATTGTGATGAAGCTGATGAAGTCTCCCTGGGATCAGCTGAGTGGTGCTATGATGCTGCAGGTGAGTGTGCCAAGGGAAAAGAAAGGTGTAACTGGCCAAGACAGTGCTCCCAGCCCAGCCCTTCATCCCTGCTGCTAACCACCAGCTCTGCTGAAACTTCATAGCAAAGAACCACCTTCTGAACACCTTCTGCTTTCCTCTCCTGTGTGAAGGGATGAAGTGTAGCCATCAGCTTGGCTGTCCCCAGCCCTTGTCTTCTCCTTGTGAGTGGTGGGGATGACCTTCTTATCCCATGACACATTCCTGGAGGTGTTTTTGCATCCTTTCAACATAGTTATCCATGCAATCAGCCCTCTTTTAAAAGCTGCAGTTTGGTGGCTTCTACAGCACTGCAGTCTTTAGGAAAAGGTTTTTTTGGAAGTGATTTGTACTGGATGAACCCCTTGCAGCCTGCTATACAGTGCCACAGAGCACAGGGTGAGAGGACACCGTCAGCCTCAGCTTCCCTGTGCTGGAGGCCATCCAACCACACCTCATCCCTCACGCTCTGAGCCTGTGAGCTTGTTTTTTGGCTAAAACATATCTTCCACAGAGCTATCCAAGCTGGCTGTGACCATCTCAAAAGATGGAGACTCTGCTGTTTCCTTTGGCACTTGTTTCCAACTCTCAGGCTTGTGTTGCTGATGCATTTCTTACTTAAGCCATCCAGTTTTGGTCTACAGCTTTTACTTTTGGTTCTCCCTTTTCCTGATAGAGCCTTTTACTGCCTGGAGTTATGTTCTCATGCACTGTAATTGAATCCACTGTCTAAGAGGATGGTTCTCCAGGTACCTTCCTATCAGCACCTTCTCCAGCTGTTCCTACAGCCATGGACACCAGGACATGGATGCTGTCTCTTAGTTCCAGGTTAAAAATTCTTCTGAATGTATTTTTAAGGACCTGGTTAATGCTTTGTTCTAGAACATCACTTGCTGTTGATCTGCAATTTCCCTGTATCTCCTTCCCTGCTTTCCTCTCCTGCCTTTGTTGCACTGAACTCTTGAATGCTAAAAGGAACATAAAAAACATAATTTCAAAACTCATTTAAGGAAAATAATTTTTTTCTCTACCCAATCTATGTGGAAGTCACTGCCATAAAACAAAAGCAATGCCAAGCAAGGCAAAATGTCCACAAATAACAAAAGATGTCTGCAGGAATAAGCATATTTCAATTTTTTTTTTTTTAAGACCTTTCAGAGAGTTATAAGTCCTTAAACCCCTGGCAGCCTTAACTCTTAGGGGTTCAGAGAAGTTTTGCCTTGGGAATGTTGTTCAGGAGGGGTTGTGTAGTGAAACATCTGCCCGTGCCAGTCTCCAGGCCGAGACAGAGCAGGAAAAGGACCAACAGCCTGAGCCAGTGGGGTAGCCCCTGAGTATCCGTGCTTTTTGTCATGTCCCTTGGAGAGAGATGTGTGACCTTCCAGACAGTAGAAATTCCTATTCCCCAACTGACCTAGTTCAGCTTCACTCATAATTGCACGTGCCTTATAATATTTTATAGACTCCACTCTGTAGCTCAGCATTGAGCTATTATTTAATGAAACAATCCCCAATAGGGACCTTAGGAGAGCTAATTGTACATAAAAGCTTCGGGGGTGGGGTGGTGGGAAACATCCACAAGTGCTTTAAATGCTGAATTTTGCTTCTCTTAATATTTATTCATTTATAGCCTCTATTCTGGTTGCAATTCTGCAGATACACTTCAGCATGGTGTTGACTAAATCTGGTGCTAGTGCAAACCAGTATCAGACTCAGGCCCAGAGAAGCAGTATTTTAATTGTTCTATAACCATTTTGCCAGCTGGGACCTTTTCTTAATGGGACTCGTAGATGTGTGAAAAAGCAGTTGCAGGAGATTTCTAAGGAAAGAAATTCAAGGAAGTCCCTTTATATGTGCATCCAAGAATTTGGATGTTCTTCCAGTTTTGCTTGAGGTCTCCTTATGGATCTCAGTCCACATCCACAGCAGCAGGAGGCTGAGCAATGGCTTGGGCAGCACTGAGGGGAACCCCCTTGCGAGAAAGGAACATCTATTTGTTGTTTTTTCCTGTTTATTCTTCTCAGCACCGAATTTGCCAAATAAATACAATCCACTGGGTTTTGATGACCACTTGAATGCTTTGCAAAAACGTGATGCCTTATTTTATTATTACGTTATTTTTAATGTTTTTTATTGTTTTATTATATCCAATATCTCAGCAGACTCCACGGAACTCCGGTGTGTTGACATGACTTGCAAAGGATGACACGGCCCATCATGACTTTGCCTTGGGGACAGGGGAACGAAACGGAGCAAGTCTTACCCTCAGAGGCCTGGAGAACAAAGAAACTTGCGAGGCTCCTGAGTGCTATTGATGGTATGAAGGGCAAGAGGACATGGGAGCTCTGGTTCTTGTGCCCCAAAGGGCTTTACAGCATGCCAGTTGCCATGAATGAGGACAACTTCTGGTACAGGCTGATGAGTAATGTTTTTCCTACTGCTGCTGAAGCCACTGGAAAAATCTGGTTGATCCAGGATGTCACGTCAGAACCTAATTCCCGTTTCTGCGAACACCCTTATGCTTGTGTTCAGTGCTTAATAAAAGGTAAGCTCCAGTCAATGGGAAAATGTGCTTAAGAGCTTTATTCGCTTTCTTAAGCACTCTGCTGGGTCTGGCCCCATGCAATGTGTCAAGCACTTGTTACTCTTATCATTTATTGCTTTAATACAGATAGTTGTGTGGGAATAGCCCTCCCACCACAAAGGTGGGGATTTTTTGGAGGGGAGGCCACCCTGTGCATATGCACTTACTAATAACAACTTGTTTGGGTGATGTTCTGGCTTTCTGCTCTGAGGAAATAAAGGGGAGGAAACATGATTGTCTTGGAGCAGGTACAAAGCTTTGAGATGCCTGGTGTGGATGAAGTTGCAGAAAGTGTTTCTCGTTGCATTGCAGGGCCTGGCAGCCCGGTGAGATAATAGAAGATAAAGCAAATTGTACGACAATGGAAAATGCTGAGCTCCCTGAGTAATTAAAGGTTGTGTAAGACGGTCGCATGGCTTGCGAGGATTATTAATGCAGTCACGTTTGCATTATATAAAGGGTAATTAAAATGCAGCCTGCTCACCACTGATTGCACCCTTTGCCTGGCACTGGTAGCAGCGGCTGCACAGCCAGGCAGCAAAGGTGGCTTGGGAAGCAGCAGCTGCCAGCAAAAGGAGAGGCTGTGGGGTGCGGGATGCCCAAAACTGTGGGACACCGCTGTGCCGTGGCTTTGGACAAATCTCCCAGCAGATCGTGTCCTCTCCCTGTGGCACGGGCAGGAGGGTGCCTGTTCCTCCCACCATGCCACAGTCACTGAAGCTTCCCTATATGAACCTTTTGGGGTCTGCCTAACGCAGGCAGTGGTGGGGTACCAGCAGTTCTCAGTAGATACCTAGGCTAGCCATGGATTGTAGATTAGTGCACCTGAAGAAATTCTGCCAGGGTAACCTGAGGAAGCTGGGAGGTGAGGGGGGTCACTGGCAACATCCACTGCACAGCTGGGAGCCACCCTTAGCCCTAAGAAGGCTGCCTTGCTTTTGCCAGCCCCCCTCCATCCGTGGGTACCTCTCAGGAGCACGGGGTAGCACAGGTCAGAGAAGGGCAGCTTCCTGAGGCCGTGCAGAGCAGACCAGGCTGAGGATGCCAGCTGGTCCCACCGGGATTCCCAAAGCCCAGTTTCATCAGCAATGACGTGTGAAAGACGGGAGTGGGCCTGGCTGCGGTTTTCTGGCAGCTCCACCTCCAAGATGCAGAGCAGCTTCACTCATATGATGCTGCTCATGGAAGTGAACACCAAGAGGGCCTGAACGATGCGTGGAGGTTGCAGTGAGCATTTTCCACTAGTGCCTACTGCTCTACTCCGTCAGAGTGCCCAGACGGAGGAGAAAGGAGTGTAAACTCCCTGACATCAGCTCCTGCAAGCCCTTGAACCCCTGGCTGCATGTTCTGTGGCAGAGGGTACCTTCTGGTGCTGAGGAGGGGCTCAAGCAGAGCGAGGGAGGCCTGGGCTCTGTAGGATGCCCTGTGTCCTGGGGCTCTGTCTGTCTGCTCCTGGCAGGGCAGCAGAGGAGACGCCTCAAACCCACATCCGAGGCTGTGGGGATGCTGTGAGCACGCTGTGTCCCTATGTTCCTGATTATTTTTGTGTGTTCATGATTGTTTCCTTGGGACTCCTGTCCTCAGTGCAAGGGCGCTTCTTGAGCAGTGACAAAGGCAGTGCCTCCAAGGGAGCTGGAGATAAGAGTACACGGGAGAATGAGCTGGACCTACTGTTTTCTCCATGGAAACACGATTGGCACTGAGCTGCTAGGCCCAGTAAATCCAATTATGGCTGTAGATAGAAATGTGTTTAAAGAAAAAAGCCAAGCTGGTGTAAATGAAAATATAACTGTGTGCTGTAAAATTGTTTGGGTTTACTTTTTGGTTTTTGCAGTCCCAAGTACTTACCAACTACAAACCTGTGGGATGTGTGTGTTGAGGGATGTTTCCTGTGAAGCCATGGTACCCTACCCCTGCCCTGAATTACAGGGCTCGACAGTCAGCCAATGCCAAACATTTGAAGAGTGAAATACTTCTGGAAAGTCACTTTCCATGCAAGGGACTTGAATAACCAAAACCTGAGCTCCTGGAGATGACAGCTGGGAGCCTTTAGCCTTCCTTCCAGCCAGTCCTGCCCCAACAGCCCTCCAGTGAGGGCTTGTGAGAAATCACTTTTAAATACACATTAGCATTCCTTGCAATTCAGGGGACCCTTTTTAAAGGCACCTGAACTACACAGAGAAATGCTGTGAAGTGAGGAAGACACTCAAGCTGAGTTTGAAAACCCTGGTTGCAGATGGATGTCTGTCCCAAACAGCCACCATGAACTTTCCCCCTCTGTTTTTATGGCTCCCCATCCCCACAGGTGATGTGCTCTCTGTTTGGCTGGGAGTCAACATTTCTTGCAGCTAAAAAGCTGCAACTGGAATCTGAACACAACACTTTTCCATAGAAACCCAGGCAAATTAAGAACAAAAGTTCCCAAACTTTAGCCCTACCCTTGACACAGAGTTTTAGCCCACTCAGCCTCCTCCAGTCAACCCAGGGTAGCACTGTTGGCATCTCCTGCGCCCCAGACCATCCTACCAGGCAGGGCCAAAGCCCTTCATCCCACCCTTTCTCATGGGAGGGAATCTGCCTGCAAAGCCACAGACTTCAAAAACACTTTTTTGTCTCCGTGGAAGGAATTAATCGCTTTAACTGCACATCGTGGTGGGTACAATTCACCATTTTTTTACTTGGTGTTTCACCTGAGTTTTCTGCATTCTCTCTTGCAGTCTCATGATTGGTTTGAGATCTATTTTGCTTGTTTAGTCTCTGGGTGGCAAACCTGTGGAGAAGTCAGGAGACATAGATGGCTTTTCCAATGTTGCTACCAACTTTGCTTGACTTGCTTTTAGATACTTATCCAAAATATGATTTGTTTCCCCATCTGAAAAAAAAAAAGAGGTTGTTGCTCAATCCCCTTTAAAAACTGCCCTGAGAACTTGGGGTAGAAACCAGCGAGTGAGCTCCAAGTTGAGTGAGTTTCCAGTTTTCAAATCCATAACAGTTTTAATTCTGTGCTTTGAAATATGGAGAAGTATGGAAATGTTCAACTCTATTTGTTTTTTGTTGGGGGGGAATGGTTTTTAAAAGCCCTATAATTTTGATATGGTGGGAGAGTTAAAAATAAATTCTTCCCACAAGATTTTAGCCTTGCACTGGACAAAATCTTGAAGGAAGCAATATTTGCTGCTGATTATAATTGTCAGGCTTCGGCATTTCTGTGTAGTGGAAACCAAGTGCCAGGGCTCGGGCATGGGGCCTCATCCCAGCCATACTCTGCTTTCTCATCTCTACTATTCCCAACTGAAAGCAGTAAAATGCCTCTGGTCTGAAGGGATACATTTCAGGCTGCCCAGGGAGGAGCTGCCAAGGCCGTGGTGAGAGGCAGCTCCCTCTGCAGAGGGGCACAGAGGCACAGCCAGCCAGGCGCTCTCCTGAGCGCTCACACGTGGGGAGGAATCACCTGCCTCTTCCATGTGGACTCTGCCCGCAAAAACCGAGTGCTACTGACTGCTCTGGGAAAGCCATCCCGCCCACGCTCACAGCGCTGGGCAGGCCAGGGCGTCATTCCATGGATTCGGGGAGAGGTGCACAACCCCCTGCATCATCGATGCCCTTTGCGGACCCGGAGCGGGTGGGACTCCTCTCACTTCACCAGCAGCTGGAGCAACCCACTGCCCCGGATCCTTCCTGAGACTGTCCCCTTCCCGCCCCGGCGGCGGGTCCAGGCTGGAAGGAGACACCCTGGCACGAGGCCACGGGAAGCTCTCTGGTTACGCAGGTGGCCCCACACAGGTAGTTTTGCTTAATGGTATTAAACAGAGGGGGATAATGTTACCTCAGGGATCAAGTGGTGAGCTTTGTACAGTGTGACCTGCAGCGGCAGTGGGAGCCTCTCCTGCCACGGACAGGCCTGGGATGTCATAGGGAGCCAGGAGGTAGCGGGCAGATTTAATGGGGAAAGAAGCTGGTTAGGTCCACCTGGAATGGGTGGACAGCTCTCAATAAAACCCACCTGTTCCCAAGAGTGTAGCCCCTCTGTTTGAGCCCAAGGGCTTCGCTTAATTTTATAATATTTTAACTATTATTTTAGGATTACCTCCAAACACGCCAAAGCCATTTATCCTCCTCTACCTCCTCTTGCCCAGACCCATCATCAGCCCAGGGCTACCTCCGAACATGCTGGAGCCATTCATCCCTCTCCAACTCCTTCTGCCACTGCTTTCCACCACTGCTACTGCTGGAAATGAGCTCCACAGTTAAAACCAACCCTTTCAGAGGTGGCCATGTGTCTGCAGCTGTGTGAGTCCGGGGTAGGAACCAAGTATCAAATAACAAATCAGAGAGGTGGTGTCAGGATCTGCCTGCTGGCACGTGGGCAGAGGGCAGACGGACAACGTGCCCAGGAGTTGCTGGCTCGGCTCTGGTGACACTGGCAGCTTGTCCTGTGCCCTCCCTGAAAAGCTGGCTCCTGCTGGGGTAGGGGCCACAGCTGCCTGCTGTCACCTGGCCAGGCTTTGGGTGGTGCATCCAGATATAGAAAGAAGATGCTGTAAGGGGGAAGTTATAGTGGATATATATAAGTACATATACATAAAGGGCTGCTCATCTCCATTGTCAGTCCAGAAAATAGCAAATTCAGTCACATGAAACCATTAAAAGAGGTGCTCCCCTAACTTCTGTGAAGGCAGGACAAATTTCAGGCGGGTTTCTGCTGGAAGGGAGAAGTGATGAACTTCTGATGAACTGGGGCTGGAAGCAGACAGTCGCTCCCATTGAATCAGCATCGTGTAAGGCTGGCCTCATTAATGAATGTCAGAGAGCCAGCCTGAATCAGAGGTTTCAGGCCTCTGCTTTTTCTCTTTTAATTGCATTTTCCAGAGTTCACAGGCCAGAGTAAGTGAGGAAATTTCTGATGGGTCAGAAATGGCTGTGGTTTGGAAAGAATTTCAGGCATCCTTCATGTGACCTCCTCCTCCTCCTCCTCCTCCCTGTGCACAATTGTTGCTTTTAAAAGAAGCAGCGATAATGGGGGACCAGGGGATCTGCCTTGCAGAAATCTTGCCCTCAGTCCTGCTTCTCGCAAATCCCTTCTTTAACCTGTGGACAGGGAGAGGCCAGGAAGATGTCCAAAGGTAGGGGACTGGCAGTCAGCCACCCCTTGCCCTGCTCTCCCGTGGGAGCCAAAGCCTACAGCAGCCACCAGGCAGCTCATGGAAGCAGCCACAGTTCCCATGCCATCGGTGGAGTTTGGGGTTAATGTAGAGCCAAGTCAAGGTTTGCAGAGCCCCAGGAGCGGATGGGACTCACTCCCTAACAGAGATGGGGGAAAGCCCCCTGCGCTCCTGCCCTGACTCAGCTGGCCTGGCTGATCTTAAACAAGCCAATTAAGGCTGCACGGTGGGAATGCCTCTCAGCTGAAGGCTTGATTGAATAAAGGCTGCAAGATTAAGCTAACAGTGCCCCAAATCCCAGCAGAGTGTTCCTCATTTAGAGAGCCAGTTGTGCCCCCTCAGCTCTTCCTTTGCCACGGGCAGGACATGACTCAATTGGCACAAACCCACCAGGGAGTGAGGGGCAGACTGAGCCTGCAGCAGGGCAGTGAGGGGAGCAGAACAGGTCTCCCAGCCTCAGTTTCCCCACCTGCAAAACCAGTGATGCTCCTTAAAGGTGCAGGGCACCCCAGGCTGTCCTGCAATGGATGAGGGGTAGTTGTAGTACTGGGTTAAATCACAGGTGTGTCTCTGGAGGGGACACATGATGTTATCACCATGTGTGAGGGGGGAAAAGAGCTGGGCTTCTCAGCATCCTCTAGCAGCCTGGTGGTGATCTCTCCATGAAGTGTTTTTGGTTTCCTGATGAAAAGGTGAAGGAAGGCATCCTCAGCTCTGTCAGACTGCCCTGTGCTTCCTACCATGACTGTGGAACAAGCTGGACACAGCATGAGCAGGTAACTGTTACCTCTGAAAAACTCCAAAAGAAATTGCTTTCCTTGGGCCCAAGATTCTGATACCAGGGCTGGCTGCAGCTCACCTCTATCTGTGGTTCCCAGGCGGTGAAACCCTGCTCTTGTTAAATCTAAGAGGGAAGATGATACGTAAGGGCCCAGATCCTTACCTACATGCTGTGCTGCAAAACAGGAGGGTGTTTGCAAGAGAGGGAGGGATGTGGTTTAAAAAAAAATTATTATTATCATTTTAATTGTAAGAAAAAAAAAAAAAGCTCCCTTCAAAGAATACCTCCTTGTGAATTTATAATCCTCCAACCCAGTGTTTTATGATCTCAACGAGAAGCTCATAAAAATAAATATTTGGAAAGGGGGAGGAAAAGAAAAAAAAAGGGTATAAAAGAGGCACCGGCAAGTCTCAACTGACAGCATGGAGGGAGCTTTCCTGAGGCAAGAGTTCCCGTAGAAGGGGCTGGGCTAGCTCAGCAGGAGAGGATGTTTTATGGGATACCTTCTACTCAGGCTCTCCTCAGTGCAGGTGGGTCAGGAGGCTCGGCAGTGGCGGTGAGGCGCTCTCAGCACAGGGACATCCTGCAGAGGGGAAGCAGGGAGGACACAGTGGGCTTTGCTCCATCCTCTGGCAAAATCCTTACTCATCCCAGGGGTCTGCGAGGGGATTGCCCAGCTGGGAGAGGGAGTGACTCGAGTGGAGGAGGTGTGGGTCTGGAGGATGCTGCTGTGGGCAGGGGAGGCACTTGCAAATTGCTCAGAGCCTTTTATTTCTGCAGGGATTCAGGAAGCGTGTTTAGTTTGACCTGGAGCTGGAAAGGGTTCACAAATGTGGAGTGGTGCCCAGCAGAAGGCCCTCTGGCAGGTGGACAAAGACTCTCTGCTACCTGCACACGGCAGAGATATCTCTCCTTAGAGACACTGACTGCCACAAATGACATAGCAAAAAAACACAGAAATGCTGAAAGTCTGGTATTCAGCAGTCTCAATTTCTGTGTGAGGGAGGGGAAGTTACTTTTTAGGGTTTGGTGGTTTCTTTCTTTCTTTTTCCTTTTGCCCTTTATGCTCCCCAAAGACTCTGCTATATTTTACATGTTCTGGTTCAGCAGCCTGTGAGCACCTTCCCCTTCAGTGCTGCTGGAGAGGAGCAGACTTGGCTCTGCAAAAGATCCCTTGCTGGGTCTGGTCCCCTGAGCACAGCCTGGCCACACAGCAGGGCTGCCTATGATCCAGGGAACTTGAACACCAAAGCTGCACGTGTCTGCTCTCTAGGTAAATTCAGTTCTCCTTCCAGACATGTTAAAGGCAGTGAGAAACATCAGTCTCATCCTCTGCCCTATAGCCACAGTGACTGGTTTTCTGGTGTTTAGTCTGCCACATTTCTGCGCTGCATTAGAGTCCTGTTGGTGCCTCCATGACAGCAGGTGAGCTGTAATCGAGCCACCTTCCAGGATCACCTGTGCCCTTTGGGGGTTTTCTTTCCTTTCTCTGGGCTATTCCCACCTTTTCAGTGCCCTTTCCAAATCCCAGACCTCAGCACCCAGTGCAATCAGTATGGGCTGGGTAAAAGCAAGCCCTGCTTTCCCTCTGTACCCCCATCACCAATGTGTTAGGAGCTCATTTACCCCTTTTGCTATAGGGCTGTGCTGGGAGCTTGGATTTGCTTCTCTGCTCTTCTGAGCTGAGGGTAGGTCTGTGGTGTGTGTGGGACCTCTGGGTGAACAGGCAACTGTCCCCTGGAGCCAGCAGCAGGGAGAGGTGGCCTACAAGCCATGGCAGCAGTGCCCACTGCTCTCTTGAGCTGCTCTTTTAAGGCCATGAAAAGAAGTTGTACCTAAACAGGCATTAAGGACTCATTCCTGGCATCACAGAATAAGCTGAGTTGGAAGGGACACACAAGGGTCATCGAGTCCAGCTCCTGGTCCTGCACAGGACAGCCCCCAAGAGTCACACCATGTGCCTGAGAGCATTGTCTAAATGCTTCTTGAGCTCTGTCAGGCTTGGTGCTGTGACCACTGCCCTGGGGAGCTGTTCCAGTGCCCAAATACCCTCTGGGTGAAAACCTTTTCCTGATATCCAACCTAAACCTCCCCTGACACAGCTTCAGGCCATTCCCTCAGGTCCTGTCACTGCTCACCACAGAGAAGAGCTCCGTGCCTGCCCCTCTGCTTCCCCTCACGAGGAAGTTGTAGCTGCAGTGAGGTCTCCCCTCAGTCTCCTCTCCTCCAGGCTGAACAGACCAAGTGACCTGAGCTACTCCTCATACGGGTTCCCCTCAGTGCCCTTCATCATCCTCATTGCCCTCCTTTGGACACTCTCTAATACTTTAGTGTCTTTCTTATATTGTGGCACCCAGACCTGCCCCCAGCACTGGAGGTGAGGCCGCCCCAGTGCAGAGCAGAGCGGGACAATCCCCTCCCTTGCCCGGCTGGTGATGCTGGGCCTGATGAGCCCCAAGACACGGGTGGCCCTCCTGGCTACCAGGGCACTGCTGGCTCATGTTCAACTTGCCACTGACCAGGACCCCCAGGCCCTTTTCCATGGCACAGCTTTCCAGCATCTCATTCCCCAGCCTGTCCATACCTTCCGGGTTGCCCCATCCCTGGTGCAGAATCCAGCACTTCCCATGTTGAACTTCACATGGTTGGTGATTGCCCAGCCCTCTGATTTGTCGAGGTCTCTCCTGCCTTCAAAGGAGTCAGCAGCTCCTCCCAGTTTTGTATCATCTGTGAACTTGCTCAGAATCCCTTCCAGGCCTTCGTCCAAGTCTTTTATGAAGATGTTGAAGAGCACAGAGGGCTTCCCTCCTGAAGCCGTGCTGGCTGTGATCGATGACTGCGTTGTCCTTCAGGTGTTTTTCAGTGCCTCCCAGAATAATCTCCTCCGTAACTTTAGCAGGCACTGAAGTGTACACATAGCAGTATCTCTTGCTTTTGCTACTTCTTTCTTTATTTTCTTTTTAACCCATAATCACTATAAAGATGTGGAAGAGTGGCTCTCTCACAATTTGCACTTTGGAAACGGGAAAGTGTAATACTTCCCCTACACTTGCAGAAATGTGTTCAGTTTTTCCAAAACAAGAGATTTACTTCCTGGCAAAGGTCCAGAATGGAAAATTTAAGAGTAGTAAATATTTCTGACCATGGTGGGGTGGGGGGGGTGGGTGTTGGGTTTGATTTTGTGTATTTTTTTATTTGTTTGTTTGGGGGTTTGGGGTTTCTTTTAAGTTGTGGAGGGTGACTGCCCTTTCCCCCAGCTCCTTGCACAGCTGCAGCGGGATGCCCCTATTTTGGGAGGTACAAGCTGATGTGATTCTCTTTGGTTTCCCCCACGCCTGACCTGGGGGCTATGACATAGGTTTGTGGGGGATGATAGTCTGTGTAATCTGGCAGTGCACACACTGGAACAGGAGAGCCTGGGAGCAGCAGGGAGGCTGGGCAGGGCTGTGGCAGATCCCGTCTGTATGTATATGTGTATATAGGACCATGAAGATGAGTGCTCTGCACTGCACCCATATACGTATAGGAAGAAAAAAACACATTTTTATAGGCCTTATTTTCTCTCTTATCCGTGCATGTCCTCAGAAATACTAATTACTGAGTGTAAATTGTTGGGAAACAGCTGCACAAGTCTGTCCATTTGCTGGTAGACTCATTTCCTCTGCATCCTTCCACCCCTGCATTTTAGAGAGGAAAGGGATTTATTATAAGGCAGCACTGTGGAAAAAACTTCCTTAGAGAAACCCGCTGGATAATCTGGGAAAGGCTTGAGTAATGGAGCTTTTTGTGAGCTAACAGAATAAAGCTACTACACAAAAATATTATCCTTGGGAACACAAGCTGAAAGGGGAATGATTCATGTGAAATCCGGGCTGTGCCTGTGTTTCCTATGAATCAGTGCTATGAAAAGTGGGAGAGGGCTGGGGCAAGATGAGCACCCAAGACCTGCCCCGAAGCATGGAAAAGATAAAACACCTTTATTAAAGGCCTCGTCAGGAAGTAGCAGAGAGTGTGAGACAGACTCGGGAAAACCACAGGATGGGGAGTCCCTAGAGCTAAGAAGAAAACTCTCTCAGCAATCATGCAGGCTCCTCATGAGGCTATGATTAAGGACCAGCAGGCAGAATTTCCTGTGATACTCCATGCAAGTAAAAACAAATCTCTTCACCCCTCTGCACCTACGCTGCCTCATCCAGGAACACGAGAAAAGAAACTGCTGCCAGACAGGAGCTTTGTGGGCTATCTCTGCACTTTACTGGGAGATACTGCTTCAGAGGAGGCTTAGTGGAACAGATTAGGTCGAGAAGAATCTGTGACCTAGCAACCTTTCTCCTATCTTTCTTAAGGAGAAATTAGTCCCATCCACTATGTAATGTTTCACAGGGCAGCAGAACTTGTGCTCCTGACTCATCAAGGGCTTTTGAAACCCACCCCTAATTTCTTCCCTGATGTTGCCCCTGGTTGAGGTGATGGAGGAGAGGCAGGAGGTTTGGCTTTTGTGACATCTCTGCTTTCTTTGTGCCTTGCCAGAGACTTTGTGGTAGCGCTGAGGGTACCTGGTGGTGCATGCAAGCCCTCGGCCACAGGGCCAGAAGCTGCTGCATTTCCTCTCCCATACCTTTGTGGCTGGGCTGCTCCTGCCTCTGACAGTCCCCTGAGGTGCCGTGTTGCTGAATTTGGACTGGGACTTTCTGTCACACACTATATTTAGGCTGTGGATTTGCATTGTTAACTTGGGTGTCTTAATGAGCAGGCGCTTGCTTGTGGCACCAAGCACTTGCCTCTTGTGGGCTGTGGCACTCTCATGTGGGAGCATCTCTGTTGTGTGGTCAAAGATGCTGCAGTAAGGGAGAGAAAATTTAAAAAACCACCTTTTTTGTCACAGGCAGGTCTTAGATACCCCTATGTCCAAAGCCTTTGGCAGGTTATGGGCAACATCTATGGCTGTAACTCACTCAGAGGTCCCTGTGCTGCCTCACTTCTTGGAGGTGGCACAAGTGTGATGCCACCAGGCAGGGCTGGGGCTGTCAGATGCTGGGGCCAGGGGGGAATCCCTGGCTGCCACAACTGTCCCTTCCCTGCACACTCATGGTTTGCACTGCTTTGCAGGGTCTTTGGGTGAAACAAAGGGATCTGGGTGACAAAATGGAAAAACTGGTCATCACTTATTCACAGATAGATCCTAAAAATATATGGCTATTGTTCCTTTCCTTATGACCCAGCTGGGATGAGTTGTTTTACAGAGGAAGCAAGAAGATAAACAAACAATTCCAGCAGGCGAGGGTGAAGGCTGTTGTCCAATTTTTGCAGCTTCCTGAATCTGACTCCTAGATCGTTCTTTGCTATCAGGCTTTCCCTCTCTAGCTCGCCTTCTGAGCAGGAAAACAGGAAAAATGGCTGAGGATGTTCGTGTTGAATGCCAGGCTGGGATAATTGCATGTAGGGAGACGCTGGGGCCCTTGGGCCATGGTGCTGCTCCTCCCCATGTCACTGATTCAGCTGTGGGTCATCAGCGCTGGGGGAAGGATGCACTGTGACCCTGGCATGTGTCACATGCTGGGAAGCTGCCACAGATGGGAAGCCCACTGGTGGGTGTTGTCGCTCTGGATGTGATCCTTCTGCAGCATCCAGAAGTCCACCAGAGCTGCTGGTAAGGTCTGATGGGATATTCCTGTGAAATGTTCTCACTGACACCAACCTGGATCTACAGCTCCTGCTTTCTGTGCTAACCAGGATATTCCTGCCTGGCTCAAACTAAGCCACTCCTTTCTTCCCACCTCCCAGCGTGGCTGTCACCTTGCTCAGCAGTTTAACCCTATCACCTCTAGTTTGGTCTGAGCACAGGGAGGAAGCACAGCACTCATCAGGCTGGGAAAAAACCAACCCAAACGAAAGCATATCGCAGGTGGCATGAAGGTCTGGGCACCAGGATACAAATCCTTGCGCATTTTAGCAGCAGGTTGATCTGTGACAGCTCATTTCAAGTTTGTGGGTGTTTATTTGGTTCCGTTCAGAGGGGGTGCTGGTCATGTGGTTGCACACGCCTGCGTTTGCACACATTTCCTAAATCGCAGTGGGTGATTTAGTGCAGAGCCTCACATGGCCTTGATTTGCCCCCTGATATGACACAAAATAAGAAAAACATGGAGTGAGGCAGCACTGCTTGTCAGTCACCAGCTCTGCAGCTGGTGTGAATCAGCCCAGCTCCCTGGGTTTCTGTGGAATTGCCCCCCTACACACCAGAGCCGGTGCAGCTCCTCACAAGTGAGGGCTCCTCTCAAACCTGTCTCAGTGTCAGACCCTGCACACGGACCTGGACAGCAATACTGAATTTTGCAAGCGCTGTGCCCAGCTGCTGCTTTGCTTTTTGTGCAAGCTGGCCATCCTCAGCAGGGCAGGAACAGGATGAGCAGGAACAGCACATCTGTCTCTGGGCTGCCCAAGTGCCACTTTGCTCTGTTTCGGCTGGGCAATGGCTGGGAGGCACTGGAAGGAATTAGGCTGCCTCAGCAGCTCTGGTCTCTGTTTTTTCTCTCTGATAGTTGCTTGCCAGATGGGGATGTAAAGTCAGCATGATCACTTTTTCAGGGTGATGGGGGGAAAAGTCTGTGCAATAATCTCAGACCTGAGACCTCAGCCTCTCTGCTTTGGGCACATCTGAGCCTGGAGTTGGAGTTTGGTCCGTGATTTCCTGATGCACTGCAGTGCACCTTTCAATCAGAGCACCCCCAGGCCTCATGGGTTTGCCAGCCCAGACCCTGGCTCTGCTGCTGAAGAATCCATTCTCGAGCTTGGGTTAAACCAGTGAATTTAGGATGCAAGTTGCCTGGTGGGCTGCCCACACACCTCAATGTGCTTGAACAGGAGCATCCAGGATTTGAGAGACTTGCCTTTAGCCCTCGATAAGCCTAAAGGAAACCCAAGTGTATCCTTGCATAGCTGTGAGTCTGTAACATCATTTAAATTCTGTTATGTGAGAAAAAGAACCTGCTATTCTGAAATACTTTTAATAAGCTTCAATAGGCTGGCAGTGCACGTGTCAGGTGGGGCTGGGCTGCTGGGCAGGAGGTGTCTGACCCCTGCAGTGCAGCCTGGCCTTCATCACACAGCACTCCTCATCTGGAAATCTCCAGTGTGTTTCAATTTTTCCTTTAGACCTATGTGTGACACCATTCTAATGACATCTGAGTGCCACTGGAGTATCACTTTCCCTGCAGCTTTGGACACCTGTAGGGGTTTATGTTATCACCTGATCGCTGGCTGGACCAACATGAATTGCCTCAGGTGTGCTGCTAGCTTGAGGCTAGTGTGGGGAGGGAAAACTGGGGAGGCTGGGAACATCCCTCATGGTCCCTGTCTGAGGACCTCAATCAGCCCTCAGGACCTTCTGCCCTGGTCCACCCCTGCCAGGGCTGCAAGCACCAGGTGGGCTTGGGGAGCAGGTCATGGGATGGGAGAAGGCATCACCCTGACAAGGTGCCTGGGTGTCTTGGGCACCTCAGGGAAGGAGAGTGATGGGTCTGTGTCCCCCCAGCATGCAGGGAACAAAGGCCCCTTTCCATCAAGTTCCACTGTGATGGATTTCAAGTGGAACTGAGAGGGAGTGCTCCACCAAAAGGCAAGGCAAGCAGCTGCCCTTGCTCAGCGTTTGATCCCAGCCTCGCCCCGTCTCTGGCTATCTGTTCCTTTCACGGAGCACCTGGAAACAGCTGACTAATGGAGATGTGCAGATGGTCATCAACTTCTGCATTATACAGCACGTGGCTAAAAATAGCCAAGGTTGCAGGTCCAGGCCCCAGCTCTGCTGGGAGAGATTTGCAGGGCACAGTCAAGAAGTGATTTGTCCCCTGGTGCCATGGCAACAACTCTCAAATGTGAGCAGCAGGACAGCAGCAGCATGGTGCTGCTCCACTGGTGCACGGGATGACCTTGGAGAAGTGGGAAGCAGCAAGGTGGGGCACTGTTCCCTCCCACAGCCCCTTTCCCCAGCCTGCAGCCATCAGCTCTGGCACAAAAGAAGAGATTTGTGAAGGATGGACTGAAATAAGGAAAATGTGCCTCGTTGCATTTGCATTTAGATGGCAAAGATAAGGATAATTAGGAATTACAAGTAAAGGTGATACAGGAAAAATGCAATAGAGAGATTTGTGGCTATATCACTGAAAGTGAAGTACTTCTTTTTTTTATGAGCTTTTTCTGTTCTGCTTGGTTTAACTTAGCACTATGCTGCCTGTTAGCTGTGGTGCTCTGGGTTCCTGCTGGAGGACAATTTAAGTAGACTGGTTTCACTAGGAGATGGAACTGGAAGTGTTGTAAATGCTGTCCAAACCAAAGAGGGCAAAGGTCCATCTGCAGCTCCTCAGCAATAGCTGTCTTAGCACATTGCAGCTCTGCTGTTCGTCACGTTTTCACATGGTCTCTGCAGTCTGACGGGTAAAACTTCACTTTTCCCTTCACTGCGAGGGAAAAGGAGATGGGAACTGAACTGAGATAAACAATTCAGGTACTTTCGCAAATATTTTCTCTGCAAAGGGCTGAGGCACAAGAGTTTAATATTGTTCATCACTGCAAATTACCTTAAAAAAATAAATCAGCATTTGCTTGAGGAAAGTTTTTGAGAGCATCTTTGTTTTCTACTCTGTTTTCACATGAGGAAATAGACTGGATATTCTGGACCTTATTTTCATGTGTGACATAACCTGTCTCAGTTTTCAGGGGTTGCTTATGATTAATTTTTTTTTTTTCAGGATCTTAAGGTTTTTCACAATCTCAGCCCCAAATACATTAGATGGCCTGGTTTGTACTGGGCTCAGCATCAGGGCAACTCAGTCCCCTTTAAACCCTCGCTGTAGGTAGCCAAAACAAGACAACCCAAAGCACCACTTACGTATACAGGCTTTTAATGAGACTCCCATGAGTATTTGATGCCCTCATTTGAGAAGAGGAAGTGGTGTAGGAAAATTGAAATGGAAAGGGGTAGAGGCCCAAATGTTTTGGTACAGGAGAGGAACTGAAGCATAGCAATGTTTCAGAATTCTCTGTCTCCACCCGTGCTTGTGCTCAGCACTGTGTCTCCTCCAGCACAGAGAGCTGCTTTCCTAATGGAGGTTCAAGGCACTGGCTGGAATGAGTTTTGAAGCTGGTGAGCTTGGTTCAGCTGACTGAAAAGACAGAAACCATTCAGAAAAAATATCATCCAGATTTGGGTTTAAATTTTGTGTGCATATTTGAGTTTGGCTACACTGAAGTTTTCTCTAAGCAGGCCTCTTTGTCAGTAAGGCTGAAGAAAAGTCCCTGCTTTATTCCGTCAAGCTCTTTTATGGGAAAGTTAAACAAATGTTTACTTTTCACAGCGTTGCTTATCAAATGTCTGCAGAAGGACAGCCCTGCCTCTGAGAGAGGGACCTCCCCTTTCTCAGAGTGTGCTCTTGGGCAGGTGTCCCAATTCCCTGTTCGGGACAGAGCAGGAGCCATGGAAGGGGAAATGAAATAAAAGCCATCAAATATATTTGGGAAGTACAGTCACCAGCACTGCTCCTGGGAGCAGGCATCCCCTAACTCCCATCCTGGTGCTAGAGCAGATTTAACAAGGTGGGCTAAATAATGAGTTGCTTGAAATGAAAAGCCTCTGCCTCTGATGCAAAGGCTGCAGGATTCAGATGGGTCTCCAGCAGCTCTGACTCTTAGGCTGCTGCGTGAGAGTGTTTCTGGAGATAGACCTCGAGAAAAGAGCTCATGGAGGTGCAGTTACCCTTGGCTAGAGGAGATGACACTTGTCTTGTCCTGGGAAATGCTGGTGTCTCTCAGCCCATCACCAGAGCCAGCAGCTCGGTCCAGCTTTGCATCTTTGCCTGCATCTTTCAGCGACCAAATCGTGGCTCAGAGCTGGCATTGCCCTGGAACAGTGGCACCTCCCTGCACTTTCTCACTCGTGTTCTGCACTGCTGGATGGCCTCTAACGAAGCAGAGCTCAGTTCCCACAAAACCCAGATTTTTCCCAGCTTCTTGTCTTGGATGACAGGGGCCTGATGAGATGGGAACCATGTGTGAAATTGTGCCCAGGGCACCGGGCAGGGCAGGCAAGGAGCTATGTTGCCCTAACAGGCACCCACAGGAAGGGTGATGGAGCAAGCGGAGCACCGGCAGAAGTTTCCAAGCACCAACAGCCCACCCTGCCCTCACAGAGATCATCCATCACAGCAGCCACGATGGGACAGGATTTACCAGGCACAGATTTGGCTGCTCTTTATGCTGCTCGTCGAGGCAGTGGCTGCAAGTTGGGTCATGGCTTTCTGGCGCTCCTGCCATGAAGGCTCTGTGACCACCCACGTTTCACCCACGGGTGCTCCTTAACCGAGGCAGAGCGACCGAGGACAACCTGCACACTTTCCTCCTCCCCTCAGGCTGCCCCTGCACCCTCTGCAGCCAGCCAGCCCTGGGGCTGGTTTCCAGCTCAAGGCCAGCAGTGGGTCTGGAGCGCTCTTCGCCCACCCCACGGAGACCATGCTCCCCAGGAGGTGCTGCTCTCAACCCGCTGTTCTTGGCAAAGCATCGCTGTAGACTTCCCTCCACCACTCTAAGAACATGAGGCTGTTTCTAGGGGAAAAATGTTCAGCAGGTGCTGCTTTCAGGTGGGTTCTGAGTTGTGGCTGCCCTGCAGAGGGAACACAGAACCCTCTCCCCAGTGACTGCAGCACCTGGTGCTGTGTCCGGCGTGGGCAGGGGCAGGGCGGCTGCGGTGGCTATTAGAGGCTCTCATCAGTCTTCAGTCAGGGTGGATGTGAGACAAGGATGTGATTAGGAAATGGGAGCATGAGTGAAAAGTCATCTATCAATTGGACTTATTAACCTAAATGTGTCAAGTAACTTTCCACCAAAAGGAGAAAATTTATTTATTTTTAATTTGGACCGTTTTAAAAATGGCGAAAGAGACAGATCTGTAATTTTTTCTTTTTTAATGTAAGCAACATTGCTTGTTAAAGCTTCAGAGAGTACATGGTTATTTGTTCACCTGTCTCCAGCCTGAAATCAGCTAGCAGCAAAGAAGGACAGATTGGGATCACGAGGAGAACAGGGTGAAGAGTTCAATTTTTCAAAGAAACTCTCTTTCCAGGGATCATGAGGTGCTTTCTACCAGACTAACACTGCTGCAGCACTCTGTGTCTGCCTCTTGCCTCCTCTGCCTACACAGTGCCTTGCAGGCAGCTGCATTTGCACTGTCTGTGCCCTGAACTGGGAGGACACGAGCCAGCCCAGGCAGAAAGCCACTTAGCCACAGTTAGCTTGGTTCCCCTCCAGCTGGCCCGGTGTCCCGAGAGAACGCACGTGTCTGTCGGCAAGGACTGCAGACAGCACCTTGCTGCCTTTTGGTGGCACACAGACAGGATGTGGGGCCTAGAGTTCTTCTAGGAAGACTCACCCAGCTCTGGGAGTCACTCCTGGGTCAGAGTCTCTGTATCAAGGTGTCTCGATGCATGTGATACTGAAGAAAAGCAGTGGGTTTTGAGGTCTGGTGTGTCATGTCAGTAGTTGCCCACAGCCAAAACTTACTAAATTAAAATCTGCATCTGGATGTAATATTCTTAAATTCATTTCATCTTGGAATCCAGGACTTTAGTTTGGCCATTATAGAGAGGTTTTTAAGATGGCCCATCTTAAGAGAAGAGGTCCTTTCCTAACCTTCAAGGATCTTCACACCCAGAGTCCTGATTTTAGCCCAGTCCTTGTTTAAGGTCTCTCTGGACAGGACAAGGGTGTGATTTCTTTTTTTTTGTCTCTTGGGAGAAGAAAAAGTAGCAGTTCCATGCTGGTGAGATTTTTTTCTTCCCCTCCATCAGACTTTATTCTGCACAACACGCTTTACTTAAGTGAATCAGGTTTCTGCTTTCAGGTTAAGAATCAGGTTTCTGCTTTCACACACTAAAGTAAAGTGAACAAGGACCTGCTGCCTCCCTCTCAGGAGCAGGTGCCTGGTGGTCCCTTGTCCAACATGTAGGATGCCTCTGCATGGCCTCTGCCACTGCCCTCCTCCTGTGGCAGCTGTGCACCCTACAAAGTGCGTGTGGAGAGGGGTCGTGTTCCTTCTGTGGAAGTCAGGACTGTGCAGAGGTGACCACTGCCAAGGCATGAGGCTTCCAGGGCTGAACCCTTGCTTCAGAGTCACACGTCTGTGAGAAATTAAGCATCCTTCCCGTCCAGTGCAGCAATTTACTATGAAACCAAGAAAGGGAATGAACCACAAAGCTGCAAAGGTTGGAGCCAGTTGCTGTTGTACCCCTTGCAAATTCATTCCTTCCCCAAGCAGCGAAAAATAACGCAGCTCTTCCGCTCCCTCTGACAGACTCCAATCATTTTTATAAGCAAATACTGAGAGCAAATAAAAATATTTTGGAGGTTCTGAAATGTTGATTCATTTCATGTTCCGGCCATAAAGGAAATAAAGGGCTAGAGATCAAAACTGTTTTCACAGTCTTGTCTAAAATGGGAAAAGGAATCATGGCAACCCAAATGTTTTTAGATAAACTTTGCCTCCAGTTGTGAGTTTATGCCTGGCTACCACATTATTTTACAGGTGTTAACTTCTGTCAGTATTAGATGCATGGTTACTGTTGCTCTTCCGCTGGCCTCTTTGTCCGACATTGACGAGACCGAGAGAGACCTGGCCTAAGTCTGCTGGACCACTGAAGCACTGAAGGTTGGGCACTGGAACAGGATCCCCAGGGCCGTGGTCACAGTCCCAAGTGTGACAGAGTTCAAGAAACGTTTGGACAATGCTCTCAGGCACATGGTGTGACTTTTGAGGATGGCGCTTTGTGGGGCCAGGGGCTGGACTTGATGATCCTTGTGTGTCCTTTCCAACTCAGCAGATTCTGTGATTTGGAGCTGAGGTCTGGCGAGGCGCTGTGATGGATTTGGGTGCTTGTTGGAGCAGGGTTTGAGACTTGAACTCTCTCATTGGGTGTACCTGTTCCTGGAGGCAGCCACCCCACAGGGTGTGCAGTGTTTGCTGGCAGTACTGCTGGAGGCTGTCCCACACTGCAAAGCTCTTGGCTTACATCTCTCCTGGGCCACAAGCTATGACCTGGACACATCATTATTTATCTTCTGCGTGTTTCATTTTTTTCTTTCTTATTTTTTCCCCCAAACAAAGCTTGGAAAAATGTCTGTGGGGGTCCTGTAGCCAGACAGGCCGGTGCTGTCATTATGTGGTGATACTGGTATGTGTGGCATGCTCTGGGTTATCGTGTGTGAATGCTCAGAAGAAGTCCATGTGGAAGGTCCTGGAGGAAGTTCCACAACCGAGGCCTCCCACACCTGCATTGCCTGCCTCATGGGAACTGTAGGGAAACAGTCCTGTCAGCTGTGCTTGGTTTTCCTTCTGGTTTTACTTACTTTGAGCAAACAAGGAAGAGGTTGCACAGAGAGGTGGTTGATGCCCCATCCCTGGAAACATTCACGGCCAGGCTGGACAAGGCTCTGAGCAACCCAATCTAGTTGAAGTTGTCCCTGCTCATTGAAGAAAGGCTGGAGCAGATGATCTCTAAAAGGTCCCTTCCAACCCTTACTATTCTATAAATATGTGGTATGGATGACCTCGGACTTAGGGCCTTGGAGAGAGGTACAGAGCTAAATCAGTCAGTGTAGACACACTTAGGTACATTTTAAGCCAGAATTGTCTTGGTGGCTTACAAACAAAAGGGGGGGAAAATTGGATTAGTCTTCCAGATTCAGTGGCTGCATCAGAAAGATTCAGCAAGAGGAAAGGAGGAGGAAGCGACTTATTCCTCCTGAAAAGGTAGTGTGGTAAAATACAGTGTGAAGTTCAGCAGTGGTAAATATAGCTAAATCAATTGAGTTTAGTTCATATCCTGAGAGCCATAAATGTACACAGGTGAAATTTTATGAGCTTTTAAAAAGAATTTTATGAGCTTAGAGGGAGAAGCAGTATAATTTGAAACTAGCAATGGAAAAATAATGTAATATGGATTGTGGCATACCTAGAAAAACCTGTTAACTTACCCTACAGAAGGACCATAAAGCATAAGCAAGGAGAAAAGATCTAGGGATCTCTTTTATTCTTCTCCAGGACCTTGATCCAACCTTCTTTTGAAACTCTAGTATCCACTGAAATTAGTCTCTGGGCAGTTCAGGAATCTAAAGGACTCCCAGGGAAGAAGTCTCAAAGGGGGAAAAAGCAAAGAGGAGGGAAATGTGCGAGTCTTTCGTAGGCTCTGCTAGTTCTCCATCACTGCACCCTCTGGTTTTCCTCCTGGGGATTAGAGGTTGCCCTGCTGCACACCTGGTAAGAAGCAATGTTCTAAGACATGTAAAGATGCCTGGTCTTGTCTGTTTGGCATAAGAAGGGTGGCCTGTAGCCTCACCTGAGGCATCTGAAAATCAAAATATGCTGTCTTCAGATGCTTTTCTTTTATGAGTGGCCTTAAGAGCAGAGGACTAGTAGCAGCAGAAGGCTCAGAGTTGTGCAGGTTTTCTCATTTAAGAGACCAGGACACACGTTCCCCTTACACCTCCTGGTTTCCTGCTGAGCTCTGCCAATACCTGGAACTCTCAGTGATATCTCCTCCTCCATGCTGTGTTTCAGCAGAAGGTATCAGTTCCTCGGGACTGCAAGGCAAACTGAGGAAGTTTTTGGGGAGGGGAGGCCACTTGTGGCTTAGCTTAGTGACAGACTGGTCAGCAGCAGCAGCAATCAACTTCTGTTCAGCCATGGTGAGATAGGGCTGAGAGCCATTCTGATAACTGCCAAGGCAACTGATCAATTTTAAATATCAGCATTTCCACAAGTTCAAATAACCCCATGTTATTTGATGCTATGTGAGTGGGTTGCTTTGATTTGGTGAGGTCTTGCTTGCTCCTGACAGTGCTTCCTTAGACCTCTTAGTCTTTTGAGTGTGGTGAGACAGGCTGTGCCCTAGAGAGTTGCACATCAAAGGAGAAGCCTTTGTGACTAACCAACCCAGTCTGGTTCAAAATCAGATGTCTAGGAGTGAATTTTCAGCAGACAGTTACAACTAGAGCAGTAATTAGGTCAAGAGCCTATTATTGACCTCTTCTTACAGGCAAGAATTTAGGCAAGAACAGGAGTAGCCATCCAGCACTGCATTTGAGACGTGGCCTTCTGAAACAAAGGCTTTATTCCAAATAAAACATTTCCCCCATGTCAGTAATCAGATCTGGCTTTGATAGAAAAGTCATCAACAGGATCCTCGTATGGTGCTAATAACTTAGCTTTTCCTTCTGCAGTTGTCTTTGGTTATACATAAATTATATATATATATATATGTATTTAAGGCTCCTCTTGTTAATGCACCAAATACGTGTAGGCAATTAACAGAAGGTTGTGTTTGATTATGGCTTACGAGAAAGTCTCTAGAGAAGTTACTGTTCATTACTCAGTGAGCAGCCCTTTCAGCCATGAATGGTGACCTTGGCAGAAGGTCCTGGGGACCACAGAATTAATTGAGAAAGTTTTAATAAAGGCTGGTGCATGGGAAAAAAAAAATCTATATGACTAGTGCATTGTTGGCTGGTGACGATACGTTTGGCAGACACCTATCCCGTTACAAAGTCAGATACTGAATTCATTGCCTCACTGTGCTTTCAGGGTAGATTTGATGACAAGCTAGAGAAAGGCAGCTTTAAAAAATGTTCTTTGTTATATTCTGAAAGATGTCTTGCAGTCTGACAAAAGTGTAGGCTCACTTAATGGGAGTCTGTTGTATTTAGCCAGATGCTTTCTTGGAATAGCATTTTTCCATGGCATCATAGTTGCAGAAGTGGTTGTGAACACATTCACTAGCTCATGTGGCCTAAATGAGTTTCCTTAATGAAAAAAAATAGCCCTATGTGTTGATTCCAGTTGCTGTTGTTCCTTCAGTCACAGTTTGTTGTTTGTGAACACTCTGAAGCTCTCTGTGTCTTTGAATTCATCGAGCCTTCATAAGGGGGCAAATATCAGCGTGGATGTAACTTCTTAAGCAGGCATGGCTAAACTTCAGGAAGGGCTTGGATCTGCTGAGATAACACCATGGAAGTACAAAGGGCTGGCACACACTAAGAGGGTAGTTGGGGTGTCTCTGTGCACCCATCGATTCATGTCCCAGCAAATGAAATGATGTTCTCAGGTGCTAATTTCCCCCAAAGTGACGGTGCACTCACTGACAATAAAGATCGAAGGGAGGCTCTGTGCCATAACTTCCTCTGAATCAGAGTGTATTGGAAGGACGGCACTATTCTCTCTCCTTGTGAAGCCATAATTAAGCAGTTACATCAATATTTGTTCTGAGATCATGGCCTCTGCAATTACAGGACCGTGTCATCTCGAAACATGTGGACCATGACTGTGGGGAATACTAAGCAGTCCTAGATGACGTGAGGTTTTAATCAAAGCCCACTGAAGTATTTGGGACTCTTTATACTGACTTGGATGGGTTTTAGACTGAGCTCTTGAAATCCAGCAAGTTTAGGTAAATAGGCATGAGTAACAAAATGTTTCTCAAAAGCTTGTTTTGTCATCAACAGAAAAAACACACTGCAGATGCTCAAGATGCACAGTTCAAACACTTAAAGTAGCTGTTTTTTTCTTTTTTAAACAGAGAACTTTTTCTCAAGAATACTGAAACTTTGAGGGTTCTATCAACTCCAAGCAAAGCTGTCCCCACTTCCCCATCTCTCTTCTGACTGAAAACTACTTTTTTTGTTACTATTTAAGGTGAAACAAGATATGCTATTAGCATAGTTCATGAAGATTTACTCCAAAGGGGATAAAAACCTGAATGTACCGGTTAGACTGGAAGCCAGCATGTTACTGGCAAGCAATCAGCCTGCTCCTCTAGTGTGGGCTCAAAGTTATCCTGTGTGGCTGGACTTTTATGCTTTCTTTTTTTTTAAACATTCTCCTCAAACAACACCGATGGGCTAGAGAGGAGCCAAAATATCCTGCCTGAACACCTGTGAACTTTGGATCTGGAAGCAAGCGGAGGGGCTGGTGCCAGCTCTCTGCTGGCGTGATGGATGGGACCGCAGCCGCGGCTGCCGGGTTTTCAGGGGCTCAGGGCCGGGCCTGGCGCTGAACTTTGCCTTTTAGGAAAGGTCAGCTCCTTCCTGCCGTCCCACCACGTGCCAAGTGGTGGGATGAGCCAGGCGACGGGGACAAAGCGTCACACAGCACAATGAAGAGTGTTAATATGAGTAATTATTGCAGTATGTCACTGCACTATTTTAAGGCTGCTCGCTGCATGCCAAAGAGTGCTCTGGGCAGGGTTTTCATTACAAAATCCTGCCAAAACACTTCCTGAGGGGATCGTGATAAATATAGATAGCAGAGAGCCAGTCTGTATCCACTGCAGCGAATAGCAAGAGTGCCCATGCCTTGGGGTCCTCAAGGCTCATAAAGCAGAAGATACTTGAGTTGGCTGAGGTCCCTGAATAATTCAGCTGACTCCAGTGAGGGATTTTCAGGTAGCCTTTTGATATGGTATATTAGACATGCTCAGGAATCGGCTCCCAGCTCCCCCTACCAGTGAAGTGCGGGTCACTTTTATTTCTGGCCCTTGATTAATCGTGATGGATCCCGGTCAGATGTTTTAGGACAACCGCTTTTTCTTTTTTGTTACCCAGCTTCATTGTTGACCATCTGTAGAGCATTGCTCTTTGCCTCATGTCATGGCAGAAACAAACAAAGAACAAAGGAAAAATGCCTGGCTGTTTTTAAACTCTCCCTTTATAGCACGACCATTCCCAATTGCACACGCATGCGAGCAGCACCGCCGCTGGTTTTGCAGGCAGCTTTATGTTCTCCTTGTTGTCCCCAGGGCTACCAGAGGTGCCTAACCCAGGTGTTGTATCTGTAGTGTTGTCTGAGGATTACTGACTGACCCTGATTTTCATCTCCCAAGGCTGCCAGACCTTGAATTTCTACTCAGGCAGTGCAAAGCAGTGACTGCATTGAAGCACCTGTGTATGGGGGTCCGAGCAGGGTCACCTCACCTGGACCAGACAGCCCAGGAGCCCTGACGCTGCTGCAGTAGGGACCCCTGCAAACCAGTGACCCCATGCATACAGCAAACACTGCGATGGCTTTGACTTCTCTGAGGATAGTGGTAGCATTCCGAAGCAAAATGGCACACCTCGTGGGATGGCCATGCGTTTCCTAAAGGCTGATTTTCACCAGCAATCCTGCTGGACAGCAGACAAAGCTGCCAGGCCAGGAAGCGTTTTGTGTCTCAGTGGGTAGCAGAGTTGGGCCACAGAGTGTCCCCACAGTGATGTGGGATTGCAGACATGATGGACTGTACTGCTTCTGCTTGGAAGCCTGTAATCCTTCCTTCAGGCTGTGTCTCTTGGGGGCTGGTGTAACTTGTTTCCCGTGCTGTTGTCAGCGGGGGCCTGCTGCCAGAGTGTGAGATTGGTGTTCTATGTGCTTGTCCTGGACTTCTGCTGCTATGGTCTGGTAGCAGCGTAGCCTGTGCTGCCCCTGTCCTGCTCCAGATTCCCTGACCAAGGCTGTCATGGAGTATAGCTTTTGGAGGTCTTCTGCACTTTGTATGTTGCATATTGATTTGCTCTGAAACTTTCTCATCTCTGTGTCTGACAGACTCCTCCATGGAACGTTACTCTAAGAGAGACCTATGAGTCCTCTCCCCAGCCTGGCTTTATAAGTTCTTGCAGCTCTTCTCCCAGCAGAAACCAAGGAGCTTGCTCAGCTCAAGAAGTCATGAGGACCAGTGGGGAAAGCTAACAAAGGGGCCCCATTCCTCCCACAAGCCAAAAGCCTTGTCCATTCAGGGACAGCAAAAAGTCCCTTCTGTAATAATTCCCTGCTGTATTTTCCCTTCTCACCTAATTTCCTCCCATGTCCGGGCTCCTGGAACCACCTGAGAGAGCCCCCGGGCAGGCCATGTGGGCTCCTTTCTGTCATTCACCTTCTCCTACTCCCCTGTTCTGACCAGGCGCGTGCACAGAGCTCTTCCTGGAGCATGCACAGGGAATGGTAAGGTCACAGCAAGTTATTCCCACAGCTTCCAGTGAGTGTGGCCTGTTTCATATGCTTTTCCAGAAAATAACTCTTTGTGCTTTGAAACTAATTCTGCCATGATGGCTCTAAATGCTTGAGGAGAAGTAAATTCCAGTCAGCTCACTGAGAGAGGTGATGGTGCATAGGCAGCAAATGAACTTTGTGTCTGTGTCTAATAGACCCCATAGCTCTGAGGGCTGCAGAAAGACAGAAACCTTTTATTTCTTTTGAGGTGTAAGGCTACCATAAATTCAAAATTGTCCATACTAGATAAGGGGCGTATGTGTGTTATGTGGTTATTGATGTTTGTTTTTTGTTATTCATGATAAGCAACATGGATCAAAGTCAAAGCCCTTTCTCTTATCTCCTGTATAATCACATCGGTAAAACAAACCCCAGACTGTCTTGTTAAAGTATTAGAGATGCTGATTTGCTCCTCTGTTTGTTTGTTACATGGCAATGCAGACAAGGCATTCAGCAATAACTCTGAAAATGCAGAAAAGGGTGCTCTAGTAAGGTGATGCCTCTTCGCAGCATCTGCGTTGCTTTGGTTGTAAAGCGTAACAAGGGACTATGCAATAGGGAAAATGTCTACTCCAGCAGTTTTGTTCCTCACAGAGAGCTCCCTGTACCTGCTGGGATGGCTGGATCAGTTGACTGCTACCTGCTCTATTTAATCATCTGTTCTTGTGAGTGCCAAGAGCTGGAAAACAGGAATAACAACATGTTTAGAGGTCTGATCCTTTCTCACGACCCACAAGGACTGTTTCCACCGCTCATTCCAAAGGGAGAGTTGCAGGTAGTGGAAGTGGAAAAAGTTATGAGGAAAGATAGCTGTGAAGGTTTGATTTGGACATGTTGATCTGAGCTAAAAACAACAATTATTTCCACTTCCCACCCTCCCTGTCCCACTCTCATTGTTCTCACCCTCAGCAGACTGACCTGTGGCTGCCTGTGAAGACACACTTTTGACATACTCCTCTGTAATGCGCATTAGACAAGTCATGTGAGAAGGGAAGATTTGGGATTCCCACCTTTTTTCCACTCGAACCCTCCTCTCTTGGCTCTCTTCTCCTCTGCTCTGTGCTTCAAAGGAGCTGTTTAAAAAATGGTGAGTTATTCTAAGCCCCAGAAGGTGCCACCACAGCAATAAAAACAATACCAACTATGGCAGAGAACATGCACCAAATAAAGTGCTGCCAGAGTAGCTCCCGGGACCTGTCATAATAGTGTCATTCCTATTCCATTTCCGTTTCACCCCTTGGTTTCACACAACCAGATTAATGCAGGGGTGGACCAGGTCTCAGGCACAGAGAAATCATTTTGGTGAGAAATCCTGATTGTCGCCACAGGATGCTGGTGACCTTCAGAGTGGCGTAGCTGCTCGGCCTGTGGCCATCTGAGACTGAGAAGAAAAGCTTCTTGAATAGAAAATTCCAGTCATTGACCTCATCAGTACAAAATTCATATTTTGTGGGGGGGGAAAAAGCCCAACAGTAAAGAGCTGCAATCGGAAAGCACAACCTTGAACTGTGACCAAATGGGAATTGGAAAAACCTGGAAGTCACAAATGAATGTCACATTTTTCCCTTATACAAAATTTAGTGTTGTCCCTAGAGACTAGTGATTCGTCTTTACTTCACAAAGCTTACAGCAGCAGACTTCAGTGCTGCATTCTTGAGCATTTTGATTTGTGGGGCCTACAGATTTCCCAGCAGCACTGCTCCCATAGTTAATCCAATCCTCCTGCCAGCACACCCAGTTCTCTGTGTCTTGTGCTGGACCCCTAGAGCTCCTCCAAGACCCTTGGGGATCTGCAAATGACAGGGTAAGTGTTTCTGTCCTCCAGCTCTGAAGCAGCATCCCAGTTTGAGGGTTCTTCTGTAACCTGCACAGACTGAATGGGACTTTGGATTATGTTAGAGAAGGTGGTGCTCTGCCTCCATCATCACCTGCCTAGGAGAGCAGTATATTGCTTAAGAGCAGCAAGAAGGGAAGCAGCAACTGCTGTCATGGCTCAGCACCCTAAAAACTCCCCAGGGGCAGAGAGCTCCTCCTCAAGCAGAGTACAAACTATGTTTGAAATGTCTTTTTTATTATTATTATTAATTAAAAAATACTGTTCTGATCTGCCTTTGCCACAGCACAGATTCCCTACAGGCTGAGCAGATTCTATCCAACTGAAACACATGTTCAACAACAAGAACACCCCCTGCCAGTTATTTAAGCAAAATGCCTAGTGAATCTGTCTATGTGGGAGCTGACTTGGTGCAGACAAGCCTGGAGCTCGTCTGAGAGCTCAGGGTCCGTTGAAGTAGTCACTGGGACACTGGCTTGGTCACAGCCACTCATTTCTCTGCACCATCCTGACACACAGCCAGGCACAGCACAGGAGAGTTTCCCCAAAGCCAGGTAGCTCTTGCTGCTGGGAACAACTAGTTTCAAACCCCATGCATGTCCAGTTTAATCAAGACCTTTCTTGTCTGAGAGTGCTGGTGAGTGAGAACTAGGCTGAGCTCCCATGGAAATAAAGCCAGTGACCTGCTGCAGTTCTTGGCTGAGTGATGTAACTTCTCAGCAATTTGGTTTCCCCAACTGTAAAACTTAAATTTGAGGTGTTGCCTGACAAAGAGCTGTAAAAGTCTGGGGAACTTTGACTCGCTCTGCTCCAACACAGAATAACCCACTTGAGTTAACTATATTACATTTTAAGGTTTAGTCAATATTTGTATACCTACAGGAATGTATTAAACACTGTGTACATGCTATGAAGTTTTACCTCCATTTTTTTCTTACTAGTGATTCTTTTATATTTTTTTTTCTCCTTCTTCTCTCTTTTCTCCTCTGCCCTGTTGCACAGTAGTAAGCATAGAGAAGGTATAGGATGGGAAGAAGAGTAGCAGCAGAGCCTGTGAATAATTTTAGCTCTTCATCTACTGGGGTGATCCATGTGAAATTCACATGCAAGCATGAGTTCCCTAAACCTTGGAGAAATTGAGATTGCAGAATCACCTAATAAGGAGACTGGTTCAGGAATTGCTGGTCTTAGAAACATCCTCTTTGCAATGAACTTTCAGACCGAAGTCTGCTACCGGTGGGTAACTTTCATCCCTTCCTCATCTCACTTCAGTAAATTGTTGTCAAGAGTCATACCAACAATCAAACCCCAGGTGAACCCACAGCTCCTGCCCTGTTCTGTTCTGTTTGGAGGTTTCACTTCTTTTGATCTCTCTGGGGAAGCAGCCTGGCTACAGTCCATGTGTTTTTCTCTACAGCAACAGAAACTGGTGAGCACTTTGTTCAGCACAGTGACGGTAAAGGGCGAAGTCGAAGCAAATCTGGCTTTGTCTGTTGTGGAAACACCAGCCAGGGGCGAGGTTCCTCACAGGGGTGGGTGGGAAGGGCTGCATAAAACAGAGTCAGATCCTGGATGGCTCTGGCAATTTGGCCAGCACAGTGATCAGCTCTGTGGATACCACTGCTGTGGAAACTACAAAGGCCATGCTTCCAGACAGATGAGGATCTGCCCAGCCATTAGGTAACTAACCTTGCTGGCATCCTCTAGAGACTGAGAGAAAGACACGGCCCCAAACACACACCGCAACATACACGGCATTTGACAGAGCAGAGAGGTTGCCAGGAAATTCCTCAGCGATACCAAGTTGCATGCCCGAAGCTAAGTGCCTGCACCTGTATTGAAGGACTCTGTAGCCAACCAGCAGCCTGTGCATCAGAAACACTGAGTGCCTATTATTTTTATTGTCTTCAGTAAGACCTAAATTTTCCTAAAATGAAGCAAAAGAAGTCAGAAAAGGGAAATGATGTGATGTACACATTCACACAATCACAGAAGATTTGGGGTTGGAAGAGATCTTTAAAGGTCACTGCCAACCCCACTGCAATGAGCAGGAACATCTTCAACTAGGTGAGGTTCCTCAGAGCTCCATCCAACCTGTGCTCGAATGTTCTCAGGGATGGGGCCTTTACCACCCCTCTGGACAACCTGCTACCATGGTTCACCTCCCTCATTGTAAAATTCTTCTTCCTTATAGCTAAACTGAATGACCCTCTCCTAGTTTAAAACCCTTACCCTGCATTCTATCGAGACAGGCCCTGCTAAAAAGCCTGTCCCCATCTTTCTTGTAAGCCCTCTTTAGGTACTGGAAGTTGCTATAAGGTCTCCACTGAGCCTTCTCTTCTCCAGGCTGAACAACCCCAGCTCTCCCAGCCTGTCTTCACAGCAGAGGTGCTCCAACCCTCTGATCATCTTCGTGGCTTCCTCTGGACTGACTCCAGCATGTCCATGTCCTTGTTATGCTGGGGCCCCAGAGCTGGATGCAGCACTCCAGGTGGGGTTTCACCAGACTAGAGAAGACAGGGAGAATCACCCCCTTGAGCTGCTGGCCATGCTGCTTTGAATGCAGCCCAGGATGCAGTTGGTTTTCAGGGCTGGGAATGCACACTGCTGGTTGAAGTCCAATTTTTCATCCATCAGAACCCACAAGTCCTTCTTGACAGGGCTGCCTTCAATCCCTTCATCCCCCAGCCTGTATTGATACCGGGCATTGGCCTGACCCAGGTGCAGGAGCTTGCTCTTGCTTCAGTGGCCAGCACGCAGGGATGCCATTCCGCCTGCTCCGCCTGGTGTGCAAGCCTGGAGTGCCCCTGCAGCTCCTGCGGCTGGAGCGAGGCCAAAGCTCGCCGCCTGCGGAGGCAAATGGTTGGGATCTCGGTCCAGCTTGCTCTCACCACACCCTGGCAGCCTGCTCCAGCTGCAGGTAGGTATTGATTGTGGTGGCCAAAGGCTTTGGCTTTCCTTAAGTGGTTTTGGTAAAAAAGTCTGTGATGTTTTTTTCCAGTCACAGTGGGTTTTCCTGGTACACTCAACCTGTTCCACTGCCATCTTGCATAGTCATGTTCATTAGTTTGAGCTTGGCCTTAGGGGCGTTTCAGATTTCTTTTCTATAGCTGTGCTTTTCCCTTTCATTGGTAGCTATCACATCCCTTCGCCCTCTGCCACGAGCTCTGCCTTCTGCAGCCTGGCCCTTGCCTAATCAAGGGAGACAGCCTTCCTGTTGTTACTGTTGAAGCTGCAATAAATAGCATATCCATTTCTCCATTTATCTGCTTTTTGAAATCCAGCCTGTAATGCCAGCAATAATTACTCTGTTTCTATATTTAGAGATCATCAGCACCTCATGAATATCAAATTGTACTGTTATTATCTCTGTACAATATGGGCCAGTCTCCTATCAGTGTAAACATTTATAACAGTGATTATCAGTAGGACTGCTAGAGATCCCAAAATAGACAAGGCTGAACAGGAGTCTGCCATTATTTGTTTACTGGGGGAGGCAGGGAGAGAGGCAGAAGAGCCAGCTGAAGGTCTGACAGCACAGAACCCATCTAGCACCAGTGTGGGAAGGCTGCTGTGTGGGGAACTGCACCTGGTGGGACCATTAGGAGCAAATGTGGAGAGTCTGCTGAGCCCAAGCACCATCTTAAATCCTTGGAATTAGGTTGCCATCTGCACAAACATCCTGCACCACAAGAAAATTCCTCAGAACACTTCCTTAGGGTATGTTTTTAGTGTCTTCATTTGTCCAGAAGGTGACGTTTAGAGCTGTAGTCTGACTGGCTTGGTAAACCATAGAAACAATTTCCAAATTATGGATTCAACTAATTTTGCTGTCAGTATCAGCTCACCAGGGGGAAATGGTTGATGTCTCATCTTCTGTGGCACTGAACGGCTGTGTCTGAAGGTGTCTGGCCCACCCAGGCAGTGCTTGCTGTTGGCTTGAAATAAAATTGTGCTCTGAGCTCAGGCAAATGGCAGGATGCACAGACAGGAGGGTGGTGAGAGGCTGCTGGTAAATGTTAAGGGCATGGGTGAATGCCAGTGGGTTTTTGCACTTGCTAACTTGTTTGTTTGTTTTTTTGTTTTGATGGACGTGCCGCACTGCATTGAGAAGGGCTGATCTAAACCTCTGTCAAACAGCTGAAGCTCAGTGGATCTGGCTGCCTCCTAAGAGACCTTTCCCCTGCTCTGAATCTCCAGGAGGCTTCCAGGGAACAGTCACTCACCATCATCATCTTTCAGAGCTGTCAAGATGCTTCAGCAGCTCAGCTCTTGGCATGGTTTTCCAGCCCTTGCACGCTCCGCTGTGGCCCTGGCCATGCGTAGTTTTCCATACAGATCCATACCCCGCCACCTCAGAGGCTTTACTACCATCAATGACTGCAGTGCTTCATAGAATTACCTTTTCCTTTCCCTCGTTTTCCCAAGAGCTGTCGCTCCTGAGTGTTTACTTTGCAGCTCTGTGGGCCACCTGGGCATGGCTAGGCAGAGCCACCTCCTGGCAGGACAGTAAGGAAAGCTCCCGATCTGCTGGCCCAGCACTTGCCACTGCACAAACATTTGGCCACTATCAGTGGCATGTCCCCAGCCTGCAGCCTGAGAGAGCAGGGTTACAGCTCAGTGCCCAGCTCTTCTCACCCATAAAGGGTATATCTGTGCCTCTTAGCAGCTGTTTTGTGTTTAAAGTGGGGGTGCTAAAGTGCAGGTAAGAGAAAATTACTGGCACTTGGAAGGAGTTGGGCAGGAAAGTGACCGTATGACTCAAGTCTGGGCAGGTGAGCCGCGTGGAGACAGGACTGGTGGCACTGAGGGACACCAGGAAAGTGGTAACACCTCGTGAACACAGTGGATGCTGTGCAACTGCAGGTCCTGCTATCCTACACTATTTTGCCCCAAAACAATAGTATATCCACACCTAAGCACACCCCTTAGATTCTAGCTGAAAACATTTTAGTGACACCAAACACAAGCCCTAGAATCATATTTTCACTTCTGAATAGAAAGAGTTAGTAAATAAAGCTGGCTTCTTATCAATTCCTCATCCCTGAAAGTGCTGTAATACACCACTCGACAGTTTCTGTCCTAGCTAATTTCTAGAATCAGCTCTCTTTTCAGAGAAACCGCTGCCAGAAGAGGACATGACTAAGCAGGAGAGGAAACTCAACTGTAGCAAAACGCGAGTGAAACAGAAAATAATCACTGAGTAAACTAGTACTTGTTGGTTCAGCAGGGAAACAAATCTAGATCATTCTCTGCAGCTTTGGAGAGACCTCGCTGGCTCTTGCACAGCTGGCTTGGAGAGGCAAGCAGAATACAAAACAGGAGTTAAGGGCTCCAGGGCTGTGCACGGCACCTCGCACTTTCATCTCTTGCACAAGGGGACGTGTCCTTCTGACAAGAGAGCTCTTGTACACATGTTTGTGCTGCGAGAATGCTGTCTATGTTTGGTTTGGAAAAGCTATGCTTGCTTAACAAAACCTGAATTTATCCCTGTAATCCTTCCCTGCATCTCCATGGCCAGATTGGAGCAGCCTGTGGAAAAAATTCCTGTCTATTTTCAGAAATAGATAAAAGCATTCAGATTACAGAGTGCAAATCTCATCTCAAAACGGCTGGAAAAATCCATTCAGCGCCACTGTCACTGACCCTCACAACCTCTCCAAGTAATGAATTTCAGTTGCCTGTGCCTCTCCCCCATGCTGCCTCCTTCTCCTCCTGCCGCCACTGCTGGAACTGCCTGTGCTCCCAGCATCTGCAAAATGTCAGCCTTGAGTCCCTCTGTTTATCCCACGGGGAGCAGGGAGGGAAGCGTTATGTAAAAGAGCCGAGTGTGGAAATTATTATTTATCTCACTGCTTGAAACCGCTGGTGGGATCTTTTCAGTCCAGCATCCGTGCTCACATATTTTGGGAGAGCACTCGTGTGCCAAGGAAGAAGGGCTCTCTACCACAAAGGTAAAAGGGCCAGGAATCTGCCTCATTGCCCACACTTGTCCCAGGGCTCTGCTCTCTGCTGTGCCTGGAGCTGGGTACGGTGTCATCCCCTCCACCACCGGGAGATCCCAGAGCAAGTGAGCCTTTAGCATCACTTATTAGTTCATGAGATGGAAGATTCCATGGAGGAGATTACTCCTCATTTAGAGGGATTGTGTGCTTTAGGTAGCCCCTGAGGCTTGATGATCTCCTGCTCATGGTGGATTAGATGCCCTGTTAGCAAGCAAAATACTAAAGACAACAGCAGCAAGCTTACATGTCATTCATATTTTGCTTATGGATTACAGTCTTTGTAATTAATACCAAGGAAGAAGGCACCCAGACGGACTGTGGCTTTTGAAAGATTAACCTTGATAGAATTTCTTTTTTCATTTTAAAACTTTATTAGTCTTTCTATGATATTCAGAGCAGACCTGGGATGCAGATAGCTTTGTGCCCAGCTCATCAAGTGTCCAACAGGAATCCTGTGGTCCTCCCTTGGGATTCACACAGCTGACAATCACCATGCTTGTGTTCCCTCTGACAAAATTAGGCTGAATCCTGGGAGGTTCTGAGCAAACCATTTTCGGAGCTGAGGATGCTTCAGATGTCTCTCCCTTCTGTTTCAGGATGATAAGCAGGATATGAAAATCTAAAAGAGGAGTGTGTGGCGAAAAAGAGATGTTTGAGAGATCACCAGCTCTGATGATGAGTACATGGTTTAGGGCGATAATGTGGGTGTTGCTCCTAGCACTGCTAACCTTCCAGGACCTGGGGGAATCAGCTCACTTCCCTAGGAAACTTAGAAATATATCCACTTTGCAACAGTGACGGGAGGCTTAGTTGTTACCTATCTAGTGTGGACAGAGAGAAGCACAGAAGTGAGTGAAATGTGTGAAGAGGGGACAAGGTATTCCAGCAACTCATGACTACACCCATGGGTTATTTGCTTCTTAAATTACTTCAAAATACTTCGAGGTCTTTGACTGCAAGGCAGCAGGTGCAATGCAAGCAAAAATTGTGCATTTATTGCATGTGCGTGTTCAGAGCTGGATCTATCTCCGTGTGCACGCACATGAATGTGTATTTGCATGCATGTCCTTTGAAGCCCAAACACGGCTCAGCTGAACATGCAAGTGAAGAAAACTGGGCAGCATGTGTGTACCTATGGATATATACCTTGCACACGGAGTACAAGGGCCAAAACACACTGGAAAGCACAGCACACACATTACAGCCTGCCTGAAAGTCTAATGCTAAGATCAGAATTTGTTTTATCCCACTGCCTTATTTTCAAAGCCTAGAGAAACACCCACCCTAGCCAAAAAAATCTGACTCTTGAGCTCGCTTCGGTATTTTCCACAATTTTCAACCAGCTGTCAGGTGAAACTTTCAACAATTGTAAATGGCTGTCGAAATTTTTAGAAATGCTCTAACTGCACCATTTTAAATAAATGCTAAATGGCTCTTCTTTTAAGATATTATAAACACTTTCTATCAGCTCAAACAAAGCTGATATTGTTTTTGAAAATCATGTATCTGAAGCAAAGGGTGTAACTTCGTTATTTCAGATAATGGTGCAAAACAGGGATACCACAGGAAAGGTCATTATTGCCTATAAAGGTTAAGGAATTTAGTACCTGAGAAAGTAGTCATGAAGGGATGCATATGGATTCCAGGTTACTGGATCTCTATATATGGAATACATAAACCTGAACTATATTGATATATACAAAAATGAAGGTGTTCATTAGAATGTAGAACCAAATTGTAGGTTATAAACAATTTGTTTTAATTATCTTCAGAAGATCTAGAGGTGTTTCTGTTGCAGTCATGAGTCTGAGAACTACAGCAATGACTTCTCCAAGTGAAAATCTAACCTGTTGAGAGAAAATGAATGTGGAAATCCAGTAAAAGATTCAACTCTGACCCACTTGGAAGACAAAATAAGCCTGTGATATCCTGTTCGTTCACCAGGGAGTCATACTTATCATTGAATTGTTACAGCTAGACAGAACACAGGTATTTATATATTCTGTATGATCCAAGTGCTTAAAATTGCTTTCAACTGTTGACTTCACTGGAGATGAATGAAAGACATTAATAGGACCGCCGCAATCCAGCCTCTTCCAGCATTGTGTAATGGCCCCAGGAATATCTCTTGTGTACATCATTCCCATCTGTTCCAGGAGTTCCCATGGCACTGTGCAAACCCCACAGCAGAGAGGTCACCACAGCTCCTGCTGCCAAGCTCCCCCACCAGCTGCTGCCAGCTGATGGCTGCTCTGCAGGAAAACAGCTCTACAAGACAGGCAGCTCGTGGGGCCACTTGGATGGGTGCCTTCTGGAACAAAGAAAAAGAGGGGAGGGGAAGGAATGGAAAAAAGAAGAGTGAAAAGAAGAGAACTAAAATGAAATGCATGAATATGGGTGGGAAAATGAGTTCTGTTCCTCGCTGGGGCTGTCCAGGCAGAGTCTGACACCTGTGTCCATGTCACACAATGTGTTTGGCCAGCCAAGAGAATGGATATGTTATCCAAACACCAAATAATAAATCACACTCTTCACTGCTCCACTGGGACACTGACCAGTCAACACAGCTTCCTCTGAGCACCATCTCCATGTGATGGAGGCAGAGACGAGTGAATCTCCCTGGATAAATGCCCAAGGACAATTCATGTTGCCTCTTTGCTTCTGCTTGGACTATCTCTTTTTTTTACCATGTCAGTCTCCTCCTTTACTCCTGACTCCTGTTTCTTGCTCTGCACTCAAAGTTATGTAATTTTTCAATGAGAAATTTCATGAAAGGAGAAAGCACCTTCCTTTTCTTCCAGGGAAGGTAGGTTTCAAGGGACTCAGAGGGATTATTTTAGGTCTTCTGATTATGTTTCTAGGTTTAGGATGGGTGTAATGTATAAATTAGCCAGACAAAAGGTTGAAATATGCAAAACCTGGAAAACATCCAAATCCCTCACAGTTAGCACTTTCCACATACACCTTCCCAATCATTTCTAACTCCACAGCTTTAGCTCTGAGAGTAATGCTTAGTTTTGTACTTCGCTTTAGCTAAATGTGGTGAAGAATCCATCCTAGGCCTCACTGAATTGGTAGCCAGCTCATGGGTATTTCAGTAAACTCCAAACAGACCCAGTAAAACAGAATGGAAGGGGAGAGTAGTAGACTCAGTGATTAAAAAGCTGTCAGTCTCCTAACTCAGACTAAACACGTTAAATCCTCTAGGACTTTCAGACTGAAGATCAGCATTTACAACTTCAGCCCCAAATCATTCCTAAGCAGTTGTAAATGATGGCACCCATGTAAAATCCCTCTCGTGGTAAATACTGCCCTGGGCACAACATAGTCAGTGTGAAGCAGCAGCCTCCAAACAGACTGAAATTGTAAGTTCTGAGCAAGGGAGGTTACAGCAACCCAACAGACAGAAGAGGTGAGGTTCCCACCTCCAAACTGGCATGATGCAACCTCCCAGTGAAGCACAGCTGAGGAGATAAAACAGTTCTGGAGACCACAGTGATTCCTTTCCAGCCATCTGAGGCCCAGAAGCCTTAAGGACCCTCATGCTCAGGACACACTGAAATGAAAACCTGACTTTTATGATAGTGCCTTGGAGGAAGCAGCATCACCGTTGCATGGGAAAGTGGTCTGTCCTTTGCATACCTGGATTGCTTTCGTGACTTGCCGTAAAAAGGGCTGGAATAGTGTTTCTTCCTCCACCTCTGCCTGTAGGCCCCACAAGGAGGTACAAGTGTGGGTACACCGCATTCCATCACCAGTTTGTTGATAACTGGAGGACACGAGTCGATGGCACTCTGCTGCCTGAACTCCTGCCTTGCAATTCTGTGCCACTCTGTGGCCTGAGTTGTACCAGTGTGTGTCCTCACCAGGTCTTTGGGTGGTTGTGCAGGCAGCTGAGAGCTCTTCTATCCATAGCACCAGCAGCTGGGGTCTTCCATGGATCCTTGGGTAAGATTGCTCCCTGATTCCGACCCTGGCTGAGGTGCTGGAGCCATGGGGCTCTCTTTGGGGCACCTTTTCACTAGACAGGGGGAAGGGAGGTGGAGCTCTGCCAACAGATTTGAAAAACTGGGTTCCTTTGCTCATTATCTGGATATATATTGCCATTGCTGACTTTTCCTGGCTTTATGACTCTGCTCCCTCTTGCCTAATAAAGATCTGGGAATGCAAGTGAGTGGTGGAAATCCATCTCTTTAAGAGCTCCCAGGGAGGGTATGTTTAGTTTTCTCAGGTTTCTAAGTGGAGATTGGAATTTAGTCCTTTATCAAGAGGGGCCATGGGTATATTAAATCCAAACATTTTTCTCTGCTGTTAACCACCTGGCAGAAAGGTTACACTAATTACATCAGATGCATTTCCTCAAATTTTCCTGCTTCTATTATAATTGTGAGGCTTATGACAGGGGAACCAGCCTGACCTCTGGGAAATGCAACCTGTCTTATTCACATCTCGGATCCTATATTAACCAGGAGACAGTGACCCTCACAGGAGGCAATGTATGGGGACAGAAACAGGCAGGTCATGGGAGAAGAGTGTGGCAGAAATGATCCAATTCTGTCACCACAGAGCTCCAGGTCAGTAGGTATGGGCAGGGAGTGGACAGGCACTGTGCCAGTAGAAAGTGCACGAGACTATGGTGCTTGGACCTTGGCTTGGTAGGAGCAATGAAAGCAATTTTTATGCTGTGCAAACAGCTCTTTACGTTCCTCCTAACAATCAACAGACATTTTTTGGGGTTGCCATTGTGAGAATGGTGGGAATGGTGATGTAGATGTTGGCTTGGCCCAGAGAGGGAGAAATAGAAAGGAATGAGAGGTGGGAGAGAGGCCGTGTTTATGACACTAAAGATGAGGCTTCATACTCTCCAACAAATCTGTGCCCCTCTGGCAAATGCCACAGCATGGCCAGCCATCATCTCATGCCCTGCAGTACCACTCATGCAAACTGGAGTGTCTGGCCTTTTATCACTTTTCCCTGTGTGGTATTTTTGCTAAGGGTGTCTCAAAACTTGGATACGTGGGCCAGGCTTTGGTGGAAACTTGATGGTGCTAGGATTTTCCTGGAAAGCAACAGTGTTAATTTTTATCTCCATCCAAAAACAAATTGCTCGGAAGTGACAGTGGTGTAAACAGTATTTAGTAGAAAAACACTGTCCTACTCAAAAGAGAGAAGCAAAAAAAAACCAGTCACAGTTAAAAAAGTAGAAGAGTAAAATAAGATTAGGCCTTGTTCTTTCAAATGAGACTCAGGCATTAAAGTGCACTGGGGGCTGAACTTCTTACATTTAGTGACAGATCTTCTGACATGCTCCCACCAGATGCTTTTGTAGATTGGAAATGAGCAACAGGGAAGAAATATGGTAGGTTTTTTTTCCAAGATGCAACACGATGTTGTACTTCCTGGCCACATGTAAAATGAATTTACAACGGAAACATGCCAGAAATGCCTGAGGGTAACACTAGCCATAGCAGAATGCTGAGTCTTCTCTTTTTTTTTTCTCCTTCAGCACTGAATAATGGTCCTGAGTGCCATTTTTCTTAAAACAGCCCCAGCATGGGTGACTGGAGAGTGAGATCAAGGTCCCATGTTTCATAGGCACATCGGGAAAAAGCTGTAGTGCAATCTGATCTCAACTGCACATATGTCCTCTGTCACACACACTAAGATAACTCTCAAGGTTATTTCTTGCAACAGGCCCCTAAAACGACAACATTGTGAAATTAATATTATTACTATGAATAATTGCATAATTTTCTCTGACTCTAGTTATTCTTGTTTTCTGCTAATACATGCATGTCAATGCTGTTCCTCACTAGAGCGACTGGAAACATTTCACATGGTTTGCAGAGAACAGTTTTAACATTTTCCAAGCAAAGGGGGAAAATGCACTTTGGCTCTTTTTGGCCTCAAAACCGTCCAACAGATTTGCAAAATATTTAAGCACAGGGCTACCACGTCTCTGTCAAGGTCACTGCAACCTTAAAAACACTCCCCCTGATTTCATTAGGTTTTCGATTACATTGAAGTGACCGGAGCTGCCTCTTAATTCAAAGAAGAGAAAAGAGGGACAGCCAATCTCGTAATGCAGGTACAACAGTAAATTACCCTGCACCAAGCCCTCAGAGGGCTGATGGCAGTGCTGAGCTGTGGGTGATGAAGAGCCAGGGCCGTGCAGTCAGAGGGGCAGATTCATGTGCTGGTAACAGCACTGCGAATCTCCCTTTCAAGCACAAGCAACGCTTTACACTTCACACAGGGAACAGGAGAAAATACCACTGGGGAGCAAGCTGAGAGACCTGGAAGATCTTTATGTCTTAGTTCGGGCTCTTTGCGTTAGTGTCAGCTCTTCCACGCTGATGCACATGTGCTTTCCTAACCACAATGCTATCCAAGGCCTCCATCTTGGTTAACATTTCATCATTCACACTCCGGGAATTATCGTTTCCTCTAGACATGCTGACAAAGCTCATTGTTTATTGCTCACAGCATGTCAGAACTGCTGGTTTTGCTTTGGACTGCAAGATGTTTGGAAAGCCACATGCTTTTTCTGAAGCCGGCTCAGTCCCCTCTGTGCCAGCTTCAGCTGCTGCATTCGCTTTCATCCAGAATGCCGGATCCTGTCCAGATGAGCCGGAGCAGAGGAGAGCGTCAGCTTCAGACTGACCAAAGAGCACTGGATTTCACGTAACCATGGCCAAAATCTTCCTGGCAGCCACAGGTACAGACTTTCCAGCAGAGGCTGGCACTTTACTACCTTGCTCCCCTCTGGACCCACAGATAAACCTGCTGGATGAGTGAGCCAGTGAGTGTGACCTGGACATGTGCCCGTTGTGCCATTTTCCCAACCCAGGGGACATTACAGCTCTTCCTGGCAGCAGTATTGCCTATGGAAAGACAGGGAAGGAGGCCATGCACCACCCCTTCTGGAAAAGAAAGCAATCTTCAGCCATAGTCCTGTGCTCCAGATCTCCCCAACCAGAAATGGGGGCAACACCTGGCCTGTTATAACACTGAAGTCATGAGCAATTGCTAAATGTTGCAGAAATGCAGATCATTATTTATTAGTTACTGCATTTCATATGACAGGACATATATTTTTCCATAAGTCCCTGAAAGCTGAACTAACACAGAAAACACAGGACTGGTCCTACAGATCTGTACAACATTACCTCTGGCTGCATGGCTGAGCGCTCCTCTCAGTCCAGGAGGGGTGAGAGCTGAGTTTTTGGTGAAGGCTCAATTTCTGTCTGGCAGGAGAAGTCCTGAGCCACATAATCTGACCTCCCCAGCTAAAATGTCTCCTGGAAGATCTGTCTGCCCACAGCGGTGACACAGGTAGGAGAGAGGACACGGCACAGGAGCTGCCTGTCCCGGGAGGAAGAGTGCAGCTGCACCCATGAGTGGAGGCAGAGCAGCAGGAATGGACCGAGAGCTGTAAGACCAGCTGTAAAGCAGCAGTCAGGGGATGTCCTCAGCACACAGCAGTTAATGGCCAGGGATGAGCAGAGTGATCTCAGCACTCCTTATTGATGGGGCAGACACGCTCAAGGGCACAGAACACATCCTTTGCAGGATGGAGGTCCCTCTGCATCCAGTGATTGCTCCCGAGGTTGTTACTCCCCCTACAGCAACCCCAAAGGGACTAGTCCAGCCTAGAGAGGTAGGTAAGGAGAGGCGGAGAGTCTGTTGTCAGTGGGAAATCAACAAGTGGTTTGAACAGTTTTTTGGGAGAGCAGACAACTCCTAAGGGTCACTGGCACTGATGACAAAGAGCAGCTTTACCACAAAGACCCCAGGCAGATCCGTGTTCCTGGGAGTGCTGCCCTTCCTCACCACCCACCTGCACCTCACTGTGTCTCCCTCTGCTGCTTTGGCCTGACAAGCCCCTGTAGGGGTGACCTCTCTCTTGGAGCTTGTTATCCCACACTTTATTTGCATCATGCTGGATCTGTCCAGGTGATTAAACAAAAGACATCTTTTCATTATTGTTGTTGTTTTTACTGTGCCATTGCTATGTCCTTTATTACAGCTTTGCTTTTCCTGTGAGGAATAATCTCTGGAAACTTGGATAGAATCCTTTGGCTCACACTAGAAAAGGTAATAAAATCCTGGGAACCCAAAATGTTTCTCTGTTGTTTTCACCAAACATCTTTTCCCATCTTGAAAAATGCATTTCTTGTTTCTGATTTGTTTCCTGATTTTGGGAAAATTTCTTCCTAACCTGCCAGTTTTCCTCCTGTCCAGCACACCTGGGCATTTGGAAGTCTGTGACCAAGTGCTCAGAGGGCTACAGAGACCTTTTTTTTGCTTCCCACGACAACTCTGACTCTCCCTACAGTTACAAGGAAGCCACTAATTTCCTCATTGCTCTGGTTCCTCCATCTGCCACCTTATGATATAATATTTACTTATCTTTTCAAAGCATTTTAAATCTCTGCAGGAATGCATTATAAAAGTGCATTAGTGTTATTACTTTACTTCGTTGTGTAACTTTGAGAAACGGCTTACGTAAGGCCGGCTCCTCTATCCCCTCTCTGACCCCCATCCATTGTCCTGCTGCTGCTGCTGCCTCCTCCCATGACAGCAATTATTAAGCTCTGGTATTCCAGTACCCCCCTGGGTTCCCACCCAGACTTTGGGGAGTAACCATCCAGTCCCCTCTACATCAGTCCAGAGACTGGCAGCTTTGGATTCAAAGGTCCTGCTGCTTCTCTCTCCACACCTCTGTCGCCCGCATTAGGGTGACAATACATATTTTCAGAGGCCCCAGAATTACTTGTATGAACTCAAAGCCTCTTTTTCTGGCATCCTAGAAGTACGCCAAGAACAACAAGCTTTGAAACTTCCTTATAACTCTGACATGAGTTTTATCAGGAGGAAATTTGTCACCTCTTGGCCCTGTACTCTCTCAGGTTCAGCCTTCACGAACCAACTATAGCAGGACCATAGCAGCAGTCCAGCAACAACCTAAAGCAGAATGTATTCAGGTGGTATGGTGAGAGGACTGGAGCTCCTGATGAGAATGACATAGCTGACTTCTGATGTGCTACTGTGACCCGCTTTTTTTCCCCCAGCATTTTTCTTTTTAGTAGGTAAGTTAAATTTTTTTGTTCCTTTTATGTTCTGTCATGCCGGAACACCTATTTTCAGTGAGATAAAAGGCTGTCAAAAGAGCAGGTACTTGAACTAACAACACTGTGTAAAAGAGCTTTCACTAAAGGGGCAGATGACAGGAATATGCAGGGTGCAAACTAGTGAGACTCCTCCATGCTCTTCTTCCTCTTTCTCTTCCTCCTTTCCTGAAGGATACTGATCCACATCCCAACCATTTTATGTGCAACAGCTGCCAGGTTTCATGCCAGAGGTGACTGCATTTCAGAGACAAGCAAATGTGCTGCTGTATTACAGCCAGAAACTGACCTCGTGTGCATTAGCCTTGGCTTTTCAGAGGGCTCCGTTGGACTTTGGTGGTGCAGCTCCAGCCTGACCCCCGCATAAAAGAGATCTGAGCCCATTGCACTAATTTTTGGCATTCAAACACCTGAAGTGTGTGTCCTGTAACAGTGTGTCCATACACGCTGCCACCCTGCTAACGCCCATCTCACACAGGCTGTCTCTCTCTCATAGTCAATTATTTGGACAAGAACTGGTGACTAATAGAAGCAATTTGTAGGAAACATGCTGTTCCCAAGTGACCAGCAGCAAATTGCTAATGACTGACATTAGAATGACCATTCTCCAAAGAGGAATAGTTGAAAGCCCACTGTGCACAGCACTGATCCCATTTAGCAACCAAACAACCCCTCCTGATTCTGGCATCTGCCATTTATGCTGGCTACTGCTTGCTCCCTTTCCCTGGTACATCTGTAAGACCAACCATACTGAAATTAAGCAACCACATAATATTTGTTGACATAAACATGAAATGTAATGAAATGCACACTTCACTAATGTGACCTTATAAACTTGATGGACAAAACATTAAAAATACAAATGCACTATAGGGAGAAATTCTGCATTTTTCAGGAGATGGATCATAGGGCTTAATAGATCATTTCCATCTCTGAAATTTCTGAGTTGTGATGAATGGAATTTCTCAGTATTTGAAGCAAGAGAGGGGCATGTTTAAACAGACTGGAGAGGACTGCAGTGTAAAATCTTTGCACTATAAAAAGGCAGCCTTGGATTTTATTGTCCCTATGGGGAGTCTCCTGTGAAGCAAACAGCAACTAAATCAAATAAACATTTCTGAATTAACTCCATCTTCTCTTCAGCTTTGGAGAGTTTAAAAAACCCTGTAATTTACTGAATCACCTTTTATGGTCGTACCTGCAGATGTCTTTTGAATTTGATAGTAAAAACATTTAAACTCATAATGTTTCCCCAATCAGCTAAATCCATTATATCACCTGTGCCAGTTACTATATTTGTAGGCCAGTAAACAGTGGCCTTTATTGTTTGCTGTTCATGGGGCTGTGCATAAGAACGAGCTTAGTCTGTCTCCAGAGATACACACCTACCTTGCAGGCACCAGAAATATTATACCAGCTTAAATCAGTGCAAGCTTTCCATGCTGTCACTGCCTCCCCTGTTTTGATTTGGTGACAGTAATCTCTATTCACTGCTGTGCTGATACTCTTCGAGTCAAGGCCCCTTCTCTACTTTTGCTGTTTCTGGAAGAAAAATTAACAAGTGCATCTTAGGCATGTTATGAACAGTTAGCAAATTTCCACACCTAGGAGGATATGTGGGCTCAGATATCTGATTTTCTTTGCAAGCAGATGGAGAGGTGAAAATCCTAACGCAGGCTTGTCATATCCTTATCTCAAACTCTCCAGAAAAGCAGGCAAATGGAGGCGAGACAGTGAGTGATCCAGACATCAAGTAACTTAGCTCTTCTCACAGGCAGTGGAATTTGCTTAGAAAAGCCAGGAGAGAGGAAAAACCCACGTGGATGTGGAGTGTGGCAGTTTCAGCAGATGAGCTACATGAGGGCTGTTAGGGGAGAGCACGGGCGTGAGGGCAGAGCCACCCCAAAGTGTTCATGGAGTAAAGGCAGTAGAGGCCCCGAGGATCACATCTGCACTGCGCTCTGGGGCGGAGGGCTTTGGGGAATGCATCTCATCACCTCCCACCTCTGGCATTTAATGATCCCTTCTCATCTTTCCCTTTCTGTCATGCAATCTTTTCCTTTTCCTCTTCTTCCACTCCTTGAATTTACCATTTAATACCATCTCTGGGGCTAATTTTGCAACTGTTTACATGGTACAGGACCATTAAGAAAGCATTTAACACATTCTGATGAGATTTAGGAAGTAGAAATGGCCACGTAAACAGCAGATCCATAAGCAGCTTGTGAGTCTCAATTTGGAAACCATTTGATGCAAGCACAGCTCAGACCATTTCTCGACAAGAGCTCCTAGAAAGTCTCTTTATTCAAGTGACTGAGGCTTTTCCAAGGAACAGGAGAACATGAGTTATCTTTCTGCTGTTCTTTGGCAGTTATAGAGAGGCGTGACTGGCTGCCTAATGATATTTTCCATATTGTTTATCTTTTCTTCCCTTTGAGTGCCACATGGTCTATCATTCCCTCAGCTCAGATATAGGCCCCAAGGGGACTTAGTCTACAAATAAAACACAGAGCTAAGCAATAGTGATTAAAACTCAAAATGTTTTAGGCATACTGCTGTTGTTAGTAACACTGGTTTCAAATTATTTCCCTCCTCTCTGTGTCCCCTCTTGGAAACTTGTTATGAGCTCCATGATGCCAATTGTCATCCAGCTGAGCTATGCCAACATAAGATGAATGGAGGGGTGCCACTACAAATCATATCACAAAAAAAATGTTTTGTAAAGTTAACCCCAGCTATAATTAAAAAACTCCTTTTTCTTGTGTTCCTATGAAGATCTTAAATTCTTCATGCTATATGTTTCGAAGTCCTGTCAGTGGACGGATAGTAGCTTGTATCATTTCCTGTTTTCACTTTCTATTTCTCAAGTGCTAACACAACTTGAAAGACTCGATCATTTTCAATTTCAACCCCTTGCAAAAAGATTTACTGTTGTGAGGTTTTTTTCCCCAAGTGTGGGCAACTTTTTAGTTTTTCAACCTGTTTTTTCACTTGAACCTTGCTTATGTGGCCATGCTTTTCAGTCTGGCTGCAAGAGCTTTTGAACCTTCTTGATGAATTTTGCTCAAATTCGATTTAAGGGCAGAAAGACAGAATTCTCAGAAACAATCATGCTCCAACAAGATCTGTTAATACAGACATTATGATAGAGGAGTGAGAACTAAATTTGTGCCCTGACTGAGCAAACATTATTGTTTCTCTTGGCAGCTGGTACTCGCTGGCCCACCCGCACCTACTGCTTCTTACTTTGCAGGGATGTTGTCCATGGAGTGGGAAGGAGACAAAATTAATGCAGTGGGGATGGAGATGGGCTGGGGGGCACAGGGAGCAAGTCTGTTGGGAATCAGGCCTTGGTGCTTCCAGCTCTCCCCACAGGAATTTTTTTTGTGGCTAAATTAAATCTATATTGTTTTATTTCAAACACGTGGAACGCTTGACTTCGGCATCAAATGGCATTATTTTTGTGGACGTAAAGCCAGTACCTTAGTATTATTTTAACAAAGCCTTCTGAAGTACACATACATTTCCAGTCAGCCGGATTCTTCCTTTTTGCTGAATACTGAACATTCTTTTCTTCCCCTCACTGTTGTCTTTGGCTTTAGAAATTGTACTTTCCACTTTCACAAAAACTGTAGGGGCATTATGAATGCCTGTATTTTTCTTGAGCAGACTTTTTGCTTTCTAACAAAATGCCTACACTAACTCACTTCACACAAGTTCAGCTTTCAGTGTATGTGTGTAAAGCAAAAGGTGCTTATCTACTTCGCCTGTGTAGTTGCAACTGAAAATTAAATTTGCCTTTGTATTTTCTACTAGAGTGCTATGGTCAACGCCTGAAAAGATGTCACGTTCTTCTTCAGCTGCCTGAATGCCAATGTGATAGACAAAGAAATTTATCTCCAAACGGTACAAAATTGCTCTGGGGTTCTTAAGGAAAATAGGAACACAATTACTCATTATTGTTTGTCTTACTAATTTGTTTTCTCTACAGTCTTAAGCAAAATAACTGAAAGTTTATATAGCGAGGTGCTGGCATTGTAAGGAGTGCTGTATAATGTTTCACATTTTCTAATCAAATTACAAACTTTGATTACCATCTCCTGACAGCACTCTCAGCAAGAAGAAAATGTCACTATTCCTGCTACGCTGATAGGAAAGTGAGGTGATTTATCCAGGGTCACTCTGGAAGTGGCAGAGAGTGGGCTGCAATAAGATTCTGGCCTACATTTTGATGCACAGAGTGCCAAAGCTCCTTACTTAGCTACTTACAAAATCTCTCTCAGTATTTTATTAACCCCTTTTAGCATGTATTTCTCCTATGCAGAGAGCTTCAACCCAAGAGGCAATTAGCCATATGCATTTTTGCTCAGTTTATCAAACTAATGAAAGAGCCATGACTGCCCTACAGTACAAATACCAAAAGCCACACGTACACACGACCGCAGTTTCAGCCCTCTTGCCTTCCTGGGCAACAGCAGTATAATAATCTGGGGACAGCTTTCCATTTAGCATGACAGGGTTGCACCGGGAATTTTGCAGATATTGCAGATGCCATCACTGCCCTGTTTCTATTCAAATCTTTGAGGCTGCCCAGGAGCCTGGCCACAAGTCTATGGCTGACAGCCCACGGCACACGCTACCCTTGGAGACATTCTGCTGATGTTATGTCTTTCATGCTAAGTTAGTGCTACTTAAAATTCAGCACTTTGCCTTGCTCTTGGCCTTATTTTCAGAAGGCACCAGCAAGGATTCATTTCACCTGGCTTTAACTATGTCATCAGCAGAGTGATCTCAAGGTGAGCCATTTCACCTCCCCGTGTGCTGAGCTGTTCTAGACATCCAGTTTGGGACGGAATGGGTCACTTTTTGGAGCTGCCTAGAGGAGGGAATCTTGGTGACTGAGTCTGACCAAATGCCTTTTCCCTGGTTAGCACAAGTCAGCTGAGGTGAATCACACAACAAAGAGCCTCCCGACACAAGTGGCAGAGCGCTCTAACAGGGAGCTGTCTTTATCTCCTCAGCTAAGGCATTTTGGAGGATTTGGGATGCTGTTGGTACTTTTATGTAAGACCCGGTCCAGGCTGGGTTTGAGATTGCAGAATGTCTTTGGGAAGCCCGTTCCAGTGCTTGACTGCTGTAATTTTGAAGAGTTCCTTCCTATTAACTAATTGGGATTTCTCTTGCTGCTGCTGGGACCAATGCCTCTCATCTGCTTGCCGGGCACCTCGGAGAAGAGTCTGCCTCCACTTTCTCAATGACCTTCCACCAGCTGCAGACAACAGCTGAAGTACCCCCTCAGCCCCTACTTCTCCAGGCTGAATGAGACAAATGAGAGCCTTCAAAAAGTGATGACAGTGGAATTTCCAACGTTTTTTAGAATTTTACGATGAAATTTCCCAAAGGCTCATTCCCTATTTTTTTAGTATTGATCAAAGGGATGACTGATTCTCAGGTCTGCAAAAGTACTCTCTAAGGCAATAAATTCTCACTGGATCATTGCAGGCACATCAGAAGAGACAACGTTGTCCTCAAAACTAGCTGCAGGGGGAAAGAAGGATCCCAGCAGGGGAGTGGCCATAGGGCAATATATCCCTAAGTGGGTATGGAATCAGGTTTTGCCCTGGCATTTGTACCTTGCAGGAGTTTCGCAGAGGGACGTGTTCGTCTATGCACATGGAATGGATGTGGAGCCAGAAAGAGCGCCCAGGTTGCTTTGGTCCTAACCCAGCAGCTATTTGTCAGCCGGGCACGGACTCACTTTGGTTTCACACAAACATAAAACTTTATTTAAGACCTCCTGGAGTTTCCTTTCTTGGACTGGGGGTTTCACCAGGTTTGTTTACTTTGTAAAAACATACATGTGGAAAGAGTATAAAGAGGTTAACTCCATCAACAGTGAGCGGTGGCAAAGGGGGTGCAATAAAAACTGAAAATACAGCCTGTTTCGGGGAAAGTTAAGAGAAACCATCTCCTCACAGCAGTGGAAATCATGCCACAGTCTTTTTCCACTACTCTCCCACCCGACAGGCTGTTTGATGAGAAATCCCACAGCTGAACAGTAGCGCGGTTTTCCCCTTCGCGCAGCGCCGTGGGGCTGATGAATCACGGTCCCTTTCCGGCTCACCACCGACACGCGCGCGCTCCGCCTCCCCACAACGGCCCCCGCGCCCCTCTCCCGGGCGGCCCCTTTAAGGGAGGCCGGCCCCGCACCGCTGCCATGGCAACGGCGTGACCGCCGTGACCGGAAGTGAGCGGGGTCAGAGGCCGCGGGAACATGGCGGCGGCCCTGGCGCCCATGGGCGATGGCGGCGGCGCGGCGGCTCCCTGAGCTCCTCCCGCCGCGGCGCTGCCCCGTCCCAGGTGAGGGAGGGGGGGCCGGGCCGCGGTGCTGGCGGTGGTAGCGGTGCCGGGGCTCCGCAGCTCCCCTGGCCTCGCCGGTTCGTGTTCGGCCGCCGGGCTCTCACCCGCCTCCCGTTTCTCCCCAGGCATGGTCGCCGCGCTGTAGGAGGGCCGGGAGCCGCGGCGATGGAGGAGAGCGCCTGAGCCTGTCTGCGGAGGCGTTCCGTGTGTGTGAGACGTGTACGGTACCCGAAACCTCGGTTTCAGTGCTGTTGTTTTTGTTGCACGTGGAGGAATAAATAACCGGAGGCCTGTTGTTATAGTCTCATCCTTAGTATCTTTCCTTTTGGGAAAAAACAGAGTGTCTTGTTTTGACTTGCACATACACAGAAGCCAGTCAGGTTTTTTCCCAGCTGTAGCTGGGTGGTTTTCCCTGGTTATTGTGTCTGTTGTCACTTTTCCCGTTAGTGCTGGCGTGTGTGCTGCTGTCCGGGCTGGATGTGCCCTCTGGCAAAGCTAAACTTTGACCTGAATGGTCTCTTGTGCAGTAAGTGCAGGGTGAGAGCTGGAACAGGGCTCGTAGCTTTGCACAACCAGGATGTTCAGCACATAGCTGTGGCTGCAAGAAGCTGCACACTAAAAATAAACATTGGAATTAAACTGGGCATGCAGCTTCACGCTGGTGCTTCTGAGTATTCACTGCAATACAGTTCTTGGTCACTGGACTTCTTCAGTCTCTACTTTTGCTAGTGCACGGAGTGGACTACACTAATGGGTAGTGCATTTTACTTATTGATTGAAAGCATCGCCATATCTCCCTTATTTCATAGCAGCTGTCTGTTCAAGACACCACCCAGCCTCTGCTTTTGGACAATTGGGCTTTTCAGTTGTAGATAGCATGGTAATATTTCAATGTTTCTCAAGCATAAGCTGATTCCACTGTAAAACAGAGAGATTGATCGCCCTGCGTCTCGCTTCTTACTTAACAAATGGGGAAACTAGCATGAAAAAAAAAGCCAAAATATGTCTTAAATTGAACACAGAAATTAAAATGAGTTGGTTGACTTTGTAATCATGTTTTATAGTCTTGTCTAACAGTCTGAATGCAAAGCTGCAGTGGAAGCTGTACCTCAGCAAATCAAGGTACCCTTTAACAGTGTGAATTCGTACTTTGGTCAGTGTGTGGGCTGCAGCTGAAAAGTGTGGTCTCCTTTCCGTCACTGGCCATGGATTCTTGTTACTCTCTTTGTAGTGGATTTAGTGGTTGGATGATTTCAGGGACAGTTGATCTAACAGTTTTATGGGGATGGAAGTTATTCCAGTGAGTGCTTGCTCTGATATGAATGAAAGCTGTTTCTCCTTCTGCGCTAACGTAAACCAGCTGTGGGTCAACCATAATGTGAAACTGTACCTCGGGAAACCGAATCTCAAATTGGTCATTCAGAAAATCAGAACTCCACCTCGAACTTCTGGAAAGTTTCGATTTGAAAAAAGAAAAGTCAGCTGTGTGCAGGGAATATGTGGTAAGAGTGAAGAGAGTATAAGCCTGTGAAGGAACTTTCTCGTCTTTCCAGGGTTTTTTCTCCATTCACTGCTTGCCAAAGTGTTTCTGTACTGAAAGAGGGAAGTCACTTACAAACCTTTATTTAGATGTCAGGGGCTTGTCCACCATGTGTACTCAGTGAGGCAGAATCTTGAAGGAAAGATAACTTGTACCCTACTGTGAAAGCCAGACTGAGGTTGTCCAGGGAAATCTTGATTCTAGTATGGTCCAGCTCCTCGGTCTTGATGAGTTTTGCTTTCACGGAGTTGCCTGCCCTCCCCACAAAAGCAATCTGGAAGGAAGATTGGAAGTGTAATGAGGTGTCATCTTCACACCCACGTGGGGTTTTAGGGGTGTTAGGATTACTTACTGGATCAAGTAACCCTTTCTCCAGTTGCTCATGTAGGAGGCTGTCATGTTTCATCTGTTCCTGCAGAGTCTCCACTCCTTCAGCAGCTATTTTTAGTAAAGCCAGATTTTTAATTCTTAGATTCTTAATCATCTGAACTGCCTCAGGTGCAAATCCTCTTGTCCTTCTGCTGCCTTTCTAGCTGATTCTGTCCAACACTTTTCCCCACAGAGTTTCCTTCTCTTAATTTTTGTTTAGACAGTCTCATGTTTGTCTTTTCTTTCCTATCACTTGTCCCATCCTTCAGTGTGCTGCTAACCCTTACTCCTCCCAACTCTGCTTTGCCAAAGCACTTTTTTTTACTTTTGCTGGCTGTTTCTTCCATCTTCTTGGGACATGCAGACTCTTTGTCTCAGTTTATGCTTTCCTCCCACCTCATCATTATTTACAAATGATCTGTGTTTTCCTCTGTCCTTCTTTCCATATTTCATTCTCCTCTTCTCTTCTCCACTTACAGTCTTGTTCAAGGTTGTCCCTTCCTTGTTCCCTTGTTTCTTCAGGTCATGGTGCTGGGAACACACAGACATGAGGCACTGAGCTCCAGTGTCTGGTTAAATGTTTTATTAGCACTGGCCTGAGGAGAGGTGGCTCGTTTGTGTTGTGTGTGTGGTGCTTGGTCAGCACTTAGGGCTAAGAGAGGGGGAGATGGAACCTTCAGAGAGCTGCATTTTTGGAACAGGTCCCTGTTGAGTGTGGGCAAAGGCTCACAGTTTGATTTTACTATTTGTTGCCTTGGCCTAACAAGTAAATTGCTCCTGAAAGACAATTCTGCATTGTGAATTGTCCATTTTTTTTTTGCTGTAGTGGGGCACAGTGAGATGTGATAGAACTATGTTAGCAGAATTCTTCAAACATACCCAAAATGTCTCCTCATTTTCCTAGGTTTTCATCTTAGCTGAGCTAGTTTACTTGTGAACTTGAACTCGTTTGGATACAATAAATTTAATTGACCTAATTAGATTTGTTTGTATCAGAGCTTCTTATATGCTTAGGGGTTAAAAACTGGGAGAGTCTTTACTCGTCAGTGTAAAATTGGTAGCTTCACTAGGTTCACACACTATCCTTTCATGAGTTTGAGAAAATTAATTTGCCTTTAATCTGATAATAGGCTTGGAGTGGTTTCCCCTTGAGAGCAAAACTGCGTTTTTTCACCTTGCTTTTCCAAGATTTTGCATGTGCGATACTAAAACTCCCCTGACTCTTGAGGAGCTTGTTTCGGGCATCCTTTATTATAAAACCTGCTACTGATGTTATTTTAGGTATCAAGGGAGCAGGTATTGCTTTCATTCCAGTGTTTCTGAAAGGTATTGCTTAATCTCAGGTGCTTTTTCATTGAGCTTGCAACGGTTTTGTTATTTTTAAGGCATCCAGAATCTCTTACCATTGAGAGAAATTTACCTCTGTTTGCTCTTCTTTGTTGGCAGCTCCAGAGGTGCTGTGAAGGCTAAATGAAGACTGCCTCAGGAGTCTGTATGAAGCAGTTATGTAGCTCACCACACATTGCTTGTAGAAAGAGAATTAATTTTTGCTGAAAAGTTTCTCTGGTCCTTTATAAAATTACTGTTTGGATTATGGTGGTCCTATGAACTGCTGTGTCCCCAGCCATGCTCATGGTTCCTGTGTGCTTTCATATGTGAATGACACGTTGTTTTGGGCTCCTTTCACCAAATCAGTGAAACAACAGACTGGGCTGTAGTCAGAAGAGTCGAAAAGATAACTGAACACTCAGGCTTTTAAAGGTGACCAAACAATAGAACACAACCAAATCATTAATTTTTCTTCCCAATCAAAGACAGACAATAAAAGCCAGTGCAGGTATTGGCAAATACATGCAATCATGATTTTGAAACAAGAATGAAGTTACTTTTATTTCTTGAAATCCTGCTAATTGTTTCAGACTGCAAATGATTGTTGCAGATCAAGACTTAACTTACTTTTCAAAGCAACTGGAATTTACAGTGGTTATACATAGAATGGACAAACAGATCTGGCGTGAGCCTGTGATTATGTTTAATTTTTGTTTCCTTTCAACTTTTGCATGGTCAGTATGATAATGATCCCACACAGATATGAATGTTAATTGTGAAGTAACAGAACATATATGACCCTTCAAGTCCATTTGAAGACCCTCTCTGGTGTTTGAAAGTAAAAATGTTGCTGTCTTGCTGCGCATGAGAGCTTGGGTGAAATGCCTCCTGATGCAGTTTTAATGGGGGTAAAAGTGCTGAGGATCCTCTGTTCAGCTTGAGCAGCTCTAGGAGAGACAGAAGCAACAGACAAAGATTCCAAGCCTTTTTTTTTCTTGAAGAAAATTCTTGAAGTAATTAATTCCACATCACTTGGTAATTCTGCTCTTAGATTTCATTATGGTTACTCTTATCTAGTGTTGGTATTAATGTTTAACGTTGATTTCCTCAGTCTTCACACAAACAGCCTGCATTTGTTCAGATCAAGTATTAGCATTATGTGTTTGAATTCAGAAGATAATTGCATATCTTGCAAATTACCCAATGGCTGTTTCATCTTGAAACATGTAGAAATCCATTTCAGTTTCTTGTAATTATAATGTTTTAGTCAGACAGCAATCTAAACTTAGGACAGCACTTTGGCAGTGATATGCTTGTTTTTCTAAAATGAGCACAGTTTTTGTGGTTAAATTTTCCTTTCCTTCAAGTATAGATTTTAATCAGTGTAGGCCAAACTTTTCCAACCATCTTTAAAATTAGCTCAAGCCGTATTTTAAAAAGTATTTTCTCCTAATGTGATTTTACTTATGTAGAAAAATGTATGCAGAAATTAATGTTTTTAAACTGATTAATGCTTTTGAAGTGTTTTTACAATTTGTTTATGGACGGGTTCAAATAGGATACTAGTAGTCTCTTTGTAGTAAATACCACTGAAAACACTTCATGGTGTATTTCTGAAATTTGAAAGGTAGCTGTTCAGAAAGAAACTGTAAATTCCACTCATCGAGCAGCTAAATTACAACATGAAAACAAAGTTAAATGCCTCTATTTTTCCAGACTTCTCTGCAGGCTTTGTTTTGGAGATTACTGAATTTTTCATTGGTCCTCTTGTATGTCCTTGGGCAGGGTGTAGTTCCCTATTTTCAGTTGGTGAGTTAAAGCTGTAAACAGATGTATGGCAAGTGTAAAGCTCTGGGTAGAGGATATTCAGCGTTGTATATATTCCCACACAGAAGTGGGAAGGAGTCTGAACTGCATCTATCAGGTGACTCTTACAACTCTCTGAGTTACTGCTGAACACTTGGTAGGTTCAGTTTCTGGAAAAGTACTGAAAAAACGCTCAAACAAAAAGACCCCAGAAACTGTTACCAAGCTTCTATCACTGTTTTTCACCCAAATGCAGAAAAAAAGGTCTTGGCTATACTGAGAAAGTTTTCCAGTTGGCAGAGTGTTCAGACATCAAGGGAGTCAATCTGTCAGCAGACTTCTCTTCAGATAGGCCATTTCTTCTGATCACAGGTAGAGTGACTTCCTTTCCCTAAATGCAAGGACAAATGTAAGAGAATGATGAGTTCTCTGGATTTCCATGATGTGTTTTTATACGAGATGTGCTGGTTAGCTTTGATAAACTGTTTCTCTAGTGAAAACAATGTAAAAAAAATTCTGTCCTAGTTTGGAATGGAATTGTGAGAAAGCTCACTTAGTTTTTTAGATGCTTTATTTTATTATTCAGATGCTAGAAGGCCGAGATCCTTCTGGTTTTTAATACCTAATCATGCATCTGTTCAGCTATCAGTTCCCTTTGCTATCAAGATCATGTTTGTGATCTGCTTGAGTGTAAAGAGCATTGGTTTTGAAAAAGCTGATAGTACTTTAGCAAGACATAATAAATTTATTAATGACTGGTAAAACTTCCCTTTTTTCTTCTAATTGCTGCAGCCTGTGCTATTACTTTTAAGAAACTTACATGATGAAACACTTTTAATTTAACTCATTGATTTTTTCTCATAAACTGAACTAACTCTTCCCCAGAATTCTTGTGGTACAGTGGGAATTTCTTGAGCATTCTCCTCACTGAATAGCAGTTACATGTTTTGTCCTCATTGAAAAACAACTTTTAACACTTCTGGCATGATAAGCCAGGAGACAGTGGTGACCACGTGCTGATCCATGGAAGATAAAACTTCTGCAAATGGGCTTTCAGGCTATGGTCAGAATTTGGAGCTTGTTTCTGGTTCTGCTGGGTAAATTTTTGAGATTGTGTATCAGCTGGAGCTGGGGGCCATGTGCTCCAGGGAAGTCATTGCTTGGTTCTTTAACAAAGCCAAGGAAAACTGCAAAAGATTTCTCAAAGAGGAAAACAAGTAAAAGAAAGACTTACCTGTTAAGTCTCTGTTGAGACCCAGTCCATTTTTATTTTCTTTTAAACTCTTCGCTCAAGGAAATCCTCTTTTCTTGAGTACAACATTTTAGAAAGTGTGAGGTAATACGCTCATGCCAAGGTTATTGAGACAACCTGCTGAGTCTGGTAAGGTAAGGCTGATCATTTCCCTTCAGCCTCTTACACAGACAGTAGCTTTCTTCTGGTCCTCCCTCCTCAGTGTGAAAACACCACTGAGTCTGTCAACTTAACCTGTGAATTCCTTCAAAAAGAAAAACAGTTTTAGCAATTTCTTTTAGGATCTCTTGCCCAGGTCAGTAGATTTGTCCTTGGGACAAGTAAAAACTGTGGGCTGCTGGTGAGCTATTTATGTGTAATTCCTCATCAGATAGTGGAATTCCTAGTTAATGTAGGCATGCATTTCACATTTGGAAAGGACGTGTTTGGTTTGTTGGAATCTCTCTTAAATAATTACAGACTGCCTAGGAAGATGGAATGTAGTGTTCTGGTTATGCTTGATCTTTCTAAACTTTGGTGATAGACTGCTTCAGAAAAGGATTGGTCTTGCTGCATTTTGTGCTGCCTCTGTGAGATGGATAGATTTTGCACTAGAGTTTCCTTAAAAAAATACTCTTGTGTCAGTATGATTTACAATAAATGTTTTGCAGACTCATCTATTTCTAACCATTGGAAGTGACAAAGGGTGTGTCTCTCCCAAAATTATGGCTTTGCTGAGAGAAGTGTGTTCTTTTATTAGGAACATCAGGTTTAAATTTTCTCTTGAATACCAAGTTTTAAATGAAATCCTTGCAGTTATCCAGTATTTCCAGTGCTTGCATGGGTCTACCATTCATTACAATATGAATACTTCATTATTTGGTCATAAATTATTCTATCTTGAGATGCCAATTTCCAAAATATACTTAGAATAGTAATTTCTATTAAAATGTATCTCACAGAATATTTTTACTGGTGTTGTAATGAAGACAGGCATTGTGTGTATTGTATCTCAGTCCAGCTCTGAAGAAAGAATCTTGGTCTTTTCGGTGAATATTGAGAATTATTTAGTTTTGCACCTCTGTTGGATACAGGGTTATATGTTGAACAGTGTCAACTCCACTAAGCAATAAAAACCCCCACACTTGAAGACAATGCTTGAACTGAACAGCACATCTCATTTAGATTATGACAGTGGGTAAAAAAGCTGCATGTTTATCTTGTCTGCCACCGTAATAGTTTTTGAAAGACAAACGCCTGCCAAGTTGTCAGAGGTCAAGCAGCTATTTTTTTGTGTGTGTTCTAATTACAGCAGGCCGTCAAAGGACCTTGAGAGATGACTGGTCTGCAAAATTGAGACAATGGCTCCGTAGTTATGGAAGTATGGAAATTAAGTTTAGGCAGAAGCAAATGTGGCTGGAGCGGTCACAACAGGAATATTGCTCAAATGGTTGTTGATAGCACAGGAATGCATATTATCTGCTGTCTAAAGGGAAAAATAGCTGAAATTATGTGGGTTTTGTTGAAGTAATTGCAGTAGGCTGGTCTACTGAAGAACAGATACGATGTGTTACACAGCACACCTGTGCAGTAATTATCTTTGAAAACTTATTAATAGCAATTATTTTTAATTGGAGAAAGAACCTTATGAAAAGGTTAGAGGATTTGGCAAATTTGGTTATTTCAGTCACATGTTAGCTGGCTTTTTTGATGGCCTTCCTTCTCTCTGTGCCTTCGCAGGTTGGCAGACCTTCACCCTCCTGCAACAGCACCAGGCCCCTGAAGTGGCTATGGGAAATCCTTCCCCTTTTTTAAGGGAAGCTTTAAGTTATTCCCATGTTGTCTGTGACCCCAAGTTCATCCAGGTCCTTGTTCATTTTACATGTAGTCAGTGGCAGATAGAGATGCTAAATACAGCTGGTATTTTTCTTTTTAAACTTTATGTAAGGCATCCATAAAGATCTTTTAGGCAAACTGGCACTGCACATATTGTCCAAGGCTTTGTTATCATGAGCTCTGGGCATTCAGCTTGCCTTCAGGACTAAAGGCAGCATTGCTGTTAGCAGAAAGCTAAAATGGGTTTGCATATTAGAAAGAAAGATTATATTTCCAATCTCCGTGATCTCTCACTGGGTCTTGAAATACAAAAGTAGCTGGAAAAGGCATATTTAGGGCAGGCTTTTGCTGAAGTTTAGAAATACATCACTTTTTCATAAATATAAAATAGGAAAACCTTAAAATTTAGGGAAACTGATAGCTTTGGATTTCAGTGCAAGATATTCTCTATGTACACAATATTAACAGATGTTTACTGGAAGTACCACAAAATGACACGTTGGCTCGGAGATGCTCAAAAAATGGAGAATAGTAATTGCAAGATATTTCACATATAGTTCCACAGGCTGCAGAATATTTTAGAATAAAAATTTTCAGCAGTACAGAAAATTATTTGATCTGTTAGAAAAGTAATATTTTAATGAATGCTTATAGCAGAACATGAGGAAAAAGAAATTATCAACAGGTATTTCTTTATCACTTAAAGACTGCTCTTACTGCTGTCGCTCTCCAGCCATTTAGCCAAAGGTTTACAACCATACAGGGAGTGTATATTCCAAGCTGCAAACCCAATACCTTTGGCCTCAATATCCTGCAAAGATTCCATTTCCCCAGGAGTTTTGCTTGTGGAACCTTTGTTCTTCTGCATTCAGCCGGTACAAGTCTCCCTCTTAAGAACTTGTGTTTTGGTGTTAATATGGAGGAGTGGCCCACCCTTAGGAGCTGCATCTACTTCTGTGAGACCTCAGTGTCTGTCCTCCTCCTGAGAAAGATTATGGTGTACTTTTCTGCTGATTTCAGTGTCTTGAATGATGTTGGAGTGAAGCTGTAAGAGCTTTCCTTTCTGGTTTGGGAGCTATTTGTTACAGAACTACCAGTCTGTTGTTCTTGAAAACAATCACCCAGTTAACATCTCTCTCCTAAGCTGAACCTTGTTAAGATCTGTCAGATTTCCACCAGACATGGGACTGAGGAATAGAACATAAAAGAGAAGTTAATGTTGGAGTGGGATCTGGAGAGAAGCAGCGTTGTGGGCAAGTATTTTGCCGTTTTCCAAATGTTGAGCTTCAACCACATTAATAATATTTCTACAAAAACATTACTTGGCTAATTTAAAGCAAAACTCTAGAACTGTTATATCCCACATGGCATGAAACATTCCTGGTTTTTTTTTTTCTTGGTGTATTAACTTCTTACACAGAAAGGAAATGAATTTTAGAAAGAATGTTATACATAAACCATTTGAGACATTCTCTGTTAAGGAAATACCATCTGTCAAGAAAGATGCAGCCAATGTTGAGTTATATTAAAAACATTGTAAAGGAAATATTTCTCAAGGAAAAGTGGTTTAATTAAAACATTTTAACTGTTTTTGCTCTGGAAAAAGCATAGAAAATTTATATAAGCATTCTAAATGCAATCATAATAAAAGCTCAATTAATTTTTTCAGTAGGAAGTTAGCTTGGATAAGTTGTTCTTTAATGTAGAATAAAGAAATTTTCTGACTACAATGTAACTAGTAGGAAGAAAAGAAAAGAAAAGACTCAGAATCATTACTTTATTACATTCAAATTCTATAAGCCTGCTTTCATTGATTCTTTGTGATGGACAGAATTTATTTCAAAAGGAAAATAGGTTACATTTTAGGGTTTTCATGTTAATGTTTTTATTTCAAAATCAGTTCTTTTATTTCAAAAGGAAAATAGGTTACATTTTAGGGTTTTCATGTTAATGTTTTTATTTCAAAATCGGTTCTTTTATGAACATTTAATAGCACTAGAAGACATTATCTTGCTTCTGTAGAGGAAAATAGAGAAGTACTCATAAAGAGGTACCTAGATCAGGCATGAGAAGCATTAGATATGATAGGATTTACTCTTTCTCTAACCCACTCTAGCCTGCTGGTTTAAGGAATTGTACACTGACTATCCAGATTTACTCTAATGGCTTGAAGTGAAAGCTTTTGCTTTAATTAGCACTTTGCTCTTTCACCCATTAACCTGTTGGTGCTATCAGACCTACCCTGAAATGTAGCAAACACGGAAATAATTACGTCTGATACTTTTTATAGATAATGCTCCAATTGTTTTGGGTTTTTTTAAGTTTAGCTAAAGAATTTGAAGGGAATGCTTGGAAGTTATGGTTTCTGACCAACTTAAGTGCTGAGGTTTTGATTTTTAGGAAAACATACATATCGTACATGGGAACGTTGGGTCTTCCTCTGTTTAAGATATCCTGCCTTGTCATTGGAGTGTTTTCCTTTTGTTCCTTGAAAATATTAAAATACCATTTCTTAAGTTACGTGATTGCTATTAGAGATGAGCAGCTGTTATTCTCCCAAATTCTCTTCACAGTAGGCTCATGATCTTAGACTTTATTAAAATACCAACAGAAACATAAGTGACAAGTGATGTATGGGCTAAGTTTTTTAATGTCACCCACATCTCCATATTTGAATTGACAGGATGTATTTCCATTAACACATTCTCTTTTTTTCCCCCCTTAAAAAACTTGCTGTTTACCATGACTTGTATTTTAGGAATGCTTTAAAGATTTAAAGAATGTGGCCTGTGGAACCCATTTTACTTGCTGCGTGTGCTTGATGTTGTATCCTGAACTGAATAAAGGATTGAAGATGATCATCTGAAGGTTTCTGTAGTTAAATGCCACTGAAGACCTGGATTTTACTTTTTACTTAAAAAGCAAGATATGTAACATTATTAACAGTAACTGCTTGTGATCCTTGTATTTGAATAGTAAGGTTCCAAATTAGACAACTATAAAATAAAGAATGCAAAGCTTTAACAGCTGCAGCTGAAGCTGATAACAACTGTGAATTGTGCTTGTGATGTACTGCACAGTGACAAATATTCTGAAAAAAATTTAGTCTGGAAACATTCCAGATTAAGCAGACACAATTCATATGCTGTGTGCTGTAGGCCTTGAGTTATAAAAATATAAATAGGGTCTTTTGTGAAAATAAATTACTGAAATATAACACTTTCAGATAGCAGTATAATAAACAAAAGATGAAGGAAAAAGGGGAAAAAAAGAGGTTTTGTCCTCGAAGTTTAATATCTGAGCACTCTACTATGAGAAGGGAAAAAAGAAATATAAAGTAGTTTCTTCTTGTTCACCCTGCTGTCAAGGCCTGTGCATTAGATAAGGTGGGGTTCCTGTGCGAAAAAACAAACCAGCCAGGAAGCAATGGCCTTAAATCTGGTGGTTTATAATTTCTCTGTTTCATTGTGCAGCTTCACTGTCCCAAACGGTTTCTTGAGTGGTGCTGAATCCCCTGATGTCTGCAGTGAATGTAGCAAACTGTACTTATGCTGAGGATGACCCTTTGCTAAAGGTGATGTTCTCCCTCCTGTAAATTCTGATGGTGCTGTATCTTACCAAAACACTTTTCAGGCCAGAACTAATCATTGTGTGTTAGACTTGCACAGAATCGCTTCATTTGTAGTCTGAGACAATGATTTCCTGGCAGTCTGTTTTATTGTAGGCAAATGATAGATACCCGAGATCAGTGCTGCCTCTGAAGAGAGGTCACTGGATTGAATTCCTGAATATAGGATCAAGAGCACCAGAAAAAGAATTCTGTCAGTATTCCATGTTATTTCTACAAAGCCATTTACAATCGCAAATGGTTCTGCAGTTTGACTGAATTCTGCTTTATGCCTCTCACTTAACTCTTGCTTTGGTCCAGAAGGAAACAGTTCCTTGTCTATTTACATATGCATGATTGAGCGCATGGTTATTGTTCCAAGAAGTAAGTGGAGAAGTTAGAACAGGCTATTTTCCTCTCACATTCTGAAATTTTCCTCACAGTAACTTGTGAAAATTGTGTTGGCCATCTAGGACCACTTCTTCCAGTTTCAGGCTGAGACCTCTGCAGTCAAGATGAAGGATGTTGATCCGGGATGCCTTTCTCCCGAGGAATTAATACTGAACCCTCTGTGCTTCGACTTTTACTGTCTAATTGGTGATAGACAGCTTTGCCTAATCTTTGTTGGCTTTCACAGTGAATTTCAGCCTCCTGAAAATGTACTTGAAGTTGCTTGATCTAAATGTACCTTAGTCTTTTATGATATTTAGAATGAGACAAAGCTGATTTGATGAACTGGCAGACATCTTTGCAGTTGGTAACTTGGAGAGATGCATTTTAAATGAGGTGTGAAGCTTGGAGTTCTAGATTTATCATAGTTTACTTTCTTCGATGATCAGTTAAATATTTTTCAGCTTTTGATTGAGGACACAGTGATCACCTTTATGGGTATATCTGATAACAAATTACAATTAATGCCTTGAATTCCTGCTAGTGATGCCTGAAGTGGCTGCCTAGAAACAGAGACTAGACAGGAGTAAGGGAATAAAGGGAGGTATTTATTTGAAAGGCCTTCAGAGGTACACCCTGGGGAGTTAAAGGCTACATCTAAAAAGGACCCCAGGATGGACACGAGGCACGAGTTCTTCACACTTTTATAGGTTTGGTCTATTTGCATATCAGCATAAATTTGCCAATTAAAGCTTTAGCTAATGATGTAATTTCTCCAAGCTTACCCCTCTTCTCAAGATGTTGGTTTACACATTTTGGGCCTAGGACAGTCTGGGTGTCCTTGAAGAGCAGGCCTGGAGAGGCTTTGTTATGTCTGTTTTAGGATGAGAGAACAGCAGCCAACAGGCCACAAGACACTTCAGAGTTACA
>VXBT01010002.1:327422-455126 GCA_013400235.1 Oriolus oriolus | reverse complement strand
GGCATCAATAATAGTAAAAAAAAAAAAAAAAAAATCCGCTAGGCACCAAGTAAACTTTGGTGGGAAAAAGTGTTATCATTTCAGAGGATATTTCTGTTATCTGGTCTGCATAATAGAAAGTGACTAAATTATACTATCAAAATGTGTAACAGCTTTAGAGAAATTGCAGGTTGTAGGTGTTATTTGATAGGGTATCTTGCAGCTGACTTGAGGTGGTTCTTAATGTATAGAAAAAGCTACTTTCAGCTTAAAAGAGTCAGTTATGATATCTCTTAATGTAGTTTCCCATTTATATGCTTGATATATCTATCTGACAGTATAGAAGCTAGAGATAGAAAGTTATAAAAAGAAATTATTTGACTAGATAAAGTGTTATGGGAGAGTTCATGTTGAGTCCCATTAGCCATGTTGTGTTGAACTGCAGCCAGACATTTTGAAATGCTTTAAATCCCTAGCGTTCCTGAACAACTGGAGGAGAATCCTTTTCTAATATTCCTTCTAAAAGGAATTATTATTTATTTTTGTTGTAGCTTGGTCAAAGAATTTCAGTGAAGTATCAGGAAATTATAACATTTTTCCTTAGTGACTAATGCAGTCAAACCCGATTTGAAGTTTGAAATCTGTTACCAGTAAAAAAGACTTACAAATATGCTGTTAGAGGTTTTAGATCACTTTCAATTTTTTATTTTCCATAATATACCTAAAATCCCATTTCTTACTTGCTCTGTTTCCATTAATCTCTTTCTTCTTTGCTACTGTGTTAGTTATTAAAAATTCTGACATCTTAAGAAATGTTAATCACATAACTTGTCATTCTCTTTGTCTGTTATATCCCTTTTTCATGCTGCAGATTACTGTAAATTGCTCTGGAAGCAGTGTGAAAGAATAATGGCTTAATATAAATAAGTGTAAGGGAACTTTCGTTGTTGCTCATGTCTTCTGGTCTGCCTAGGTATTTGGTATTGGGTCCTCTTACCAAATGTGGAGGGAGAAAAGTTGGAAAATCAGTGAATTTTTTTGTTTATATATATTTACTGTTTCCTAAAGTAATTTGAACTATTTTGATAGGTCATACTATGACACAGAGCTACTGAGGCCTTATACACAGTTATAAAAAGCTTTAAAATTGGGAAGAGTTTTACCTGTTTCCCTCCTCTCATTTATTTTTGGGCAATGATTGGTATGAAAATATCACCTTTATTAGCTTGATCTTCATGTTTTGTCATTTAATCTCATGCAAGTTTTATTCTCAGCCCTGCAATATTTCACAACAGCATTATCAGCTTTATTATTTGCTTCATTAAGCTTGAACTGTTTGAAATGAAGCTGAGGACTGATGAATTTTTAAGTGACTTTATAGTCTCTTTAATTTTGCAGCTAGCAGGGAGATAGTTTCAGACATAATTCAATTTCCTAAAAGCTGGTCTTAATTGTTCTGTGCTGAGTTAGGACCAGGACCAAAGCTTTTATTCTAGTGGCTAAAGAGGAAACCCCCTCATGGTGAATTTGGAGGGCAATGAGCTCTCTTTGCCTTCTTGTAAAACCTTGTGCAGCAGCTTAGGTGAAACTTTTAACCCTTCAGGCTTAACCTCCCAGCTAATCAGGATACTCTAGATTCTTCCAGAAATTTTTAGGACTGAGACCCTGCACGAACACTTACTGGATATACTGGAGAGAGGGCAATGAATGGCCTCAAAGATGGTGAGGGGACTGAAGCATCTCTGACATGTGAGGAGAGGGTGGGAGCTGGGGCTGTTCAGCCTGGAGGAGAAAAGGTTTGGGGAGGGACATGTTATCAGTGTATGCAAGTACCTGATGGGAGAGAGCAGAGAGGATGCAGGAGCAGAGGCAATGGACACAAACTGAGACACATCAGAGAACGTCTTTTTTAGCTGGGAGGGTCAGCACAGGTTGCCCGAGGTGGTTATGGAGTCTCCCTCGGATATTCACAAGCTCACAGGCTGCAGTTGGTGCTGCCTGAGCAGGAGGATTGGACCAGAAGACCTCCACAGGTCCCTTCCAACCTCAGCCATTCTGTGTGGATCTGTTGTCTGTCGTGGTATTGTGTCTGTGTTGGTTTGAGATGACTCACGGATGATTCTCTTTAAAGGAAAAAGATGTCTTACTGACTCCTTTAAAATTCTCAGAGGAAATAACTACTTAGCTTTAAGTAAGCTGCAGAATAAGGGGTTTTATTTGGGAAACAAATTTCCTTTCCACTTTTAAGTCTTGGGAATTGTGTGAATTGAGAACGGAAGCTGTAGTTTTAGCTGCTGTCACAGCAACTTAAATGTACGTTGTAACTAAGCCACCCTAGGAAAATAATACTCTTTCCTGAAGGGGGAAGGACAGAAGCACTTGCTGTGTAGTCTGTTTTGCTATAGGCTGTTTCTCCTCTTGTGTTAATGGTCTTGCCCTTTGAAGGGAAAGAAGCACTTGAAAACACAGGAAAATGTGGTTGTTAAGCCACAAAAAAATAAGTTTCAAGAGTGGTTTTGATACTATTCAAAATCTCTCTCATTCTTGATTTTTGCTTTCATTTTGATAGTGACAGTTTAAAGAAAATGATTTAAAAAAGTGATTTTCCTTAAGGTGATGGAAAGCTGCTCGTCACTTTTGTAATGCTCCGATTTTGAAATGCTGGTTTATTTTCACAACTCTAAATTCAGTGACTTCAAAACGTGCCTGTACATTTTAATTGGCCTTCTTCACACAAGCTTTGTTGTTAAATGAAACATTTTTATTGGCACAAAAATATTTGCCCCACCTATTTTCATTTGCTAGTGGTGGGAATGGTAACATTAAAGGCTGTTTAAAATATATGAAGTGAGTTCTGGGGTCATTCCCCACCTGTTGTTTATTTTGGTTTATGCAAGAGCAGTCAAAAGTAATCATGTTGGTGAAGCTCTGTCATCTCAGTAGTGGTTTTGGAGACCAGCAATTTACACATCGACAGGTTTGGCTTCTTCAAGCAAAACTTGGGACTTTTATGTTAATGAACAGTGAATGCTGGCAAGAAAGGTCACAGCTTTAAAGTAACCTAGAGTACATTGTACTCAGCTATGGAACAAAAGACTGTAAATACAGAAAGTCTTTGATTAACTTCTCCTTTTCAAAGTGTCTTGACCTTTATTGAGTTCCCCTAGCTGACATTTTTAGAAGACTTTTAGTATTTCTTTCATTAGAAAGGGTTTATTTGTGTATTTGCTCCCACATATTTCACTGTCATCTTCTCTGCCATTTGATTTTCTTTAGTTACAATGGCATCTACATTTCATATCAGCGTGGTTTCTGTAGTAGTGGAGTGATGTAGTCTTCTTTTGTACAAAATTCTAGAAATGCATTTCTGTGACTAGATGTTACCTTGGTACGCAAAAGAAATATAAAGCAAGGTTGAGTGAAAAAGAAAAAAATTACCAAAGCTGAAAGCACCTAGGAAAACATTTGAAAGACAGCATAATGTATTCATGTTAGGAGTAAATCACATAGGATTCACATCACATATCCTTCTATTTTTAGTTTTAAAATTATTAGTTGCCATTTCTATTTAAAGATAATGACATATTTAGTCAGACTTAACGCAAGTGAATCATAGTATTGCATTATTATTGTATTAAACAGTGATTGTTGGTTATGTTTCTTATACTCCTTGTATTTTGGAGGGCAAAAATAACTTCTCAGTGCTCTGGAAGTTGCTCAGACATTTCAGTCCGGGGTGGTGATGAATAAATTATACTCTAAATAAGGCAGGCAACAAGAATTCATATTTTTGTTTTCTTAGACTAGATTTCTCCAGCTGGCACTTTTCCTTCTCTCTGCCCCCTGTGGTTTTAGCCACGTAGGCTGTATAAGATTACAAATACTTGTTTTACATGGAGTCACTGCAGACTTGTTCTTTTTTACATGACTGCTTGTGCTGGTTCTGCTGTCTGAGCTGGTGGCTCCCAGCTGTTCTTCACAGGCCATGCCAGGGGTGCCTTTTAGTATGGCTGTGTCCTTCCTTCGCCCTGTTCCTCTCCTGGGGTTGCTGCAGGAGGAGGGCAACTTCCTCCAACAGTTAAAGGCTGATTAAATCTTAGTAGCTGGCACCTTGGACAGCTGGCCAGCCCAACCAGACCTCCCTGGCGTGGAGAGGCAGCTTCTCAAGAGCATCCCTTGCTCTGTAATAACTGAACAAATCCCAGATGTAAGATTTAATCTTCTCCTTACTACTGTGTTCCTCTTTAATACTGTGCTCCCTGAAGCCTTTAAGCTGTTTTGCACGCTCCGAGCCACCATTCACGGCTAGCAATGCCTTCTAGTAAGATATTCCATAAAATGGGAACTTTTCCTTTGAACGAGATACAGCATTTAGACTTTAAAGTCACAGGGTTTTAAGCGTGGGGCTTCTGACTGATTACCTGCTACTGGTAGTTGAGTGAACCCGAGGGTGTGATTTGTGTCTTTGTTGCTTGAATGGGCAGCTTGTCTGGCTGCTGTCAGTGCTTTTCCTTTATGAATTTGGGTACTCAGCAAGAGTAAAGAAGGCTTAAAGATTGCTTATAGAACAAAAGGATTAGGTCTTTTTATATAGAAGACAAGATCAGTCTGCTAATGAATGAGTAATATTGAGAAGAATGTAAGCCTGAGTATTTTATGGCATAAGATAAATGTTAACAGAGGCTAAGAATAAACTCACCGTCTCTGTGTCTTGCAAGCTTTCTCCCTGCGCCTTCTTATCGAGGCGTCTGACAAGACACTGTCAGACAGGATGACTGGGTGCACTACTGCTGATTGTTTGGCAATTTCTGTGTTTTTTCCACTGGTCATTTCTTTGAACATCATACAAGATAACAAAGTTTCCTAGGTCAAGACACTGGAAATGTTAATTCTCCATAAATGTTGTTTCGTTCAACACAAGTCAGACCTGAGTTTATAGAATACTTTCTTTCTTCAGCCTCGGCAATTTTCCAGTTTTCTGAGGGCAAGCAGCCCAGCAAACACTCCTTCAGACAATTCCTCATCTTTCTCCTTTTTCCAGAATGAAAATCCAAAAATATCGGCAATGGGGGCCAAAACAACAAAAGAAAAGTGGGTGTTGCCACTTCTTGCCAAGTTTTTTGTAAATGTTTCGCTCCTTCCCTGTCCCAGCATAATAGCAAAACTTCCCAAAGAATCCACAAAATAAACCAGACTCTTTCAGCCTCTGCTCTAATTCAGAATAGATGCTGTAAGGAAAATGCTAGAGGACAAGTACTGTAAAGGGTATATGTTTTATCTGACTGTTAATGTTTATTCCTCGTCAGTTAAGGTTGCAGAAAACTCTGGGGCAACTGGTAGGTCCTTGATGATGCTCAGGTGTTATTCTTGTTTCTAGGGTATCAATTGGGTTGGTGCCAGTTGCTTTTCTTTCATTTGATAGCACGGAATCTTAACTGGGGCGTGAGTGGGTAGATCTGTAGTTCAGGGCAGGCAGGAGTGAAATACTGTTACAAAGAAGTGGAAAACCAGGGGATACAAGCTCCAGAGAGTGATCCTAGGCTAGGGGTTCTCTCCTGCTTGCTTGTTCCTCCTCCAGTGTCAGTGAAATGATTAGAAATAGTAGGGAAGGGGAGGGGGCATGGTAGGCGGTGAGATCCAGGAATTAGTGTTAAGCAGACCAGAGGTGGGGTTAGAAACCAAGGCTGTGCTGGCGGAATGAGTTAGTGCAACTGAGGGGGCAAAGAGCACTGCTGGATCAGAACCTGAGACCAAAGGGCAGCAAGAAGGACAGGAAACAGGTTCTTAGAGCAATAATCAGGATGTTAGCTGCAGCTACAGAAGAAACCCTCTTTGGGTTTCTTCTGTACCAGGAGTGCGTGGCAGCTTCCACTGATAGAGTTCACAAGGTCAGCTCTTTGGCTCGTGTTATGCCGGTGGCTGGCTGCAGCTTTTGTCTTGAGTCACATTTGCTGCTTTTTCTACAGGTTGCTCTTATTTTAATTGAAATTCTTGCAGCTACAATGAATTCATTATTATGAGAGTTTTAAGAGATTCTTTTTTTCCTCCCCCAGGTGTTTGTTATCAATAAGCCACTGAACTTAAACATGTACATATGTGTGATAGGAAAGAACAGTTTTGTCATCAGTGGCTTTACTAGAAGAAATTCTGCTGTTTGAGTTTATACATTCAAACTGTTGAGATTGCTGCCTTTTGGTGTGTCAGATCTGCACGATTGATCTGTCTAGTGAAATGACTGTGTGTGAACTGTGCCATGACACGTTCAAACAGCTAATAATTGATTCCTTGAAACCATCTCTGTGTGTGTGAGTCATGGTGGGACTTGTGACCTCCCTGAAATGTTTTTTTTTTTTTCAGGATCCTAATTGTGACCATTCCCCAAGGGTTAAGTATCTGAAGTATTTCCAGGTCAATGACTGTCGAAGTAGAATTCCAAACCAAAGAGAGCAGCCATCCAAACTGAGATGTAGTCTGGAATCTGAGTACCATGTCTGTGTAGGAAAAGAGCTTCTCAATTCCTGTGCTTTTGCTTCTATTTTGATTGCTAATATAGTTTCTTTTTTTGTTTATTTTGGAAAGTGCTAAAGCTAGAAAATTTGATTCACTGAGTCCAGGCAATATCTCATTGGAAGACTCCTGGAAAACCACACTTGTTCAAGACAAACATGATGTCATTTCAGTAGCAGAATCCCTTTGTGAGCCTCCTGGAAACAAATGTTTTGCATGAGGACTCAATTTTTCTTGTTCTGAATTAATTCAAACAAATTACCCTGCAGACTGTATTTGTGGTAAACTTTTTTTGTGAAAGCCTTTTCTTGGACCGTGTTCAGAGACTGACTCTGAGTGATGTTTAGAAGCTGCAAGGGTTGTAAGCATGTGAACAGGTAAATGTATCAAGCAGAGCAATGTGCTTCAGTCTTCTGAGCAGCTGGGAAGATCAGTGTCCTTTAGAGCTTCCAGCAGGTGGTTCCATCTGCTCTCCAAACTATTGTGCTCTCCATAAGAAAAGTATGTTGGCCTGGAACAGCAAAGCAGCTTGCTTTTCTTTCTTTAATTGGGTGATGACTTAAGATGTTTACAGAGGAAAGAAGATAATTTGCTTAAGTAAAGCCAATTGATAACAGGGATATTGCAGACCAATCTTTATCTCTTGGGATCTTTTTTCCCCTTCTACATCTGAACAGTCCCAAGTTTCTGGTTTCTCTAGTGCAGGAGCAAAGCCGGAAGGCTGCTTCTGAGTGTCAGGGAGGGACTTAAGATATAAATCCAGATGACCTTACTGGGGCTTTGACACATTTGCTTTCCAGCTGATTGAGAACGTAGCCATGAGAAGAACGTGCTTGGGAATTTTCCACCTGCCCATTTGACGCAGGAGAAGAAAGGAACCATTCATTTCCTGACAGCATGTCTGAAAACTGGAGATAGAATGGTTATTTAATGTGTTTGGGTTTTGGCAATCTGATTCATAGTTTTTGAATGCTTGTAGTTGCCAGTTCTTGATGCAGTACATTTTTTTATTCCATGAATAAAAAGATGCAGCAGACAAGTCTTCAGAGTGTCAGAGCACACTGTGGCCTATTCTCTGTTTTGTTCTCCCTCTAATAGCAGGATAAATAGAAGTATTTTGAGGCCTGTCCTCTTCCATCAAGCTTCTGGGAAAGAAAAAAGAAAGGACAGGGAGGAGAGGGGGTGGACAACAGCATGGAAAACTTTATGAAATTGCTTATGGGTTTCCTTTTCATGTGAAATTTCCCTGAAATTTTCCCCATGACTCATTTCCTTTTCATTCCTTTTTAAGTCTGTAGTTTGGGCTTTTAAATTTTTTTTTTCTTTTCAAAGACAAGTTGGTAGCTTTTTCCGGCCCAGCGGGATGTGGATTTTGCAATGGCATATATTCATATGGACATTGCAGTCCATTCTCCGTATGGGCAGTTGTCCTCTTGTCTCTGATTTCTCTGCACAGCAAAGACAGGAAGCACGGAATACGCAGGAAGCAAGGAATGCTCTTCCACGGAAAACAGATATTAATCACATTTAGTGTGTGAGGGAAGAGGTGCTGGGAAGTAGGTTTTATTTTAACAGATGTGTATTGATGCTTGCAAAGGTCCTGTGCTGAAGGAAGGTCAGTGAGGGAATTTGTAATGGTTTCATAGCTTCTGGCTTGCAGTTTTCGGTCCATGCTGATGTACACTCCCTGCTGGATATAGAATTTTCTAGAACTCGTTCCCTGAAATGGGACCCGCCATCTTCTAAGTAATAAAGGCAGCTCTTTTCTGGATTGAAAACTTGTATAACTCCTTTTCCTTGTCCAGTGTGGGAGATGCAAGAGCTTGATAGAATGCCAGTCTTTTACCAAAAACATGGTCATTGCTACTCAGAAATGGAACCCATAAATACCTGTATTTACTGCGAATCCATCTAGTCTGACCTAACTCCTGCACGTGCTTAAAGCTCTACAATCTAACTTCTCTTGCAAGGGAAAAAAATAAAGACTCTCGGGGTTCTTGTTGTACTGCTAAGATAAGGCTTACTTCTTTTGTAGAAATATCCACAAAAATGTGTTCCTCTTGTGCAGTTAGTGTTTAGTAAAGCAATTCAGTGCATCTGAAGAATTGTCAACTCATGAGGATCTTGACAGTGTTTCTTGGAATATCTGATTCCACAGAAGCTTGTGTGCTCAGATCACCAAACTGAGTGCTCCTCACAGTGAATTAAGGCTACTCCTCTCCCTACCCCCATCCAGAGGTCAGATAGATCAGTGTGAGTATTTAAAAAAACTGTGTGATCTCTAGTGAAACAAAATTATTTAAATTCCCAATCATTAATTTACTGGAAAATAAAGCATAAATACTATAAGTAAAATTGCCTGTAGAGTTTAATTTGATTTTGATCTCTACACTGGTAGTATGTTTGATTTACATAAACACATACTACTATAACTAACTGTTCCCTTTTTTGAAACATAAGCAACCAAATGGAGAACCTTGAAATGAGAATGTCACTCTTTAATTAGAAATATACCCACCTGCTCTGCTCTGAAGCAGTACAGTCCTCCTAAATGTTGAAAATTTCATGGTTTAGCATCCTCATCCTTTATGAAAAAAGAGCTTACCTTGTAGAGAAATTAAGCTGACTTCTTATCTAGGCCCTTTGTACATCACTAGTAGCATAATTTCTTCTAGTTGGACAAATTGCTACCTCTGAAACAAGTTCAGGATACTCAAAAAGAGGTCTCAAGAACAAACTGGAAACTGAAATCCAAAATAAGATTAAAGTAAGTTAATAAAAATTATAAAACTACCCACACACACCTTCCTACCCCAATACAACTAGAGAAATAACCCCTGCATTAACTTAGAACTGTTACCTGATAGGATCTTGCAAATACTGAGAGAAAGTGGTATTTTCCTCAGCTGTGGCAAAGCTGTCTTAGTTCCCCTTTCTAAAATGAAGTGACTTTTCCATCCAGGAATAAGTAGCTGTGTTGCGGCTCACTTTCAGTTGTGCATTTCCACGTGTAAACTGTGAATTCCTAGCTTGTTTTGGGATATCGATACATCTAAGTATTTAATACATCTAAGCATTCATAGATGCTTTCTAACTGTTCAACCAGATAGGAGCCCTGAGCAAAAGCTTTGCAATCTCATTTTTGTGTTCTTGTCTCTGAGCATACAAATAAATGTAAGGAGTAGTTGTTGAAAGGCCAAGTTCTTCAAAACTGTATACATGCTCAGAAAGTCCTTTGTTGAACTAGGAAAACTAAATTTCTGAGCTTGGTCACTGTTTATTCTTTTGGATTACGAATGATTTGACTGGAGACAAATGTGGCTATTCTTGAGCCGTGAGAAAAACTATCCACTAAGGAGAGCTGTCACGGCAGAAGGAAAATTTTTGGAGTCAAAGTTACCTCTTTGATGACTCTACCAAGTAGTCCATTATGAAGGACTGGCAGAGCCTATTACCAAAATATGATATGTATCTGTATATAAAGGGTGTGTGTGGAGCAAGAGGTTGGGATACTCATGGCAGTAGTAACGTACTCGATTCTTGGGACTGTTAGAGAGTACTGGCTTACCCTCACACCACAGTGAGTACAGAATCTCTGTCTGCTGTGTGTTTGGTATCTCTAGGTTACTTATTTTCTTTTATAATTTGTTTTGGAAATACAACTGTGAAGCTGTCATGGCAATGTTTGCCCAGTGTGCATCTTGCCTATGATGCTTTTCAAATGCATATGATGATATGCAAAATAAGTTTGGCTGAAAAAATTCAGAAGTGTTTGTAATGTGTTTTCCTTGGCTGTTCATGATATATTATTACTTTTGTCACGTTTATCTAAATGAAGACTGAAGTTTTGTGGTTAGCTTGCAATTTGCTTTATAGATCAAAATTCTGATATCAAAATACGGGGAAACCTTTTTGCAGACCAGCTATTGTTGAATAGCATTCCATAAACATTTGATTAAGTGATCTAATGGTATTTTCTGGCTTTTAACTTTGAGGAGGACAAGTCCATGATAACTAAAATACCACCTCAATCTAATACAATTTTTCCAGGCTGGTGGTGTTGATGGAAGGATCTTTTGTATGTTCAAATGAGCAGGATCAAACTGAAAGAAAACTGAAGAGGGAGCTGTCTTGCAGAAGCAATTAATTTTGCGAACAGGTTTTTTTTCATTACTGTAGTTTATTATAATTCTGCACATTTAGTCATTTCTTATATGTAAAGAAAAAATGACAATTTTATTGTCACTTCTTATCCTTGACATATCTCAGTGAGTCTGATGACCTGGCTCTTGAACTGATCCCTGAAATAGCTTGAAAGGGATAAATTTCATTACATTCTGAAATTCTGTTTAGAAATTTAAGCTGTGTGGGTCTACAGAGATAAGCATGTTCTTGTAGAAAACCTTTTATTCCTAACAGGAAACTCTTTCAGGGCATCTTGTACCTTCTTCCTTCACTCCTTTTTCATAGAAGAAAAGCTTGAAAAAGTATTGTCTGGACAGTAATTTGCATTTGGAGGGTCCTAATGTCACAAAGATGTGAGTCATTCCTGAGGTTAAGTGTCTCTTTAGCTTTTCCTACTGTGATTGCAGATTTTACCTAGGAGTTCTAAAATATTAACCCCCTGTAGATCAAGTCTCCATGAAAATAAGCTGTATGTATACTTGCTGCTTCACAGGGAGAGAAAGTGCAGTTTTCTTTTGTGAAATTAGATTATAGGATGAGCCTACTGAATGGAGTGGGATGGGGAATGAGGGAGAATAATTCCAGTGACCCAACCTAAGGTACTTATGTAAATGCCCAAAATGAAATGAAGGAAATCCTTCTTTGATGGATTGGTACTAGGCTTGGCAAATTCAAAATTGCATAAGGTAGTTTTGACCCAGGATTTTTAAAAGCCTGTACTACTTCGCTGGTAGGAAGCAGAAGGCAGCTAATTTCTTTTCAATTTAATCTTTTCTCTAAGATTTTTAAAAAATAGAAACAACCAAACCCTTACTCCAAAAACACAGTAATGTATTGTAATATACATACAAAAAAGGTGAAAGCTGAATTAGAAGGCCATTCTTAAAAGTACTTTAATATCTATTTAAGCTAAAACACTTGAAGAAACGTGCTCCTTTACATAAGCAGGTCTGGCTGTGGAAGCTGCTTGTGGTTTAATGTTTCATCACAATAATGGCAGCTTATATGTGCTTGCCAAGAGACCATTACTTTTTCTTCTGCTGCTCAGGCTCTTCCAGTGAAATATCTTTAAGGTGAGAAAATGCATATTTAACAGAACCTGTCATCACTGCCTGTGCAGAGAGAGCTTTGTGTGAACTTCTTACCCCATTCCACCAAGCATAATTGCTGATGTTTCTGTGGAGCAAAGTTTAATTAAAAAAAAAAAGAAAAGAAAAAAGGATAAAATAAAACCAAACTTTGAGTTTTTTATCCCTTAATGATATTCCTTTCAAAGAACCAACTGTACCTTTACCTTGACATCCGCTGTCTGATGGAAACAAATCAAAAGAGCAGCACACGCTGGGACTAATGAGGGCTACCCATGTGCTGTTTGACCAGTCACCTGCTTCCAAACAGAGCTTATATGGCTGTGTTATTTCATTGGGTTTGTATTACGCTGGTTATGTATTTCTCTTTGAAAAGGGTGTTAAATTGTCATACCATTAAACTAGTGAAGGTGGGGGAAGATCTAAAAATGCTGGTTTTAGTGGCTATTGCTAGCTTACCTTCTACAGCAGAAATTCTCAAAGGTGACACTTCTTTTGTCTGTTCCCAATTCTCTATAGCAAAAACCCCGAAACAAACAAAAGAAAACTTTGATTACTTAGTAAGTATGCTAGTAATATCACTATTTAAAACTGAATTCACTGTATGCATTGCCCATAAAACTTTTCTAAATATTGATGAAGAAGGTTGTTTGCATTTCTTAATATCCAGATTCAGAGCAGAGGGAAAGTAAAGACTCAAAGAATAATTTCAGGAGCATTTGTCTTCAATTTATTTTCCTCAACACTCTGTTCTGAAGTTCTCATCAATATGTCAAAATTAATGATGAGATTTAATTGCCTAGCAATCCTTTACATCACTTAGTCCAATGATTGATTCCTCTTATGGGCATTATTTTAATAATATATCTGTTTGATCCCAAAAGAAGAGAGCTTCTTAAAGTTGCTGTGAAAGCTTCTTTTCTTACTGTAATGGTTCAATGAAATGTTCAGCTGTGGCTGAATTGGAAAGGAAACACACACTGTTGTAGCTCGTATCTATGTTGGAAAAAATTTCAATATAATAAATCTTAGCTGTTGTTGAAAACTCTGTGCTCAGCAGGAATCCATGTTTCCTCAAGTTGTTTTCAAATTTTCTCCTTACTGCATTTTGAAAATTCTTCTACAAGCAGCTCTACCCCTCCTTCCGTGAGTTAGTCAAGAATTCTTGGGAAATATGGGCAGTGGAAAACTCAGGCTCATCTACGCCTGAGTCAGTACATTAATCTTCTGGGTTGTAATTGGTTTCAAATTGTCTTTGTTAGAAGGCATGTTGTTTTGCCTTGCTTAACTGGAGTACAGAGCTTTCCAATAGCTCTAGGCTTCCCCTTTGACACAGTGTGTTCCTTCATTCCCAACGCTGTGTTGTTTTGGATCTTTCTGTCCTCTCTCCCCGGCTGTTCATCTGCAACAACAGCAGGAGCAGGTGAAAATGATTTGTGTGAGAAGAAAGTTTTGAATGCTAAGCAGCTTTACGTAAAATTTAAAATTGTGTGTTTTACCCTTGAGAAATTATGGCCTTCTTCTAAGTTATTTGTGTTAATCCAAGTATATAACTGATACTGTAACAGCCAGGGATTTTTTTCTCACAGCGTATTTGTAGATACCAGTAGAAGTTGCAAACTTCATCTTCTATTTAAACAATGAAAAATGCATTATTAATCTTTAAATAAAACAACAGAATGCGCTCTGCATTTCTAAGGAGAGCTTTTAAGGCCATCTACATATTAAGAGCTACCCTCATGGGAAGACAGTGCACCTGTATAAATTCAGATCAAAGTGTATACAAGAAATCATATTTAATGTTAGGAGTGGGAGCACTCAGAAGTGTCCACATATGTTCCCCTCTGGAAGTTGGATGTTTTAGCTTAACAATCACGGCTAATTTTTTCAGAGATGTCGCTGCCTCAATCACTTTTCAAGGTGGACCTGGCTGAGGGGAGAAGTCAGAATTATGAAGAGAAAGACCTTGCTTGTCACTGGGACTCTTATTTCTGTGCCATTGTGGAGAATTAGCTGTAAAATCCTGCTCAGTAGGAGTTAAGACATAGGAGTGAGTTATCTTCATTTGGTGCCTCCACTAGAACAGAAATTCCCATACTGTTCGTTCTGCCCATGAGCTTGGGAAGTGGCATCCCTGCGTGTTGTCTTGGGTTTATGCCTGTGGGAAAGACAGTAAGTTGACCCAGCTGCCAGTTAGTTAATTCATAACATTTTAGTAAAGGGTTGGAACCATTTTCCTGTCCCTTATTTGATGAAGATTATGTAACTACAGTTTCTCTAAATAGTTTCAATGTATTTCCTTATGGTAGTATAAATGAATGGTTTTAATAGGCTCCAAGTGATACTCTGTAATTTCAGATCTTTGATCTCTGTGTTGCATTGTTTGCTATCACTGCTCTTGCTCTTGTTTATCAAGCTGCTTTTGATGGTCTTGCTGGCACCAAAATATTTCAGAGCTGAACATCAGTGTAGGAGAATATAGTTGTCTCTTCCTCACTCAGATGAAAAACATCACTTAACTCTGGAACTTAAGAATATTTCATAGTCAATGCTCTTATTTTTAATGATGGCGTTTCGGTGTTAACTTTGTACCTGCGTTTGTGATGTTTTTTCTTAACTTGAGCATGCCTTGCAGTCATACCTGAGGTGGAGTAATTTTCTTGAGGCTGTAGTGTTTGAATGCAAAGTGTCCCAGTAAGTAAAAGCTTACTGTCCTTGGATTATTTGAAACCACACTGAGAGTTTCAGCATCGTGTTTACTTCCAGACAACACAGGGAGAGAAACCTCAACCTGGTGAGGAAGAGAGGGAAGTAGAATGTCATAAGCAACTATTTTTGACAAGTCCATAATTTATAATTTCCCCAATAAAAATATCACTTCCTCAGTGCCCATTGCAATGAACTCATTAAAAGCATTTCAAGAGCTGTGATTACATTTGAGAATACTTCTACAAATGCAACTAGAAAGATGTGCGTGCTTTCTCACATATATCCTTAGTCAGTTGTCCAGTTACTTACTAATGAGCATGTTTTATATCTTGAAGGTGAGTTCTTGCTTCTGTTGCTGTGATATTACTGTGCTAATCAGAAAGAGCAAATTCTTTCCAGGAATTCTGTGGTTTTGTATAATCTTTTTCCTGAAAGGTCGGGGCCCTTGGTAAAAGGGGAAGCAAAAACCAGGGTGTGTTCCCACTTGGAAATAACTGAGACAATACTAGGTCTTCTTGGAAGAGATTCTTGTAGCAAAAGAGAAAAGGGAAAAAGAAAAAAAGGAAAAAAAAATCCATATAATGAATTGGTAGATCATTAAATCTTTCTGGCCCTAAAGAAAAGTATAGATATGGCTGATGTTACACATGTTTCCTGACTAAAAAAACTGCTGTGAGAAGATTCTTGATTTAGTTATTTCCAGTAGCATGACCTGCACAGCCAGATTTGGACAGCATCTTCCTTTTTTGGATGAGATTTATCTAGTGCAAAGATTGACTCATTGCATTTCCTCTTGGATTCCTGTTTTATTGTTATTTATTTTAAGGCAGAGAGGAGATACCAATAAATAACCTTCTCTAGACTATTTCTACCTTGTCACCTGTTTCCTTTATCTTCCACATGATAGCTGTGGTGTAGGTCAGGGTATTATTTATCTTTTGGCCTCTCATTCTCTAGTATGAGCAGTGTAGTTTTCTGAATGATACAAACAATTCTCTTTTTTTGCTTCAGTGGTCTTTTAAAAGTTGTTCTGTCTTTTCGTTTCTTTCCCCTGTCGCTTTTCAGCTTTTGAGGCACTTTTGTTGCAACATCAGTGGTACTGAGTCAGAGACTGGAAGGGGGATCGCTTGGTGTGTAACAATGCCCCAGATGTTGTTGGGAGGCTCTTTATCTGTAGTCTTGCAGGCTTTCCTTCTTCCCCACCTTTTTTCCTAATAGCTCTTGTGAAGCCAGAGCATTGCTCACATGTGTAAAATGTAGTAGTCTCTGAGTAGCTGTAATAGGTTATTTCCCTGACTAGGTCACTTGCTGTTCTGTAATTATTTCATGGATACTTTGTTCTTGGATTGCCTAGCATCTATGTATCTGCCGCAGCATGTCTGTCTAAAGCATCTGCAACTACCAAATGTGTTTGCAGCTGACTTGAAACTCATTCTTACTGTACATGGACTTGGTCTTTGTGATGGGAAATGCAGCACCTATTAATCCACTTCTGATTATTTTTATAAGCTCCTTCCAGTTTTGGCAAACTTTATTAGAAACTGAGTTTCTGTTTCAAATGAGCTACTATTTTACATAATAAAAGGCTAACAATCATAGTCTTAGATGTTGCTTTTTTTCTCTGTTTGTCTTCTGGCAGCTTAGTAAAGTATTGCATAAGCGCTGGCAGATAAACTTCCCCGGTTGTCTCAGCATTGAATTACTTTATTTAGCTTCTTATGCTGGTAATATGTTTTAGGCTAAAATGACCTTGATAAATGCTCATGCAAAACGTTTTGTTACTCATTTGTCAACAGCACTGGATCCTTTGCATCTAAATGCCAAAAAATTTGCAAGTGAGAATCAAATGGTCGCTCATATCTTTGTAGGTGTCTGAGGGACCAAAGCCATTCAGCTTTAACAAGGAACGTGAGTTGCTTTATTGTACTGTACTGATGAGACATTTTCTGGCTTTGAGAGCATTTAAGTCTGAAGAAAAATGTTTTATACAATCTGATTCAGTAGCCCTGGAAGCAGAGGCAACGTGTGCATCAGGCTGCTGCCGTGAGAATCCCTGCTGAGCCACGGAGCTGTGTTAGCACAATTACTGATGGACCAAGTCGCTTGTGCATCTTCCCAGGCACAGCCTGCATCCATGCACAGCACCATACCGATGGTTTACACCCTGAAATGCTCTGCTAGAAATGGTTTTGAAGACTTCAATCCACCTGAAGTCCTGGGGACGTTACTTCGGAGTTCTGTCAGGAGAGAAAAGCTTCCCGTTGTAGCTGATGGAAAGAGGGAATTACAGAGCTGAAGATGGGGTTAAAGCTACCCTTCTTAGCAGTGGTTTGTAATGTAATCTTAGAAATAGCCAGATATGCTATTGACTGATCCTGCTGGTGAGCTATGCAAACGAGATGTGAGGGCTGTTGTCTGGAAGACTGAAAAGCACAGCAGATCTTTGTCTCTGACTGTAGGATCCTGAAGCAGAAATATTATTATTAGTTAATAGTGGGATGGTAGTTTGGCAACATGTGGGTTTAGACTATGTTTTGGATATTGATCTGCACCAAAACATAATAGATTGAAAACAGGATTTCATGTCCAGAAATGGAGCAAATGCACGTAAACTCTTTCTGCTGCTTCTAGTGGGAATGAAACGTTTATAAATTTTCTGCAGAACTGCTGCATTTTTCTTCTTTTGCTTCGGAGCCTGCCAGGTAACCCATCTATTGTTTGTTCTATGCGTACCTTGGAAAGCAGCCAGCCTGTAAGCACAGCTCACTAGAAAACTACAATTTATGTGACTTTTAAAGTTGTTATAAACTTGTGATACTTGCTGATGTGTAAGTATGCTTCAGAGTGCTGTGTACTCCTGGCACAAAGGCAGCCCTGCAAAATTTCAAGTTCTCAAATGGAATTTTCCAATTAAATGGCTAGAACATTTTTAATGTTATTTGCAAATTTTGTTTTTCTTTGATATTTGTCTTGGAAATACATTTTAAAAACCCTGAGGCAGTTGCGCAGACTCAGAGGCTTGGCAGAGTTATATTCCATTGATAGCAGCAATTTATCTTTATTATTATTTTAAAAATAGTGACATAAATTTGTCTGTAGGTGCTGTTCTCCATCTCTTGTCTAAGTACTGTTGAGCCAGAATGGCTTACATGGTGGGCAAATGAAGATACATGTCTAGTCTTTCTTTTCAGCCATTTAACAATTATGAGTAGATAAAATCCATAATGTGGTCTTGCAACCGATTTTAGGTGGAAACTCACGGGCTTCAGTAAGTTTGCTGTTGGGATTTTTAGCATGGGGCCTGCTGAGCTTTTGTAGCGTATAATGTGCTACTGAGAAAAGGAATAGGGTAGTTGAGCAATTGTTGTTGCTCTGTAGGTGATGACTGTCACAGTATAAAAGATACTAAAAGAGAGCGAAGCTGCATTGGGTAAGAAAAACAAACCACACTGCAGTCATATCCATCCAGAATCGAATTGCTTTGCAGCATACATTATAGCTGGAAAAGGAGGAATTATTTGGGTTAATACATTCTGTTTTAAAACTGCGAGGTTTTTGTAAAGGATGGTCACAAATACAGGGCTCTCACTGAAGCTTTTTCCAAGTTGGCTACTTTGCTTAAGGCCTCTGAAAGTCTGCTTTTACATCCCCCCCTTTATTTTCATAATTGCACTCTCTGAATAATATGGGTTAGCATAAGCTGTCATGCTATTACTGTCCTGGTGATAGTCACTGGTTTTCCCAGGCTATATGAGTTTTGTTCATGTGCCTTTCCTGTATTTCTTCTGAGTTGTTAACCTGATGAGAAAATTCTGTCTCGAGGAGGGCAGAAAAGCCTTTAGAAATTTCATGGATGTCTCCTTCTCTGAGAGTGATTTTTAGTTCAGTGCCAGTGGCAGAGATTGAAAGATACTCCTCTGAAAACTACTAGTTTTCTATTTGAGTTACTGTTCTTCAGCATGAAGTCCTTTATTTCTGTTCCCCCACTGAGGATTTTATTGTGAAATAGATACTTCTGAAATTACAAATGTCACCCCTTCCCACCAAGAATAGCTCTGAACTAATGTGTTGGGGTGCTCTTATGCAGGGGAATAAGAAATTGATTTATTGGTTTGTTTGTAATGTCTCCAATTACACAGTGGTACATTTTATCTGTTTTTCATAGTTTTTACTTGGATTTGTTGTCCATCAGTATTGGTCAGCTTTTTGGTCTGCTGTAGACTTTGAAAACCAGAGGACTCAGATTTGCCAGCTGTTGACCACAAGTAACTTTTCTGAAAAATAGACAGGGCCTCGATCTGACCTGCAGGTTTTATATAAAGTACTTAATAAACCCCTAAAACTGACACTGCTCCATGTTTGTTGCAAGGTTATGTTGGGTTTTTGTTTGTTTCTTTTATTTAAAGATGGGATGGGAGGAATACAGCAGCTGTTTTTCATCTGCCAAACCTATTCCTTGTCAGCCAGGGCACTCTATTTATATTGGTTGTTGTTTAATACTGGCTTGTGGGGCCCCAGCAGCTTGATGGATAGTGCAGAGCACAACTCTATGCATGGAAAGCCATGAAGAAGTAATTCAAAATTATTTGTGTCTGTGCAATATGCATAACAAAAAAGATGAGGTAGCTTTTGGGAGTAAAAGCTCTTGTGCAGTTCTTCCTACAGCAAATTTGTCAATTCATCTAGATTTTCTGATTATAGTAAGGAATAAAAGCAAGCTACTTTTCCATAAATCATTGTTTCTTTATTTTTTTTTTTCAGGAAGCTGCTGTAGCTATTGTATGATATCCTCTTACAAATGATTTCAAATACCTTAGCTCATGCCCTCATTCAAGCTTTATTGGTCTAATGGTTGTCTGGAGCAACAGTGGAAAGAGAACAGGTAAAGGAGGGTGAAAAAGCATCAGACTGATTTGATGTCTGTACCCTGACTGAATTATCTGCTTACAGTGTCTAAAGGCTGTGCTGCAAAGAATTTCAGCCAGGATTTTTGCATTTGGAAAGACACAATTACTTGGAAGAGCAAATTCAATATTCTGTTAAATTTTTTATTGAATTATAATAGTCAGATTAAGTCTTGGCAAATAAAAGAGATAATAAATTGTAAGATGCAGCAATAATCATATTTTATTTGTAATATTTACGGAAATTGCTCATTAAGTATTGTACTTCTGTGCATGTGTAAGCTAATATCTCCTATACTGTCGGGTGTGGCTTGTGATGATAATTACTTTTTATTGCCCTATCCTATATTGTTTTATGATGCCTGTATCTCTTAAGGTTTTAAAATGCAAGAATTGAATAAAAAGGAAGTAGTTTTAGCGGTCAAGTGCCTGTTTCTTCACATATTTTTTCGGTGATAGTGATCTGTGCCATATTTGTACATTCCTTAAAATACTCAAGTGCCCAAGAGAAGGATCAGAAATAAAATGTAGTTCTTAAAGTGTTCTGTGGAGACTGGTGGAGCTTCTTGCGTATGTTGAGTGGACTTCTGATTAGAGTAGATATCTCTGCAATTAATAATTCAGCTTCCTCCTGCCATTGCTTTCCCTAGAACCTCTTCTGTTTCTGGAGGTCTTTTAACTGAGGCACAAGTGCAAAGTTATGTGATCAAAGGGACGGGGTGAGTTGTAGATCTGGAAATACAGCTGAGTCAGTCTACACAAACTTGCTGCGAGCAAGTTTCTTTTTAAATTTGCTGCTACGTAGAAACTAGTTTCTTGCTCTGGGTGCAGGAATTGATAAAAATTTCCTTTGAAATGCTGTTATGGAAGAAAACCATAAAATGCTCAAATAGAAGAGCGTGGTGATTTTGTTGGACTTGAAACGTTCTGCTAGGATGTGTCATTTCCAGTGAAACTTTGTTTGCTTGGCTGATGTTTTGTCGCTTGGGCACCTGCTCAGATACTTCATTATCTGCATCACTGAAGCTGGGAAGGGTTGTCCATCTGCCTGCTCTCTGGTCTAGATGATTTTGTTTAGTAACCTAAAAAAACAGTAAACAAGTGAAAGTTTGGGTCATTCATTTGCTGGTTTGTTTAATGGACACCTAAATAGTTGGCAAACTTTGTTCCCCTCTTGCCCACCTCCTGGAACTTCAATTCACATCACCCAGATCAAAGGTTTTAAAAATTGTTGTGAAAAGGGTATCTTCTAATTCGGAAATTATGTTTCCAAATGCAAAATTGAATCTGGGGGCTGAATTTCCCGCTCACCTGTTTCACTTACCCTGCTTGGAGGAAATGCAGAAATTAAGTCAGTTTGTAGTTAAGGGCTCGCTTTTTTTGCAGAACTGTTAGAGAAGAGGCATCACTGGCTGGCTGTGTGAGTTTCTGCTGGATTTTAATTGAAGATGTTTACCTTTTCTACTGGAAGAAGCATTAAATCCACTTCCTAGTATTCCCCATTCAGTTTTTTAAGACTAATGAACAGTTTTATTGCCCGTGCTGATTGAATGGAAACGTGCTGACCAGTAATCATACACTGTTGTTTTATTGGCACTGAAGAGCATTTCTGTATTTTTTTCAATGGTGTAATAAAACCTGATTTGCTCACTTCATAATAGCTAAGTGCTTGAAAATTTCTCTAGTTATCAGGCAGCTGGCTGTTTGTCAGGTAGTATTGCTCAATGCTGTGCTGAGGCTAAAACCTTGTTTTACATTGAACCTGGAAGATGAATTAACCTGTCTGTACAAGAACGTCGAGTTAGCTAGGAGCTGTTAAGGAAACGTGAATCGTGTGGTGAGTTTTGACTATGCTGAAACTTCTGGATCTCTAAGTTTAGGACTTTTTTGTTCCTTATGAGATAAACTTATTTTGCATCCTTGGCCCACTTATAAGCCCTAGAAGCAGTTGTGGAGAAAAATTTCATTGTAGAGAACAGGCTGTTTAAAACCTTTTGACATCATCATCATTACAATAAGCTGTGGTTTGTCTGTCATATCAGCTGTACCTTCAATAAAAGCATTTAGATGTTAAACAAAACAAGCCAAAATCCAATCACAGGAAGGTACCTTTGCTTTATGTTACTATGCGAACGTTGTGTTTGCATAGAATATCAAAATAATTCCAAGTAAATATTCTAATAAAAATGAAGTTTACAACAACTGTTTGGGGAAGTATTTTGTCCCCTGGTAGCCAAGAATTTTTCAAATTAACTGAAATAGAAAGCAAAAATTGTATTTAAAGAATTATTGTTTCCAGTTACCTGGAGACAGAGCATGTTTTCCTTCTGCTATGGCAACAAGAACATGTGAAGTACAGTACCCCAATAACTTGGAGTTCTGCCACGAAATAGATGAAGAGCTATGAGCCCAGTATGAGGGTGCTGTCTTTATCACTGTTTGCAGCTTTCAGTCTGAATTGTAAAATACTTTTGACTGTCTCCCCCCAGCTCTGACCCACACGGCTGATGGAAAGTGGCTTTAAGATACATAAACGCCATCCTACATGCTAAATCCAGTGTTGAGGGTGATTGCTGCATTAGAAAGACGTAGTTGTCAGCAGCAGTAAGAGAACACTTCTGTACTTTGAAAATGCTTGAAAATTCAGGCTTCCTGTTGAGTCCTGTAATTCATTTCTTGGGTGTCTCATCTCTGACATGAGTCAGCTCCAATTTTCTTTGTTTTGAGATTTTTCACATTTGCTTTAGATCATTTTCCAAGTCCTCATTAAGTACTCTTTCTTTGGCTGGTTTTAAATCATGTTTTGAGGTTGCAGGCATGTATTTTGCATTGATTTGTAGCTGTTACTTGTTGAATGCAGATGTTAGATTTGGGATGGCTGACATATCTTAGAGGCAGTCTGTTTCTGAGGTAGGTGTTTAAGCACTGAGGGATGCAAAAGAATGAAAATAGAGCCTGTTCCCTGTTGTCTTTGGTGGTAGGGATGTGGAATGGTAAACTGGGTGCAGCAGCCTGGGTGTGCAGAACCTGGCCTGGCGCAGCTGTGTGCCAACCCTGCATCCTCAACCCTTACAAACTTGTGCACAGCACTCCCAGTTGGATCTGCTGAAGCTTTCTCCCTTTCTCCCTTCATTGTGGTGGAGGTAATTCAGAGACAAAGTCACAGCCTATCTGTTACTCTAGGTAAACGCATGTGTACAGATGTGTAATGTGTTATATAGAAGCAATAAGCTAAATGTGGTATTTATCACACTAAAAATGTGGCTTTAAGAGTGATAAATGGCATTGATTGAAAACACACATGGTATCTTTTGTGTCTAGGAATAAACACCATGGTTTTTAACCCACTGGAATGCACTATAACTTATAATGTATACACTGGAATGTAAAAGTACTGCAGGGTGCCGGTTGAAGAAGAGGAAATTCAGAACTTCCTCAGGTCTTTTCCATAGCTCAGATACTTTCATCTAAAACAAACAAACAAAAGAAAGTGTTTATGAGAGTCTTTCACAGAAAATGCAACAATTTTTTTTTCCCTTAAATCTTTGGTTGGTTGTAGTAATTTGAGGGAAGGACCAGTGTAAACTCTGGAAAGGACAGGCCCTAAATAAATGACCCACGTTGCTTTTCTAAGAGTCTAGAAGGATGACAGAGCAATGTCTCCTCTCATTAGCTCTGGGGGTACCTGTGTGCAGCAGTCAGGTGTTTGGAACTGGAGCGTGTCCTCCATCCCTGTTGTCTGGCAGCCTTTTGGAGCCGGGGTGTCTGTCTGGCAAATGTCACTGTGTCTGACTGATGGCTCTGAGAGCCTCACAGAGGACCAGAGCAGCTGGCTAAAGCCTAACAAACTCATGTTGTGTGTCTGCTAGTGGGTTTTACCTGTCTTAAAGCTGTTTCCAGTTGTTTAGATGTATTTGTTTCTCAAAAAATGCCTGATTAGATCAAGCACATAGAATTTTAATTCTGTCTGCTGCCTTTTGCAGTAGGTCTCAAATCTTGATGTCAAGGCTCTTTCTTCTGGTCTTGCAGCAGCTACTGCTTTTTTCCCCCCTCCTTTCTGTTGTTCCTGGCTTTTTCTGGGTTTTTGGTTTTGGGTTTTTTTTGTCCTCTTCTGCCTTTATCTTGGAGTTTCCCCACAGAGGTTTGCTGTAGCAAATAGAAAAAGTCAGGTGGAACATTTCCTTCAGTGCCTTCCTCTTCAAGGTTCCCGTGATGTGTCAGAATTGATCCTACTTAGTGCGTGCATACATGTAGACATGGTAATTTAGTTCCTGCTTTTGGCAGAAAGGAGAGAGCTCTGTACTCCAGCATATAAATAATATGTATTTGTTTGAATTCAAATTTCATTGTGTTAAAATCTTTCTGATACAGTTATCAGCAAACATTTGTATTTAATGTTGGTTGTTTTACTGTGCTGCAGAAGTCGAGTTAAATACAGCTTCCTATATCCTTCTTACATTAACAAATTTGCATGGCCTTTTGTCTCGGCCTTTCTCCAAATACCATACAGTTTAGGAAATTGTTTAAACCTAGAAGTATCTCAGAGTAAAGCTACTTTCTTGTTACTTGTCAACATGAAGTAGCAGAAGCAAATTTAATCTGCTGGCAACCCTAGCGTTGCCATTTCTTGACTGTCAAATACTTTGCTGTGCAAACATCATTGCTATGGACATTGTACAAAACATGCTTGAGATAAATCATGTATGTTAAAGTACACAAGGCTTAATGGATTACTTTTCCATTGCTCATTTTAAAATTAAACCCACCAGCTTCCTGTTTTTCTTGTCCTGAAGTCCTGTCTATCTGAGCTCTTAGAACTTTTAAAATAGCCTGTCGAAAAAAGGAATTCAGTAAAGTGACTAAAAAGTGACTTCTGCTTAACCTTTGATTTTATAAACAATTGGCTGAGTCCTAAATAGATGAAAACAGTCTATTTTTAGGCCCTAATTTAGAGAATTGATATTTCCACATTCGCTTTGTCATAGCTGGTAGTAGTTGCTAAATTGTGAAAGCTCGTAGCTATTACAAATGCTTGGAGGATTGCTGAGTGTTCTGCCATAATGCACTAAGAAGCTCAGTGTACTGTACATTTCAATTTATAATAAGAGAGTGTAGCTGATAGCACAGACACTGAAATATTTCAAGTCTAGACTATGCCTTAAAACCCAAAAGCTATTGGCTTTTTGGTGCAGCAAGTTGGAAAATAACTGATAAGGGCAGTTGAAGGACAGCAGACTTCAAAAAGTGATGAGCTCTAAGCCAGGGTGGGTCGGGAGGTTTCAGCCACTGCTTGCCTGCCCTGTTGGAATGAAAAGGGAGCTGGTGTTTGAAAGGGCTGCTCAGTCTTGCCAGGTTTGAGTGATTTGTGAGGGAGGTCACATGTAGACTCTTGTTAGATGGGGAAGATGAGGTTCTGCAATGCTGTGTTTAGCAAGAAGAAATGGGATGGAGAAATAGAAAAGCGAAGTTTCCTGTCTTTAGAAAAGGGTAACATTAGTACTTCACCACAGACAAAGGTAATGGCCAAAAAGTTTAATGTAGCTGCTGTTCTTCTATATAGCCCTTTTGTACCTTTGGATAATAAAAATAGCTTGCTGAAGGTTTTTGAGTGGAACTACATATTGTAGTAATGGGAAGAAATTATGATATAGCTGATACTTTTATGGCCCCTTTAATATCCCAATTCACCTTACAAATCACTGTGTTTATAAAGTCCTTCTCTTACTGCTGCTTGGGAAGAACATTTTGGTTGTGTTTACTGTTGTCCTGTGTTGTTAGCCGTGGAAAAAAGGAGGAATATTACCTCAAACCGTGCTTGCGGACTTGAAGAATTGCATAATTACTTTCAGTTTGTCTCTCTAACGTGATGCCAACTCTGTTTTTCAGAGCCATGGTGTCATGGAAGGGGATGTACTTTGCACTTGCACTATTCTTGGGGAGTTTCTTTGGAAGTATATTCATGCTGGGCCCTTTTCTGCCGTTGATGTTTATCTCGCCGGCCTGGTACCGCTGGATCACCGACTGCATTGTGGCCACTTGGCTCACACTCCCTGTGGTAAGTTGCAGCTCGAGCAAGGGGCTGGGCACCTGTCCATAATCCCACCATTTAGCTCACTCACTAATACTTTGGATTTTATTTTATGGTTTTTAAAGCTATTTATGCTTCTGTCTAAACAGGCCCTAACACACTTACTATCTCTGGAGACTTAGGGTTTAGCTCAGTTTTGTAAACTGAGTGCCTGTTTACAGTCCCCCTCTTTCACAGTTTAATTTATACATCAGCTAATGCTGTGTGTTAATTTTATGCTTGAAAAGGCCTTTTTGTGACATCATCCCGTGTCAGTCAGATGTAGAGAAGAGTAGGTGAAACAGTACTAAACAGAAGGAGGTTTTTTTAAACTGTGAACTTCGTAAATGAGTTGTCTTGTAAACTCTTTCTTTGGACTCTGCTCCAAGTATTTTGTTAGGGAAATTGTCCACTGTCTGGTACACTGTCGTCAACCTTCACCATTCTGTTACTTAATCCTTTTAGGATTTAGCCCCTGTAGTTGAATTAGAGATAAATGTTTTCAGGTGAAAAAGAAGAGCTTCCCCTAGAAACTGGGTATTCTTCACTTACAATACATCAACTTTACAGCTATATGAGTCTGGAAATCAATAACAAAGCTCTTCCCTGAACTGTTCCAAAGGAAAGGCAGTGTGAATGGGATCTGTCTCTTCTTCTGTTCTCTAAAAGCAGGCCGACTTTGTTCCTCTAGGCCATTAGAGATTTGTTTAACTTTTTCTGAAGTAAAGTGCCATATTGTTATGCAGAAATATGTATCTTGTGGCATAAAGGATGTTTTATCCTTATTGTGTATCAGATAGTTTCTGCTTTTGCTGTTTCTGCCTTGTGTGTTTTAAAGGGGCCTCAGCTGTTTCTTATTCTAAAACTTTTGTTGTTTTTATCATTACTAAATGTAGTGAAATTAGGAGGGCAGATGTAATCACCAGTAAAGGAAATAGATGGTTATTTCTTGTCATGGTGAAATTTAACTGAGTACTGATAGTGTCACAAAATAACTCTTTCTCTGTTTGTCTTCGAATTTTTCTATAATTTCAAACTCCTTGAAATCTAATACTGGTCTTTTCTTTGATTAGTTGCCTGGGCTTTATAATTATGGGTTATTAGAACTAGTTTGTGATAACTTTGTATGGAAGTTTGATTTTTAGCCCACACTAGAGCTAAAGCAAAATAATTTTAATATCTTTATGAAAAAGGATTCTGTCTGTTAAGAATCTTGGGGACTTGTGTTCAGGAAAGGAGTCTCAGAAAGATTTTGCATCCAACCATTTTGAGGCTCAGACCTTGTCTGCCTTAGTTTTCTATTCTTACACTCGCGGCATTCTTAGTCAGGAGAAGCAGGTTCTTGATTTGTGTCTCCCAACAGTAAAGTGCTGTTGCACCAGTTGGACTCCAGCAGGGAAACTCTGATCCTGACCTCTGTGATGTAAGAAATTTCCACCTTCCTCACTCTGCTATCACATTTTATTTCCTTTCTAGGAGAGTTAGCAGGATGGGATGCTGAGGTGGGTCCTAACTGTTTCAGTTTAGTTTGGCTTACACTAGGGACAGAGTTGGAAGAAATATGAACAGAAGTTGTTTTACTTTCTAGAGCTCTGTTTAAATCCCCAGTGTTTGTACTTTTTCTTTTTTTGGTTTTTTTTTTTTTTTGAGGAAGAATGGGGAAGAGAAGGTAAGGAGGTAGTTTGAAGGCCTTTTTATCTTAAGGCCTATAGAGGTCCTATGGTGTTTTGGTGGTTTCTTTTTTCTGTGCTGGCTGGGTAGGACAGTGTGCTTCCAGTGACCTTGACCTTAGGGGCAATAGATATTTGTGCAGCCAGTCTCTCCTTAGATTACCTACCAAGTTACAATCCATACTGTCTCAGTTATATTCCTACATGATAGTATTCGTGGAAAACCAGGGGAAGGGTAAGTTTAATGCAGTGATGGTAATAGAGCGCTTGTTAAGAAGTGCTGCTTAATTGTTGTTTCCTCTTCCATTAAACAGCTATTACTGCAGGAAAGCTGGCTGCTGTATTAGAAAACAGAAGTTTGTTTACCAGTTGTAATGTGAGTGAATAAGTGAAATTATATAATTCAAATTAATTTTTATTGCTGATAGGGTGATGCTTTTCTTCTGGGAGTAAAGCCATAATACTGTGATACTATTTCTAGGCCTTGCTGGAAATGGTGTGTGGTGCCAAGGTGGTTGTCACTGGAGATGGATTTGTTCCTGGAGAAAGGAGTGTCATTATCATGAACCATCGCACACGAATGGACTGGATGTTCCTGTGGAACTGCCTGCTGCGATACAGCTACCTCAGACTTGAAAAAATCTGTCTCAAATCCAGTCTCAAAAGCATTCCGGGATTTGGTATGTCACTAAACCCTTTAATTTGAAAGGAAAGTATGTTTAAATTATGTCCAGCACAGTTCATAACCTGCTAAATGACATAGGTTTAAATTCTGTTTCAGTATTTAAAAAGACCTTGTGTAAAATATGTGGCATGTGGAGCGATTAAACCATAAATCTCCAGAGGACACCTGGACTACATGCCTAAGCATTTCTTTTTTAAGATACTACATGTGCTGCTGTTGCTTGTAGGTAAAAATATTTCTGCTTTAGAGACCGAAAGCATTTTTCAAGATGATGAAAAATTATTTTCAGTTTTTTCAAAGACTCTTTCAGCATTGTGGTTTGGGTGCTATTTCACCCCACACTGCAAATGCTCTCATCAAGCTTCTTTCTTCATTATCCAATGAATACTATTGTGAAGATTTAAAAAAAAAAGCTCTGTAGGCAATTGCAAAGTTAATGGTTCATTTTAATAACTAATTTTAAATTGAACTTGGCTATGCTGTGCAGGATATGAAATCATCAGGATTTAAAGTGATGTAGGCTGGAAACATATCTGAGTTGCACATATTTGGAGAAATTGTTTCAGATAGTCCAAAAAGCGTTGCACAAATGGTTTCTGAATAAATAGGCAGACTTATCTGAAATAAAAGCATCTCTGCATTTTATTTATCTCTTAGATTTATTTGCTGTTTTATACAAAACTAGCTTGGGCAGGATATGCGTCAACTTTATGATGTCGAAAGAGTAACCTTATTTATGGTTGCCTTTTGTCAGGCCATTTATCTGAACAGATAATTTTGGCAGGATTCCATCCTGAGGAGCTCTCCTACTGTTGCATTGTATTGCATTCACTGTTGCATTTTGTTGCATTCAGTCCTCTTAAGTAAGAGCAGCAACAGAGTAATGTGCTTTTTTTTCCCTAACAGCCAAATGTTAAGGTCAGTTTTGCTTGACAAAAGACAAATGTCTTTTAATGTGACAGGAAATGAGAAAATGCATATTTAGGTATCTTCATTATACAGCAGAGATGTCTTGAAATCTTGGAATCGGCTGCATATGCAACTTTTTAAAACAGTGATGGAAGATGAAATCAGGAGTATACTGGGGAAGATTCATAGACTTCTATCTTCAAAACTAACACATGTTTTGTTTTTAAAAGACATTTGTACTGTGTGCTTATTAATGCCTTTAATAAAATTGGAAGGTCAGCTCCAGGAGCTTGGATGCTAAGTTATGCTTGGCAAAATTTGGTTCCTGAAAGGGTGTTAGGAGTTGTTTAGAGATTGATTTTTTTTTTTTTTTTTTTATTCCATTCTCAGTTATCTGCATCTCATAGTGTTGATCAGTGGGCTAAGGCAGATGCATCTGTGTTGGGTCAATATTAACAGACCATGATGCCATCTTTGTTCTGATGTAGCAGCTTAAGCTACTAAAAAAATTCTGGGCTCATACTCCACTTTGTGATGCAGAGGTGACACAGGCACACATTTGCTCCTGTTGTTTGCATTACAGGATGACAATTTCTGGTGGTAGAGCTGACACCTGGGTCTGTAGTGTTATAAACCACTATTTTTATGCCAGATCCTCAGGAATCCGCCACAATACATGGGCTTTGAGGACTCTGGTTGCAATTTTGTGAATTATGGCTTATTTTTCAGTAAACTGTTAATGTTGGGTTATTAAACACAGGAGGGGAATTCAGCTAAACTGCATCCTTCACTGAAGCCATGATTTGATGTCCTAAAATTCTGAAAGATAAGCTTCTGTTTTATTATAGTGTTCCTAAAAAGAGGCCTTAGAAATGCATGTCTGTGTGTTCAGTCAGGCTGTGGTCTGGGTTGCATTTTCTTGCAAAAATAAAGTATTCTGTATAGCCATGTAATTAGGGGATTGTTGCAAAGTGAGACTCTTGGATTAAATGAAGATTGATGGAAAAAGATGAATCTGTATGAAGTTTGTTGGGGCAGGATCACTGCAGAGAATGCTGTCTAAAGAGGACAACCTTGAATCTCATCAGTGACAGTAGAATTTCTCCCACTTATTGCTCCCAGCCTTGCTGTGTTATGTGAGAGACCCTTAGTAAGTGTTTGTCAGGTTTTGGGTTTGTTTTTTAAGTTGTGTCCTGTGGTTTTTAACTAAAAGTTTTATTTTATGAGCTTGTAAAAGCCAGAAGATCACTTGGAAATGAACCAGACAATTTCAGTGCACTGCATTTGTAATTGATACTTTAGATGTTGGTCATTTAAGATATAATATTTGTGGAAATTCAACGAGCTACTTTCATCATGTCTTTCAGTTTTATCTTTTCATATATTTATATGGATTATTTGTACATAGTCAAGGGTATAGGATTAGGGAAGTTTGATGCACTGGCTAAATGTAACTTCTAATAACTCTTACCCTACTAGTAATCATGCTTGGAGTTTCACAAATATATGAGTGAATATGCCATATTTCTTTCAGTGCAATTTTTTTGGTGGTCTTTCAAAGGTGCTTTTTTTTTTTGTGAAATAAGCATTAAATTTAAAATAATGTTTAAGATAAGGTTTGTAATGCAAACCTTCCATATCTGTGTTTCTGAAAGTCTTGCTGCATTCAGCGTAGCACGTTTGTTGTCGTAAGTAGTTTCCCATTTAGGTGTAAAAATAGGTCCATGAGAGATTATGCTCTTTCCAGTGGCACATATGATAGGTGAAGGGCAGAGCTGGGAATGGAAACAGATCCAGAGTTCTTGTGGCCCCCTTTGTAGGTTAAAAGTGTAAAGGTATCAGATTTAATGAGTCTGTATTACAAGTAGGCAGTTATTTTCTAGTTAATTATAATTAAAATCAGAGGATTCAGTATTTCCAGGAGACACATTGAGTCATTTATCCAGCTCTTAAGTTATTAATTGTTTGCATTCCAGTGTATGAAAAAAACCTTAAAATTGATTAAAGGTGAGCTTTAAAAAAAGAAGTCCAAAGAAAAACAGATGGTCCTTTCTTCCTGGAACTGTACGTTTGACTTAATGAATTGTGTGCAGTAAAGTTTTCAGAAAGAGATATTACGTTTCAGTAATCTCAATTTCAGAAACATTCTTGCAGCATTTCAGTACATCTTGCCAAAGCTGGCGTCTCGAGGGAGCACTACTCTGCTCTTGGCTGTTGCTGCAGTTTCTCATCTGACATCATCAGAAGCTACTGACACATTCTGCAGTATCAGTTTTCAAGGAGAATTTCTAATGGCATTGACAGTTTCCTGCATGGTCTGACATGATAGGTCTTTTCTACAGTACTTGTAATAGATAGGAACAATTAATATTCTCATCTATTCTCAATTAATAAGGGGTAGTTTTGGAAGTCATACAGATTATGGTGCAGTTCTGTTCAGAATGTGCTATGGAATACTGTTCCAGTAGGTACCAAGGAACATACAAGGTAGAGTTAGACGACAAGATAATGACTACGAGGTAGTTTTAATTTTTTTCTTAATAGTTTCATTTGTGAAAGTCTTCTTGTGATAACCAGTAAGACTTCACTGGAAAGAGGTGTGTGTTTTAATGATGGACAACTTGAATATGTTGGATGAGCTTCAAGTACTATTTGAATTTTAGTGGTTAAATGTGCCTCAACATGTATGTGAAAAATAAATTGAAATTTGGGGTTAATTTGAGTGCTATCAGATAAATTTATGGAAAACTGAGAGAGGGTAACCAGAGGGACTAATGTCAGTGCATGGCTGCCACATGAGATAATACTAATTCTAGTTTTGCTTAGTGCAGATGGAAAAGATAAATACTATCATAATTCAATGTACAAATGTAAAGTACGCAGGTGTTGCAGGCACCATTGATGAACGTGTCTTGAAGACTTCCCTGTTTTGAAAGGCTCACTAAAGCTGCTAAAGGAGGGAATTATAGTTGAAGCAGACTGGGGCAGCAACAGGTAAGGAAAGGACAAGGTGACAAAGAAAAAAGAGGAGAATAAGCAAAGCTGACTAACCTGGAGTAGTTCTGAGCAGAGATAACTGAGTAACTCTGTCCAGATCTTCATCTCTGGATTCAAGTCATTCTGTGGCTAACACTGCTCTCAAGAAGACTGCAAGATGTAGGAGCTTTTTAGTCGTTGTTTTTCACTCATCTGTTCACTCACATGTTGTAGCTCTCAAAGGCTCAAGTTAAGTGCCAGGGGAGAAAAAAAAGGACGTTTGCTCTATATCAGCACTGGGCTTAGCCTCACCAATCTTTTACTACACGTCAGTTGATCCATTATAGCTGTCCAAGTGTGCGAGCCTCGCCTGAAGCAAGCTCAAAGTAATTTGAGTCATCTTAGTTTTCAATGAAGCAGGGCAAAACAACTCAAATTATCCTGCCTTTGCCACGGGCTAAGAGCATGCACACCGACAGCTATGATGGATCAGCTACCACGAAGTAAAATATTGTTGTCACTAAGCCTAGAAAATTTTAACACTTAACTCAATTGGAGTGTAGCTAAAGCAGCACGCTGTGGAGGATCTGTACACATTTATATTGGCACGGAAGTGTTCGTGCTGCCACAGCTACTTCCATAGGTAGGGATGGAAATGCTTTGGCATAAAGCTTCTTTGTTCAGGCTATAGCTGCATTTACATTAAAATTCTTACCAACAGAGCGTATTAGTAAAAAAAATTAAAACTGTAGCCTACTGAACTTTCTAGTATAGTTCCTGTGTCAAGTATCTTATATTAAAATAGGCCGAGAATTTTGAGGAGCTGTGATGTTTTGTCTTCTAGCAATTCAATTATGAGCTGCCAGACTTCATTACCATAGAGTTGTTATCCTACGTGATTTTGAAAGTAGAAGTTGAAAAGTATGCTCTCTAATGGCAAGCACAATTGTTATTCTACCAGTTATTCCTGGTGAAGACTCTCTTGAAGAAGTTTAAAGTGGGAATGAAGGGTTATTACTTTGCAGCAGAAATGCAGCTTAAGTCAGCTGTAACTTTATATGCCTTTTTTTTTTCTTTTGTAGGGAAGAAAAGCTTAGGGGCCTGTTTCCCAGCTTGTCTCATCCAGGAAAGGCATAATAGGTTTCTCCCACCCCTGTCAGGGAAAAAAAAATCCCACAACCAAAGCCAACTAGCCTGTGTTCCATTAAACTTTCCTTATCCTTTCTATATAACAAGGACTCCACTTGCTCTCTACCACTTTGCCTCTCCAAAATGCACATCAAAAGCAGATCAGCTGCTAACTTCTTTCATTCCCCCCATTTTCCAAACAATAAGTGATGAAGGGAGAGGTTGTTTTGTCCAAGCTCACAGAACAAATGAGAGCAGAATTAGGTTGGCGCGTTTTCCCGCCTTGCATTCCTTTGCTGTTATCAGTGGGTTATGCAGCATCTGTACAGCTCAGCTCCTCAGGCTGGGTTACCTCCATGGCCCTCCATGGAGGAGATGGAGCATCTGAAGAGGATGCAGGCCTTTGGAAGAGCTATTCCGTAGTAGAATCTCTTCCCTTTCCTGACTAGCAGTTCAGATGACACATCTGTGGGAAAGTCTCCCACTTTTGTGGAGCCTGCTTGTTCTTCCTCACAGTCTCACAGCTGGAGGTTGTTCTCTGCATGTCTTTGGAGATTTTGGAGTGACGTGGGGCTTTTCTCCAGATACGTATTGGGCAAGACTCATCTTTTTTAATGCTTAGGTTTTCATGCACTGTTTCACTGTATTGATGTATTTTTAAAGCATCAGAAAAAGCAACTTTCCAGCCATCCCAGAGCCTTTGCTTTAGTTTGCTTTACTTTTGAGGGATGTTATGTTATGTTATTCTGATTTTACACAAATCAAATAAAATTCAAAGTATTATTTTATGATGGATCCTGTAACTGAAGAGGTTTAATAGTCCGTAATGACATTTATAGCATTTTGTAAGTAGCACTAATATAATGGTAGAGTTAATCATCTAATTGTCCATATTCTATAAAAATGGCATAATTTAGGAAATGAAATGAATTTTCGAATATGAAGTGTCCAAATAACATCCTTCTGAGGCACGATTAAGGCACTATATATTGACAGAGTACTTTCCAAGAAAATGGTCTATCTCTGGTACTTTATATACGTACATATCCTGCTACTACTGTCATGATTTTTTCCCACATGCTTTCACACACTCTATATGTGTTCCTTGGCTGAGAGATACCAATTCTTCAATGGAATATTCTTTCTAGAAGGTTCCACAGTTTATTTTCACAGGTGAGACATAGGCCACTGTATCTGACTAGCTCGTTGTCAACATTGTTCTTGCCCTGACAAGGAAATCTTATACTGCAAACCTTGTTTGAAGAAGCTTCTGATGGTGTTCTAAGTAAACAATAAACTAAAGCAGAGGTTTGTGCTGGCACATCCTATGTTCTTCCACAAGAGAAGGAAGCAGAGCCAAGGAAATGCAGAAAGTGTTAATATTTGAATGTGACTGAAATGAACATAAAATTTGGAGTAATTTGGTACTGAAACAAATTCATGAGAACTATGAGGAAGTCAAAGATAAAACTAAATAATCAGAGCAAGACCAGAATATTTTTCTCTCTTTCAATTACCTTGAAAATCTGTGTTTCTAACATTTGCTGTTTGTTAATTGTTTTAGTAAGGAAAAAAAGGTTTAGGCTCCACATACATAGGAAGAGATTATATTCTGTAGAATACATGGTAGGCTACATGGGATATATATGTATGAGATACATAATCTGAACATAAACTGGACATAGCCGTAAAAATAATTTTAAAACAGATGTAGATTAATGTTCAGAGTCTGATAGGGCAAGGCAGTAGCAAAAGCATGGTGGTTTTTAAATGGACACCTCACAAATAGATTGAATCAAATTAACAAATAGACTAAATTAGATGATTCACTATAAAACAAGGAACACTACTGTGAATTTATATTTGTGAATTTTATCTCTTAGTTTGTCTTGTAATTTGCTCAAAGAATTCACCCAATCAGATAGTAATCATTCAATTCATTATACTCCTATTAACTAAATTATTGGAAATGAACATGGTTAAAGAAAACTTGCCAGGAGCAGAGATTGTACTTTATAAGATTGTTTCAAGAAGCGTTTTTTTCTTTATTTTCCTAGTTTGTGCACTCAAACCATTACATTAAATTTAAAAAAAAATAATTTGCTTTGGGCTTTTAGACATGAAACTATCTAGGAAATAGGAACAACAGCAAAATGCCCAATTCTAACTGAATTTGCAGAAATGTGCTTATCAGTCGATACTGATTAAAACTCAGCAGTGTATATGCACAGTAACTTTACTCCCTGGCTTCCTGTATGATTGTCCATGTGCCAGCATCTTTTCAATACCCACAGATCTTTGAAACAGGGAACATTCAGAACTGCATACTTGTTGCCTTGTGGTAATTTTATGCAGCAAAACACTTGGAGTAACAAACTGGTAATGGGCCCAATTATTTGTGTGCAGTGGGATCATGAGCTTCCGAGTGATTTCCCTTATTAAGCCTGGATGTCTGGTTCCCTGATGCCTCAAAAGCCCTGATCAGGACCAGACCCCTGCTGAATTCAGGCACACTGAATAAGGCTTTTATTTTTGACCAAGATAATGCTATGAAAAGACAGTGAATAATGCTGTGGGAGAAAAGAGAGAGGATGAATGAATATAATAGCAAACCCCATAGCTGGACCTTTTGCCTTCCTACTTGCTTCTGTAGTTTTGAATCATTTGTTGAATTTGTTTGTGGGGGGCTTAGTATTATTAGTTATTCTGTTACATTGCTACAGGTAACATACATAGGTACCACCTTCTTGAGGAGTGTGTGTTTATGTTTGCTTTCAATATCAGCCATAATATCCCTCTTTGAGATGTGACATTTGGGGGATATCTAATTTCTGAGGTTATGTACATAAAATTGTGATACAAAACCAAACAAAGACTTTTTTTTGGCACAACTCAGCTCTTTCTCTCTTTTGTTCATTGCCACATCCATCCTTGGTATCTGCTTACTTCCAAATTACCTTTGCAATGAAAACACACTCAAGAAATTTCAGCTCTGAGTGTTGTTTTCTTTTAAAGGATTTTGGGGTGAGGAAAACAGAAGTGCAGGGTCTTAGAATTTAAAAAGCTTTAGACTTGGAGCTAGCATTTTTAATACAGTGCTGCAAATTCTCGACCTGCATAAGCTGTAGTTTGCTTTATCCCCAAGGCAGTAAGGAAATTCTGATGTACAGCACATCTCTCTGTTTCAATAGCAGGCTTTTCTTTTTGTGCAAGCTCTTTTCTTTCTGTGTAGAATTATATCCTAATAGGATACATATCATTACCATGTCTGTGTTCCTAGAGATTTTAAGCCGCCTTGTTTATTTTTCAGCTCTGAAAAGTTGATTTAAAGGTCAGTGTGGCTGCTATTCTCTCTGGTAGGTTTTTGCACTGCTGTTTGGCAATTTTGAACAAGAGCTGTGCAGTGTGATGCTTCTTGTATGCTTTTCCAAGCAATGTTAGTTATCCAAAATGTCGGCCCCTATAAGGAGATTATTTTAGCAAAGAAATGGATGTGCATTGTTATGGTTTCTTTAGCGTTGCTGTTTCTCTGCTGTGTTTTTGTCATCAATGATTTCTTAAGAATCTGCCAATCCAAAGGCAGCCATTTTTCCCCAGTCAAGTAAATGCTGCCTTTGCTAGGAAAATTCCTGTTGTCCAGGAGCTTTTAGACAACCAGAAATGCTGTGCAAAAAGAGCAAAATATATTTAATTTTGTTGAACAATATGTTGACCTTTACTGAACAGCAAGTGTCACTGCAGTGTGCATGAGAAGGGACTGCCTTCTGCTGCTTATTCATAAACCTTACTGATTAGCAAAACCTTTCATTCTGCCCATTGATTTACTGAATTCCTCCCGTTTCCCCATGCATTCCCATTTGACTCCCACATCATGTCTTGGACTTGTTATGTGTTGTTTCTGCAGCAGCACAATGCAGACACACTGGAATGGAAATCAAAGCAAGAGCTGCTTTTGCTTTGTTCAAAGGCAGGCATCTGTGTGGGGTTTCCTTTCCCACTTCACACTGGTGGGATGGTGAGCCATGTGAACAGCAGTCCCCACTGATGCATGAACCAGGGCTTTATAGAAATCAGGAATTCATGGTTTTGTTGCCCGGAGGCCTTGAAGCATGAGCAAATGTGGAAATTTTTCCACTGTCATAGATGGTAAAATAGCTTGGCCCAGCGTGCTGTGCTTGGGTGAATTGGGAGGAAACCTGGGTCCTTTAGCCTTAGTCATCTATCTGTTAGGTAATCTCTTCTTATTTGAACAGTCAGGACTGTTTTATCTAATTAGATAAACACTTAAAGATAGACATATTCTTCCAGAACACTGGATGTTATTTATTGGAAAGGTTAGAAAATCAAACCTGTTGTTTATCTTGAAAACTGGATGCCTCCCAGCTCCTTTCCCACTCCTTCTCCCTGACATCGTACTGTCATTACATTACTGCCTCTGTTTAATTATTCATAGCCCGTATATAACACCACCACTTAGAGCAGGAACGGGAAACTGCTGCACTATATCCTCTGCTTTATGCAGTTTAGTCAGGTAAAGTACAAGTCACCCAAGCAGCACCTTTTGGTAGTAGCTAAAGGTGTTTATAATTTGATGCTCACAGTGCTACTGAAGAATGATAGCTAGAGTGAGTTTATGTGCAAGTTTTGATATAATTTAAAGCCTTGTGCTACATGAAGAAAGGCAAGAGAGAGGATGGGATCTGGCAGTTTTTTCCATATTCGCTTTGTTATGGACCAAAATCACTCCTAAGGAGCTGCTGACCTGGAAAAGTATCAGCAGGCTTCCTAAGTGAGCATTTATTTTGCTTTTTGCTTCCATTCTTTCAGCCTACAGACTCTGATGCAATGAGAACACAAGGACTGAATAATTTAGGCCTGATGTGTGATACCACACAATAAAATGGCTTAGCACAGTACGGGTTTCCATATACTAACTTAGGTGTAGTGTCCTGCCTACGTAAAACATACAAAAGGTCTGGGCTAAGAAGGATTGGAAAACACTGAAACCACAGCAGAACTTTCCTAACTGCTGTATTTTTCCACTCTGTCCTGTGGAGCATCTGCATCTCACGGTTGTAAATGCTATGGTTCAAGGCATCTCTGTTTCTGCTCAGAGGGATTTTGTCCTTTGCATTGTCCATTTTTATGAATTTGATATCAGATGAAGTATCACAGAATATCTCCAGTTGGAAGGGACCCATAAGGGCCATCATGTCCAACTCCCTGCTCCTCACAGGATTACCTAAAACCAAACCATGTGATCAGGAGCATCAGTCAGGTGCTCTTTGAATGCTGCCAGGTGACATGCTGTGATGACCTCCCTGGAGAGCCTGTTCCAGTGACTGACTACCCTCTCAGTGAAGAACCTTTTCCTAATATCCAATCTGAACTTCCCCTGATGCAGCTTTGTGCAATCTCCACGTATCTTCTAGAGGAACCAAATGTTTGGGCATCATTTGGTATGAAAAGGTGTCCTCTTTATATAACACTAGTTTGGAAATGAAGCCCTGGTTAGTTAAATTTCAAATACTACTTGGGCACCATTTTCCTGCCATGTATTGTAGCAGTAGGAGATTATTACATGCCAAAAGACAGCAGTTAAACTACATCAGTTATTTTAATGTTACTGTAAAATATACCTTTATTTTTTCCTGCAAACAATTTGTTTGAACATGGATAGCCTCTGTTAATAAAGCTGTACTGACACTTCCTGATCCTGCTGGTGTGGGAATGTGATATATACCTAAATGCACATAAAATGTTGTGCTCAAAGTTTAGTTTCCTTCACAAAGGGTTTTCACAAATATAGTGTGCAGATTTGAAAAGATTTGCTGAGACTGCGTTCTGGGCATTTCTTTTCTCAATTCATAAAACCACGTCTAGCATTCAGTTATCTGAATGTCATTGATTATCTGGATATCTGAGATGCATTAGGTCCAGATTGCAGAAGGCATGTTAGTTATGCATGTTCCATCCTTTTAACTGATTTAAAAGTTAGAAGTATTCACCCCATGATATAGGTCACAAATCTTTAACAATACAATTAATGTTTCTAACCAGTATAGAAAAGATAATGCAGCAGGTTACTGTATTATCCAGGCTGACTGACTTACAAAGTTGATTTAAAAATGAGTGACTTTAAAAAGTCGTTTTCTGGCATATGGTCCTTGTGAGATACTGCTATGAACAGAATATAAAGGAATCCTGTAAAGAGGAGCTGAAGTAAAGGGCAAGAATAACATGCTGTAAGTCAGCAGCAAAGGAAAAACAGGCTTTGAGAATGGTAGCGAGCAAAGAGGAGAATGGGCAGCTGTGATGTTTTCTCTTTGATGTGCAGCATATCTCTGCAGGTTTTCTGATGAGGTACAAGCTGGCAAAGTACGATGGCAAAGCAATATCACGCTCTTCTGAGCCCTGTTTAGGACGGCAGCATCACAGGCGTGTGGTGGAGCTGGAGCCCTGATTTTTCATCCTGCTGTCTGAGCTAATGGACAGAACTTGCAATATTATGTGATATGCTGTATACTGTATACTTGTGCCAAAACGAGCCAAGGATACTTACTGAAGATAATGGGGTGTGACCCCTGAGCTGCAGGCTCAGCAGCAGTTTCACTTACTTCACTGCCTTACGTTGTCAGTTTGACGGCAGGCTGCAGATCTTTGTGTGTATTAATACAAACAAATAGATAGACATAATTTTTTTTTTAAATTCTATAATCACATGTAAAGAAAAGCTTCATATTTTCTTCTATGAGTAATGAAAATTATAAGGAGGTATATGTAATAAAGCCCTCTAAGGAAGAGATACTTTCTGGCTTTAAATGCTTCACCTCAGAGAATCATAGCATTGTTTAGGTTGGAAAAGACATTTAAGATCATCAAGTCTGAGTGCACCCCTAAGCGCCACATCTACACAGCTTTTAAATACTCCCAGGGATGGTGACTCAAACACTTCTCTGGGTAGCTTGTTCCCAGGGCTAGCTTGACAACCCTTTTGGTGAAGAAATTTTTCCCAATATCTAATCTAAACCTGGTGCAACTTAAAGCCATTTCCTCTTGTCCTGGTGCATTTTACCTGGGAGAGGAGGTACCCCCACCTTGCTACAACCTCCTTTCAGTACAGCATTGACCCTATTCTCGCTCAGGTAGCTTGAGTTTTGCATTCTGAATGCATTTATTCTTTCTTTTTTACCAATCCAAAACTCTTTTTACAAGGTAACCAAGTGCTCTTAATTAGAGCTGAGGACAGGTGAACAGCAGATAAAATATTGTGTCTAACGTAGTTTATAAAATTCTGTGGAATAATAGACAGTGTGGAAGTATCAGAGTGAAATGTTGCTAAAGGTGTATTTTTTTACACTTCAGGCTGGGCGATGCAGGTTGCAGCCTTTGTTTTCATTCAGAGAAAGTGGGAAGATGACAAGAGTCACTTTGAAAAAATGCTGGATTATTTCTGTGACATTCGTGAACCACTACAACTCCTCATCTTTCCAGAAGGAACTGATCTCACAGGTAGGCTGCATTTGTCATCTTCTCAGGGAATATTCAACATGGAAATTCTTTGTTGTTTATGGAAAGAGCTCTAAAAAGTCCAAGGCAGGAGCAAGACTTGGTTCTCATGGGTTGTAGAAATGATAGCAAATGATCAAAAGATGTGCTGATTCATGTGAAAGGCACAAACATAGTTCCACTGAGAGACTTTGCCAGTCTTCCTGAAATAACTTACATTTCAGAGCATCTGATGATTGACACTGCTTTTTATTGGTCAGTATTGTACATACACTGCATTAGCAAAAGCAGGTTTCAAGACCTGGAATATATCACTTGCATGCTCCCATTTCCTGAATTACTGTGGCAAAATCATTTCATACCTATGAAAGAGTGGCTGAAAAGGACTGATGATTCTATTTGATTTCTTGCCTAATGTTTTAAGAGGGGAACATGGAGATACTTGTTCCTTAGGCCGTGTAAGCACTGTAAGCAGTCTGTATCTGCCTCTGCAAGGGAAATATCTCTGTAAAACAAACGCTGAGATTATCATAGGAGTAAATTTGATGAGTTTGACCCTGTAGTATTAATTTTTAATCAAATATCTACCTTAATACAGGTATCTTATGGCATCATTAGGAAGCTGTTAACCTGTGTTGAAGACGACTCAAGTGCCTATAAAAGAAAACATTGTATGAATGTTCTGTGGTGGTTCATGCCTCCAGCATGATGCCTGATTTGATAAGCATTATCTTTAAATAGAAAATATTTGCAATTAAGCTTCTAACTTTTAGCTCATTTAAAAACTTTTTGCTCTACTTTCCATTGCAGATATTCACAATTCGTATTTTATTGCAAAGCCACATCAGTAAGTACTAGACATGGTATAAAAATAACTAGCATATGCTGCTATTTTTTCTTCTGTATTCCAAATATCCTTAAAATGGGTATGTATGTACTATTCAGATGCTATCACACTGTAGGGAACCCCCATCACTTGATCAGCCTTCCTAAAAGAGGATAAATTCATTGAACATTCTTGGACTGCTTCACATGATACCTCTTGTTGAATTGGTAATCTTGTATCTAATGTTAGGAAGAAGGATGGAATTTTCTTCACTGAAAGAGTGGTGAGGCACTGGCACAGGTTGCCCAGAGAAGCTGTGGATGCCCTGTCCCTGGAAGTGTTCAAGGCCAGGTTGGATGGGGCTCTGAGTAGCCTGGTCTAGTGAGAGGTGTCCCTGCCCATGGCAAGGAGTTAGAACGACCTTCCAACACAACCATTCTATGATTCTATGAAATTATCTGAATTCATCTTATTTTCTTTGAATTCATGAGGAACTGTTTCCTCCTAGCTCTAAATTATGAGGTACAATCCTTATCTTACTCATGGAGTCAGGAGACACCTCCTTAGAGCACTCACACTCTCTGAACAGGTGTTTCCATCTCAAGATATCTGAAAGAATTGGATTGTTTGGAATTTATTCCATAAATTATGGATGCCTTCTAATCTCTAGAGGAATCTAATATTCCTGAGAGACAACAGATTTTTAAAGAATTGAGGAAGTTTTGTACTGCAGCTTTAAAAGAGATTTGGCTGTGGACTAAGCCACAGTGTGTTAACATTAGTGCTGCAGAGTCCAAAAGACAGTGGTGAGGATGCTCCCACCTGAATGCAGAGCTACTTAAGGTAACACAGGATTTTCTCTGTGCTGTAGTTACTGATATAAATGATTTAAGCTAAACTGAGCTATGTGCGGTTGATACCATCCACTGAGAAACTCACGGAAACAAGTTTCTTCATTTGATATAAAAAAAAAATTCTGCTTAAATTTCTGAACACAGGTTGTTGACAGATTTTTTTTTTTTTTCCTTTGGTAAGATATTTCTGTTGTTCTGATTACCCTTCTTTATACCTAACATGTACTCTTTAACTTCACAATGCCCAGTGGAGAGCTGCACTAACTGTGCTGTTCTGCTGAGGCCACCACAGGTGGGTGTGAGCAGCCCAGGAGGAAGCAGAAAGGTGGGAAGGAGGGAGTGATGGGTGGGGAAGACAATAGGGCACTGCTGTCCTGGCTTCTGACATGTTAAACTGTCCTGTGTTTACCACTCTTAACTTGCCATCGAGTATTGAAAGCCACTTTGATACTACATTTGTGCATAAAAGGATGTATAGAGACAGGCAAGACCCTGGGACTTTTTCTGTGGAAGTAAATAGCTCTCCCTCTCTGACTGTCTTCACAGGAAATATTGCTTCATATATATTTTAAAATATTATAGGAGACAGGGAAAAATCCCTTGACAAGCTAATCCTCACCAAGCAGTAAATTTCTGCCATATGAGAATGCTAGAACATAATACATGTAACATTTTGAAGAAATTATTTTCAGAGAACTGTTGCGTTATTGACATATTAGGACTATTGCAACCTTGTGTTCCATCCTTTAGAATAAGAAATAGACTGTGGTTTTGTTCTGAACAGTTGCTCAAAATTCTAGGGAACATTTTGCAAAAATAGAGACAATGGCTCTGTTTTCTGACCAAATGGCAGAACTGCTAATTACTTTTGAAAACAAAATTCCTCTGGTGCTTAGAATGAAAAGTAACATTCTACATCACTGAATAGCAAAATTGCTGTGCAGCTCTGTGCTGCTGTCATTTTTTTATCCTCTCAGTGGCCACGTGACAATAATAGATTTACTCCTCTTTATATTTCCAGGTATTTAAGAATGAGATTTCAAAGAAATGTAAAATAAGACTGTATTTATACATGGGCTACTGAGTTTAAGGTGGTGAAGTACTTTGCAGTGGAAGACACTACAGAAATAAATTTTAGAAATTGTAATGTCATGAACCCTGAACATTGTATTTGGAGACGGGATTGTATAGGGGCTGAGGTAATAATTGTATAATTATATACTTATTTCTGGTAGGTTGGCCATCTTTTCACTCTGGAGTACTTGAAGGTTAAGGCTCAAAGGTATTTTATTGTAATTGCTTAAAAAGAAGCTCTCAGCAGGTAAACATGTAGCCAGACTTTCTGAAGCCCTGGAGAAAACAAAGCAACCATGAGTCTCATGCTTCCAGAAAGCTGGAATACAACCCACCATATTACCTGTTCTTTTGTTTTTCTTGGTGTTCCTTACAAGATTGTTTGTAGTAATTCTTCAGAAAGCAATGACAGAAAAGAAAAAAATTTGCTGTATTGCTCTGTGCCTGGTAAAGCTTCATTTCCTCTGGATTTGTGTTTGCATCCTTGTACGTGGTCCTTTCTTCAAGCCAGCTGCTCCTTTTCCGTGTGTTTCCTTCCGTGTGACATTTCCCCCACAAAGCTCTTGCCACTGCCTTGGCAAGAGGCGTCGTGTGCTGTGGCTGCTCCGTGTCACCCGTTGGACTCTGCGTGCTGTGCTGAGAGCCCTGGCACACAAACAGCCATGGTCCCTGCCCTGGATTCTCCCTTATTCACATCCCTACTCTCAGAAGCTTCCCTTTACCCAGTTTTTTCTAAGGCTTCTGCTGGGCTGGATTGTCTTTGAATCTCTTGTCCCTGATAAACTTTGTTTGCAAGGGACAGTAGCTTCAAAAGTTAAGGGGAGCAAACTGTGATTGCACAGAGCTTTTTTCCTTGAGGAACAGCTAAAAATCAAGTAATCAAGTAGGAAAGCTTGCTGGAGTTCACGTTTTGCCAGGAATGTTGTGATGTGGATGAGTGAGGGTAACAATCAGCTGCAGCTGGATTTTCAGTTTTGCTAGTACATGTGATGTGCTTTGGTAGTACAAAGAAAATATTGATCAGAAGCACTGGTAGGGGTTGCTCTAACGTGGAATAGGTTGAAAGTAGCACAAGTAAGAAAAATTGCTTCTTTTTTTCTTAAAATATTAACTGTGAGCCATTACAGCCTTATAATTTCTATGCAAACCTCTAATAGATAAATGAGGATTTTATTTATTTATTTAGTATGAGAGACTTTTGGAGTACTCATTTATTCCTTCACTGTCTGGCACTACTATAATTGGAGAGTACTTGAAGTCATAGAAGAACATGCATGTTTTTATCAGCAGGTTTTTATCACGAGTGAAAGTAAAGGAAAAGGTAATACTTAATATCAAGTTTCAGCTCACAAACTAAAAATACAGCTTTACTAAAAAAATAGATTTTTTCATTTTATGCATGGATTTTCAGGAGCAAAAGCAATTTAACTTCTTTAAAATCTGTAACTCAAAAATCAAGAAAATGTGTTAGCATCATTTCTTCCTCCAGTTACTTTAAATGAAATTTTGAAGTGGGGTGCTTCTAGAAAGTGCTGACTTTCAGCTATTCCAGTAATTTTACAGTGTGGCAAATGGGATTTGGAGAAAAATGGGAAAAAAATGTAATCAAATTATTTACCAGAGGTGGCATGAGAGCAAAGAAAAGTAAGAAGTTTTGGCCAGAACCCCTAAACTCTTGTAATTTTGTGTAGTTTGATAGTTGCTCTGCAGAAGTGTCTAAAGACTCAAATAAACTGGATGGTTGTACCTGTCATCACCCCAAAGAACATGCTCTGAGAGGCTGCATGCATCAGCTGAAGGAGACAGGGGAAGAGAGGCAAGTTGGTGTGACACCTGAGGAGACAGAGCGTGAAGCAGTTCTGGAAATGTCCCACATCACCCTCAGTTGATAAACTGGTGGCTTTCTATAAAAATAACTTACTCTTCTTATTAATTTTAAGAGCAAATAGAACCAATGTGTTAAAATACTCCTAATAGGAATGATGAGCAAAAACTTGGGGAGTAAATTTGCTTTGACTTAAATACAGTGTAAGAAAGAAAATGCTTGTTCCTAGAAAGCAGCACTTGCTCAACTTTTCAGAGGGTTTGGTGATAGGGGACATTACCTGTAGCCAACCAAATGATGTGAGTGGCCTTTTGGGATTGAGGAGACGCAAACCGAGTGCATTTCCAGGCCCTGTTTAAAGAGCTGCTTGATGCTATTTGTGTTGGTAGTTTGGGAAAAAAGAGCATATGTTTCCTCTTTTTAAGGAAGTTTTTAGGCATCTTTCACTTTTTTTTTATTATTCCACCTAAGACTCTTATAAACTGGCCTGTGGAACAAGAAGACATCTGCATAAGTTTTGCACTGACAGTGCAGCCTGGTCTATTGATTAAGGGATTTTAAAGAGGCGTTTGTTGTGTGAATTCCCTCAAGTTGCAGAGGATATAAAAATGGGTTTCTAATTTCCTGGATCGGTTTTCTAACCTCTAGGTTTCATAGAATGGGGAACATTGCATGTCCTGCCTTTTGTTGGCTCTGGTTCTGAGCAGCAGAATTTGCTCTGAATTTCAAAGATTTGGGCACTGGTGTCTGGCACAAGGATCCCAAACAGCAGTGGGCACGAAGGTCCTTACATTGGATGAGATGGCAGTCAGAGCATTGTCATAAGTTGTAAAAGAGTAAGAAACTGGGTTTTTTCCAGTGCCAAGATTACAGGAGGGAGAGGAAGGGCATCATTCCTGCTTTTTTTGTGAAGTGGAGGCTTGCCCTATCCTTGCTTTCAGTATATCATCAGAGCACATTGACCTTCCTGACTTGCTGTAATAAATAATGTTTAATGCACAAAGACCTGTGGCTTTATAGTTGTTAGGAAGGGGAGAGGGAGATGATTTTTCCAGATGACAATGATCATTGTATTAGCTGGGAGCATTATTCTAGTTGTAAAATCCCATTACACTAGGGTCATGCAAAAGGGGAGGGGAACGGTCTCTGTTATATAAAACTTACAGTCCAGAGGCAAGACAGGCATACAAATGTCAGGAAATAGCTGAATAGCATTGGCCAGTGTGCTGATGTCCAGCTGTTCACACATTTCAGAAAGGCAGTGTAGTAAAGAGAAATTTGAAAGATGTTTTGCAGATGTTTACAGTGAGTTCTTTCCAAGTACAGGGAGGTGCACTTGGAGGAGGTTGCAAGATGATTACTTCAAGGCAGTGGGCACTGGAGGTCCCAGATCTTTCTTGCAGCATCAGTTAGGTCTTACTCAGAGAACGTAAGTGCCCTTTCACTCTTTGGTTATCCTTTGGTGCAAATTGGAGTGTTTTGCAAACCCAAGGAGTTCGTTTTCATGCTCCCTCTGAAGCAAAGTGCTAGTGAGCAGACACACAGAGATAGTTTTGCTGAGTGCTCATTAACTGTGTGCAGTTTGAGATGCTTAAAACTTCGAATTTGTTTTTCAGACTGCTTAACTTTATGTAGATTTATATGGCACTTGTGTCTCAAAGCTCTGATTGACTTGATTTGCAGATTGCAGATTTTCTGAAGTGAAACCCAAACTTGGATATGCAGAAAATGAAGAAGATGATACTTCTGTCCTGTGGAAACAACAGTACATTACCTTAAGAACTTTGCGATAAATTAATCTAAAACATTTTACTTGAATCACCCCAGAATCTGGAAAAGAGCTCTTGATTTGGGTATTTTTTACAGGAACATGCTTGGTCATCAGTGTAATTTCTTAGAAAATAGTTTTGGTTGTTGAGCTAATACTGGTACACCGAAGAGGTAGAACCTGGTTTTTTGGAGGGGCATTTAATAATTACCAGATTACTGCTGCCTCTTTGGCCATTCCGAGTCTTGCTCATGGCTCACTTTGTAAGTTTTGCCATTGCAGTGGGAGGGTGCAAGGCGAGTCGCCCTTTGCTGATTCAGAATAGTCATTTGCAGTATTGAATGGAGTGGTAGTTGAGCAGGCAAAAATAGATATTCTGACCATGTGGTTAAAGACATAATGTATATGTCCAAGGGAAGATAAATTGAAGTTACATAGCCAAGTGTAATTTTAGTATTTCACACATTCTGTAATTTTAGCAATGCTTTTTGAAGTTTTGATATTTTTCAAGTATTTGTACAATTTGGCAAGAATTAAATCTTTGGATCCTCTTTGCTGAATCACTTGCTTGGCTACTGTGCAACAGCTTTCCTTTCCTCCAAATCACATGGTCAGGAAATCTGTGCAGTGACTCTTCAGGCTTGCACATATGAAAAGCAGCACTTGAAGGCATGGAAACAGTGGGTCACAGGGAAAAATATTCAGTATACTGATATGTTATAGCATTTATTAATTGGTAGACAAACCTTTAGGAGGGGCACCAGCATTTTTGAATAAAGAGGTCATGTAATTTAGGGAAAAAAGAAAGATGGGGGAATGTTGCATTACTGCAAAAAGGAAATCTCTCGCTGCTTTTGATTTGTTCACTCGTGCTGTTGTGCCTTTACAGGAAAAAATTATGAGGATTGTAAGGGGAGGGATTTATCATTCAAGTATCCCTTCTGTTAAATGATTAAACAGCATTATGTTTTCCATTACTTTATCTCCCATCTCTGTTACGCTTAACTGTGGACCCTTAAAAAAGATCTTTTTCTGCTTTAAAAGAAAAAATAGATTACTTAAGCAGTGGTTTTGTTCCATAGATCTGTTGCTGGGATTTTGTCTTTTAAACACCTGTAAAATTTCATAAATATGAGTTATTAAATAAGTTATTTGATCAAATTGATTTTTGCTGTGTTGCCAAGGGAACATTGCATATGTCCATTGCCTTTTGGCCCCAGGGGAGGCACAGCAGGACCCACAGTAAAGAACTGAGTGTAGCCAGCAAAGTCCATTTGGCTGCTGGCTGAGACTAATTGGAAGAGCCTCCTGCACATCACAGGAGAACAAATTGCCTCCTCTCCAACTGTCTCCAGAAGTTTTTGCTTTGGTGTCCATGTCTTCTGTTGCTTAGTGGCCTCTCTCAGCAGCCAGCCCTGGAAGGCCTTTGGTTTTCTCACGAGAGGTTCTTGATTACCAGAGGTTTGAAACATGTTTGTCACAGGGTTTAGCCATGCTGCTTTCCAGCTGCCTTGTGTGTACTCTGTGCACAGTGGCAGGCATGTGTTGTGACACCAAAGTGCTTGGTCAAAAAATTAAAATGGGGTAGGTGTGTGCTGCACAGGTTGATGAGTAAAACATGGCGAGTTCAGAATGAAGATGTAAAATACCATTTTAATGTATCAGATGAATTGCTTTCCTCTAGTTAATGTTTTCTTTCTGAAATAAGTCTAACATGCTTAAACACTGGCTTTAAGGTATTTCTGTTTGCAATATCAAACCTACATTACTATATGTTGTGCCTTTTGAGTTGAAAAAACCCCAAAACGCAGTTGAGCCAAGTAACACATTTTACTGTAGAATGGGTATTGAAGTGTACAGAGAACTATTAACAGACTTTTAATTTATGAATTTCTGATTGCATTTGATAAGTATGAAAGGTTTGCTGATTATTTGCTGAAATTAAATGAGAGGGTAAAAAGGCTTTTCTTGCAATCCACGTGGCTCTTCCTCATACCATGGTATGGCCGACTGAAAGCACACTTGTGTCTGCCTCCCCATCTGTACAGTGTGAGCTGCTGTTGTACCGTTCCTGTCGTGTAATCATTCCATTCAGTCCATGCTCTGCATGCACAGTAACACAAGGTTGTGCTTCTCCTTCTCTCCTCAGCCAATACCAAAGCCCGCAGTCATGAGTTTGCTGAGAAGAACGGACTTAAAAAATATGAGTACGTCTTACACCCACGAACGACCGGATTCACCTTTGTGGTTGAGCGTCTAAGGGAAGGTAATCCTGCTCTGTCCTTTTTTTTCCTTTAAGGCAACAAATCTTACCCAAGCTGATGTTGACAAAACTGCTTGAAGTAATTTCAGGAAAACTGATCACAAAGCAAGCCCTTGCTTGCAACCCTCCTTAAAATGACTGTAACATGGAGAGATTGGAGAGAGTTGGTAAGAGACATTACTATCATCAGGAGGTGTGCAGTGAATGAAAGCAACTTTTGTTTTGTTTTTTAAATATTTTAGCTTGTTTAGTGGTCTTACCGCAGAAAACTAGTGGAAAAAGTCCCAAGGAAGTTCAGCCTGTACCATCCTCAACCCCAAGTGGGTGGTTGACACTGAATGCACAGGCGTGTATGTCACTGCCCTCTCTGAAAAGGCTTCTGGGTTTAAGTCTGAGAGCTGAGTAAACGAGTTGTTAAGTTAAATGGACAAGGGGAATGCACAGCAGCATGGAAATGCAGCCAGTCGGCTGCCCAGTGCTGCCAGATGTTTTGGGTGATGGTGACTCGGAGAAGTTGTGTGAAATACAAGTTGTGCTGCTTGGCAGGATGGTGGGTAAGAGAATGAGTGATACTTGCTTTTTACCCAGAAGTAGTTTTCCATCCCAGTATTAATCTGGGGGTCAGAATTGAGTCCCTTCTATCAGGAGAACAGAGTATGAAGATGTGATTGTTAGACTGAGATGTCTGGTAGTTGTTTTGGGAATGGGCATTTTGATGAGGTTTGAGGCCATCAGGATGCAACCTTTAAATTGGACAGATGTGGCAGGGATTCAAGTACACATGAGTGAATATTTGCAGGATGTACGGTTGAAGAAAATAAACATATACAGTAGATATGAAGTGACTTTTTTATAGGTTGGTTCTTCAGGGAAAAGCAATTCTAGATTTTTAACACATGCTGGTTATTTTGACTGCCAAAGAAAGTTGAGGTTATTAAAAAGAATAGGGGCCTGCTGGTAGGTTTTTTTGCTAGCTGGAATCTTTGTTTGGATTTTAGAAGCAGACCTGGCTTGCATTTTACCTGCTTCCTACTAAGCAGATATCCTAAAATCACTGCAAGCACTTTGGTATTTTGTCCAGGTGGACAATCCCAGCTGTGCCATATATCTATTTGACCCTATTTGTATTGGACATTCAGAGCTGGACACCTTAGATTTTCATCTCTCTTGAATGTTTATTACTCAATTTGCTGGAGCAAAAAAATTTGCCACATACACAATTTCAAAAGCTTGCTTTGCTTAAAACTTCACAGCACTCAGTTAACCTAGTGCATAACAATATTTCAAACCTGGAATAGATTTTCAGTTAAAGAAATGTTTTCCACTACACATATTAATAACTTAACTTAAAAAAAATCTGTATTTGCTGCAGGAACAAGCCTTGTGGTTTACAGTAATTTTCTAATTTTATAAAAATGCTTTCTCTTCCATTGCTCTATGAGCAATCTTTGCAAATTAAGCTATTGGGTTATAAAAAGGAAAATATTTGAGGCTGATTAACTGATTTTATGCAGTAGAAGGCTGGGGAAAAAACAATAACAGTCCAGCCTTTGAAGTGGTTTTATGTCTCCCTTTTATTTAAGGCAGACAAATATTGTGTGAAATATTAATGTCCCTTTAGTGTTGAATTTACTAGATATTGGGTACTTTGATAGGCATCGTAAGCTATATATATTATAACTGTATGCTATTATGTAGTAAATTATGGGTGAGAAGGTAGTTCAAGTAGCATTTTAAAGTACTTGGTTATTACTTATTAATTTAAGAATTGGTTTTCAACTGCTTCCAAGTGTGCAAAATGGGGACTGTTTGCGTTGAAAAGTTTGGGGCTTTTTATACATATTTACAACGCAGCTGTAGTTGCTGGACTTCAGAATACTTCAGTATATTATATACATGTGCATATCTATATCTATCTCTGTCTTTCTGTGTGTACAATATAGATGTCAAGGTTGATACTGAAATTCAGATGGCCCAGTTGGTAGCTGGTGTTACTGTGCAGCTCTAGTTTGAGTTATTGCTTAAACTGATAGAATGCCTTTTTTACAATCCTAATTTCTGATGCTAGCAGTAATAAAGAAAAACAGGACTGTCAAGGGATATAGTGTTAACCTGAGTCCCCGTTTCTGAACTGTCTTACTGCTACAATTATAGTAATAATCACTAAAATAGATTTATTTTCTTTTTTTACTCCTCGTAACTGCAGGCACTAAGCAGTGTGTGTGACTTTAGCATGCAGGAGGGAGTGGTGGAGATTTTAACATCATGTTTACATCTTTGAAAGTATTTTTGTGCACAGATGACAACCTTATTGCCCTATAGCTCTCCTGTGAATACATTTTGGCTCATGGCTGTTTTCCATTCCTGAGGCCCAAGTGTCTTTTCTTCAGGCCTGAGCACATTATTTTGCTCCAAAAATAGGTTGATGAAAAGAGGGGAAAAATGTCATTAGAAGTTTAACTACTTTTTAAACGTTGAAGAAATTAATTTAATTTGGCAAGAACACTGATTAATATGCATCACAAGCTGTAGCATGAAAGAATTACCTGTTATTATATAAAAATAACTCTTAGTGACCCTTCTGAATAGGAAATGAAGAATCAGGCGAAAATAACCTTCAATAAAATTTTGCCTGTATCTCTGCAGAGGAGTTTATTCCTGGAGGAAGCGCTGTCTGCACCCTGCCAGCATAAACCAAGCAGTTATCTGTTCTTTGCTTTCCACAGGTGGCAAAAAGCCCTCAAATTCCTCTGGCTGGCTTCTCTCTTGTATACGGTCATTATTTCAACTATTTGGTCTCTTTGGCCCATAGGTGCTGCTGTGATGGTTTCGAAGTCACTGCTGACGTTATGGGAGCTAAGAAAAAAAAGATCTATATAATGTCCACCAAAGCAATAAAAGTTGTTTAGGTAATACATCTCCTTGGCTTTTGAGTCATACCTTTTCTTTCCCCGTTCTGGTTCTTCATGAGTGGTAGCTCTTCCCCCCTGAGCTGACTCTTCTAAACAGAAACCCACGTAGAAGCTGACTGGTTTTTCCTTTCATTATGCTCAGGTGCCAAAACAATAAAACTATTATTTTATTTTTAAATGATCACATTATTGTTTTCTCATTCATAGAAGCCATAGAATCACCCCAGAGTCAGCACAGACTATGAACATGCTTTAGATGTATAATTAATAATATACTCAGGAGAATAAGGACTGCAGCTGTTCCTAGTTTTTAAGCAAGAGATACCTGGTTCGATGACTACTGATGGAAAGCTAAGAGAAATAAAATAGGTGATTTGCTTCTTTCTAATTCTGTTCACTTAATCAAGTAAATCATTTGTCTTGTCTGAGCTGTAAGGAATCCTGATTTCAATCAGCACCTGGTAAAAAATTACTAGAGATTTTCACTGTATTTCTTTGGGGAACAAAGGTGAGCATTTTTTGAAATACAGAGTAAGAACGTGTGAATGAGCAACAGAAAGTGAACTCCAGGCACCAAAATGAGGATTGGTCATTACTTTTTTTAATTCGTCCCCCTCTTTAACAATCTCCTGAAATCATATTTAATCCTTTTTTTTTTAAGCCTGAAACTATAAATAGATGTTATATATGGAGTAATTTTTGGCAGAACCTGGGTTAGGATAACTCATCTCCTTTTACAAAATGTGGGACTTTGAAAACAGTTGAAATGTGCAGGAATACGACTTTTATAAAAGCATGTCTTTAACAATGTTAATTGAAAACATTTGTGCTTTATATAATGCTCTTGAAGATTCAGTTTGTGAGATCCTTCTATAAAAGGTCAGGAGGTTACTCAGAAATGACGTATAGGTTTTCAGACCTGTTTGTATTTCATAAAGTTTTTTCTGAAGTGCCAAATGACATTGAAAGTTCAGCTGACTTGAATGCTCAGTTTCAAAGAGATGGAAAATAATACTGGTTTGATTTGATTCAATATTGTCTGGATTCATCGAATTACATATATTATCTTGGCATAATATCTGTAATTGTAGCCAAATAGTCTGTCAAGAGAAAATAGCTGTTTACGAATGTTTTCTTAAAATTGCTTCATGGCTTTTAAGCATTTTCTCTGGACTAAATAAACAGTGAGTGTTAAGACAGAGCTAAAGCTTTAAAGCATCATTAGAAGATTATTCATGCTTTTGTAGACAATCATTTCTGCCAGCATTAAATTTAAACTGACCCCTTTTTGACACTTCCTCTACAGCCATCAACAGTCTTTAATAGATGGATACATTGGACTGGCTGTTCCCATTATGGGGTTTATATTTTACTGGTTGTACAGTATAATGACTAGTCAGAATTAGTTGTCTTATTATAGTATTTCAGCTTTGAATTTGTTTCTGGTTCATAATTAGCCAACTGAAAAAAACATTGCAGATAGCATCTGCCAACTGCAGCATCCCAGAATAAACAAAGATACAAATTTAACATGCTTGCCTTCATTGCACATCCTTACTGATGGAAAGAAACTGTGATTCTCATCCTTTTCCCATGATTGGTTCAGAATTGATAGTTTTGCCCTAAAATTAATGTTTACACACACACAGTCAGAAACTAGTCTGTATCTTCTAATGTTTGTACCTGGGTTTTACACTTGTTTCAGTAATTACATGCAGCTATTCCAACCCTGTTTCATTGCTCGGGGAGGAAACTTCTATTCTGGTGTTCAGTCCAAGACATCTATTCATAAAACTATGTAAATGTTTAAATCCTAGGATGCTTAGTGACTATTATGTAGATTCTGAATGCTTTTCTGGGAGTAGAGTGTGCAGGTATGCATATTTATATACTAAACTCTTCATGGCATTTATTTGGGTTCTAGTGCAATTTGCTTACACGGCACTTTGGAGCTAATAACGTAGGGAGACATTTGTGATTTGCAGATCAAGATAGAAGACAATCAATAGGAGATGATGATTAACAGTTCCTGAAAGCTGACACAAGGTTTGGCTCCCCTTTGCTGAGATGTGAAGTAGCCAGGGTTAGGCAGTAGGTCTTCATGAGCAGTGCCTGGATGTCCTCACTATGTGCCGGGAATATTTATTAATGAAACACTTCAGCCTAAAGTAGCCAGAGTATATGAGCTCCCAGAGCTTTTTTCTTACTCGGACTTTGAAAGAGAGGCAGGAGGTTGCTTGTATGAGTTGATGAAACGTCAGTGAGAAATGCTACTGTGGGGCTGCCAGGGGCTTGTCTTCTGGTGCAGATGACACTTATGTCCAAAGCACCTACAGCTTACCAGACAGATGCCATTTGTTCTTTCAAACATAAATCAAAGTAATACCAATTCTAAGTGTGTTACATTTTTTAAAGAGAAAACTGATGCAAGTGTGACAATCAGGACTATTCATCAACTGAAATGTTCAGGCTGTGGTAGGTGGGGTGTATGAATGAATAGATGTGCATATTAAATAAACTGCTTTTTATTTTGATTACATAGTTTCTTTCCTCTTCACATAAATACTGGGTGAGGCATGTGGGTCTCGATCACAGAAGTGTCTGCTGAATTACATGCAGAGTTTTTATGTGCTCAAACAGAACCATGTAGCAGGACTGCAGCAGTTTCCAGGTTTGCGTGTAATTGTCTTGTGTAACAAATGTACAGGACGTAGAAAGGCCCCACATCAAATGACAGAGAAGGTTAGATTTGTTGTTTCAACGAAATTTAGCCTCCCTCTTTGTGATTGAACAGATTTCTGACTCCTAGAATTATATGTTGGGCCACTGCCAAGATTTCTGTGGGTTTTGGCGAGGCCAGAGCTTGCACACTGACCAGCACTGCCATCTCTCAGAGGCAGCTCTTGCCTGTTTGTGCTGGTTGCTCAGTTGTGTAAACTAAAACCAGTCTGTTTTCGAAATAGGAAAATATAAGTGTCCACATCAGCCTTAGCTTTGGGTCCTCAATCAACTAATTTCACCCTTATGTCCATCAGAGTTGCAGAGATTAAACAGCAACTCTAAACCGTCATTCCTTAATGCAAGGAAATTCTTTCTTCACAATTTTTTTTTCCTCTGTGCATGTGTTCCTCCCAGAGTCATGTTACTGAGTAGACTGATACTCTGAAATTACTGAGCTATTGTGAAAGAGCTTTGAGCAAGTTTTTAGCTGAAAATGCAGTATTAGAGCTTCACTGACTGCTGTAATTGATCTTCTGCTTTTATGAGAATTGGATCCTGTGCATTAAATAGCATAGCCTTTGATACAGAAAGATCAGTATGTAAATTGAAGCTTGCATGCTTTTTATGCCTTTTGTGTGTCAGTAAAAAATTCATAACATTAGTTGTATTAAAAAAGCAGAGACCTTGTTCAAAAGCACACTTTTATCGCTGGGCATGTCTGTGAAATTCAGCAGTGCAGAAAATCGGGTGCAGGCTGTTGTGCTTTATTGCAAATGCTGACAGTTGTCTCTGTACTCTGGAACATGGGAAAGGGCAGCTCGACTTTTTCCAGAATCATGTTAACCGCTGATGATTACCATGTCTTGCAAACATCTGCGTGTGTTGGCTGTGATGTACTTCTCAGAATGAGCACCAGCTTTCTGTTAGATATTTTCTGGCCTTTGGTACACGTTGAAGTTTCTGTTTCTTTTCTTTCATGTCTTACTGGAGCAGCATTCTGCACTGCTCGCCCCACCTCTGTGGAAAGCAGTCCATTGTTTCAGTCCTCCTGGGAAGGATTTGCTTTTTCCTAACCACTCTTGTCTCTCAGCCCCCATCCTTTCCTCTTTCCACCCCCCACTGTTATTGAGAAGGGAGCACAGCCTTTCACTGGAGGGTTTATGGTGTAAGAATCGCTGCCCCTTTGGAGTTTGCAGGGTGACACCTTGCTGTTTGTGTCACCACACATCTGTGATATCCATCGGAAATATTTCAGGTTTTACATTCTCAAGCCTATCAAGGTCCACCTACTGCAGTAATTCCCTTACAGTCTCTCACGTGTGAGTCATGGCTTGTGACAAGCAGATACACCATGCAGTGGATCATTTTCCATTTACCTCCTCACAGGTTATTAATAGTTGCAGTGGTAACCATACTAAAAAGTTATTATTTGCCAGCAGTTACCCCACCGTGGTATTAGAGGTTTCCACTGTTTTCCCTTGACTCAGAATACACAGTATCTGTGGTAACGATGTGGTAATGTTTGGCGAGTGTGGACTTTTTTAATTGCTTCAACTGGAGGCCTGGAATGAAGTTAGCTCATCAGATTGCATATGTAAAAATGAAGCTTGGCCACAGATGAGTTCAGGAAAAATGATTTTTCAGGAAAAACTAGAATGATTTTCTTCAGAATTATGAAAATGTTCCTGCCTTTCGATTTTAATCTAATGTTTATCTCCTCTTGAAGTTTTTCTTAAGTAAGGTTTTTCTGGTAGTTGATGTGCTTTGACTGGGTGGTGGACCACCAGTGTGAGTAACAAGGTGTATCTGCTGGTCCAGACTGGGTCAGCATCTTTCTGGATGTGTGTTTTGAAAGGTTGTTCATCTGATTTGAGTGTTTTGAGTACTGAGCTTTATGGTTGTTTTTAAAGACTTACGACAGACAAAAGGTGAGCCTCAGGTAAAGTACAAGTTCATTAATTACTGCTCATTCTTGTCAGCCAATGATCCGTGGATTTCCAGGTGATCTTGGTTGGATTGGTAGCATATTTAATTACTGTTGAAGTTAAAATTAATTCCTATAAACAGAGGAATAGTATTGGCATCTATTTGTTTCACATGCTATTACCAGATGCTTTACACAGCTAACCGATTTCCCAGCTCTGTTTATTAGTTAGGCAGATAATTGCTTCAAGCAGTCTTGAGTAGAGAGGAACCTAAACATACTTTTTCCATACTCTTTTTCATTTTTTTTTTTTAACTGCTTTAGTTTCCGTTAGGAGATGATGTTTCCTGATGTGTTTTATTAGAAAAATAGCAGCATCTACAGGCTGAATAGACTAATCCCAAATCAAGAATCTTATTGTACAGGAGATTCTCAGTCATATTTTTTGGATCCTCTGCTCTTCCACTTTTTGCAGATGCTAGCTGTTTTTATTTCCAGCTGCATTAAGGTTGCTGCAAATGTATTTTGTGTATTCCTGATACCACTTTTCTGCATGAGTAATTACTGGCAGGGGAGAGGGTCCATGGAGTATCATTTCAGTTACTGGAAATGTTGGAATCCTCAAACTGTTCAGATATAGCCTCCAAATCTGTAAGACAGTAATAAAACTTTCAATCTCATCTACTTGCAAAATATGCTGCTTATGTATCATTAAACCTTAAGTAGTTTGTTTCTTTCATTCCTTTCTGCTGTTGCAGCTTCAGCTCTCCTTCCCTTTGCCCTCCTCCCAGTCCCCTGCCACTATTTTCAGGATATTAAAAAAAAGAGCCCAGCATCAGACTTTTCCAAGCTGACTCAAATCCCTGAGTTTAGCAATCACTTGCAAGGCTCTGCTCCAGAGATGTTGCGAGCAGTGCCACAGCCATGAATCCTGGATGTTGCTATGGGACTGATACTGAAAAATGGAAAACATCAGAGGGCAGAGGAGCTTGGGAAAAATTGTAGTAGAGCATAAATGCTTTTTAAAATAGATTTTTATCAAAACATAAACTTCAGCATAAATTCAACTCTACACCTCATTCATCACTTTATATGTAATCTGAAATATTCCTGTCTTTGGGACTTACTTTGTCAACCTTTTTCTGAACTGCAGGATTTTGGAGGGCAGGAAATAAGGTCTTGGCTCTCTGTGTTCTCACTGAACATTGGTGGGATATAGGAAGGGTTTCCCTTTACAGCCTGTGTGCCATGCATGTTATTTGAAGTGCAACATGCATTAAGTGTTGTAATGAAGTATATTACAGCTATAGGGTTGGAATATATTTTCCCATAAATTAATTTATTTGTAGAATGGCTACCAGTTAAGAGTTGGAGAGCTCTTTTAATATACATTCAAGTCAATAGAGTCTCTCCCTAACTCTATTTCATACCATTAAAAACTAGTATCTTAAAATAAGGACCTCTGAAACGCCTATCATCTATATGTAGACTTACGCAAAACTGTGATTTTGTTCGCATAGATAGTCATGGTTGCCCTTGCAGTCTAACAATAAAAATAAATGCACTCAATGACTTTAAAATAATTCCAGGAGCAGGGACCTGAGCAACCTTCTATCTGGCTTCTCCTGATCACCGGTCCTTCCCTGCGCTGCTCTGGAAGCAGCCAGCCTGACCTGATGGATTCTGGCGTGGCACAGACAGTAAGGACATCTATTAGGAGAAAAGAAAAGCAGGCACAATAAATAAAAAGAAGAGAGGCGTTTTCAGAATGCTTCAGAGACTTTGGAATTTGTGAGCAATGGCACGTTTGCGTTGCCTGGAAGTTGCTATGGGTACTGGCATTTAAAAGCCAAACACAGAGGGCAGATCTTAGGGACATAAGTCCCAATTAAAATCCTATAAGAATTAGTGTTCTTTTAAATCTGCTTGGATGCTTTTGAAAAATCATCCCTCAAAAGGATTCTTTGTCTAAGTGCTCTGCAGGTTCATCCTGTCAGCAGCACCATTGTGATTTAACTAGTTGACTTCTGCCTTCGCTTACCCAAAAAGCATTCCTTCCAACAGCCCTGAAAGCTCCCTGCCTTCCTCTATCAGCCCTTTGCTCGGCTGCTCTTGTAGCATGTACCAGAGAATTAAATGAAACATATGCTCAGCAGCTGTGTGGCTCCTTCTTCCCTCCCCGTTGTTCACACCCTGACTGTGAGGCCTGTGTCTTTTTGAGGCAGGTATTTTGTTTTGGTACCTCTGAAACACCCACCTCACTGGTGTATAAGCTTTGTTGGAGCGGGTAGCAGTTAAGCCACAGCTGTCTCAAACAGCGCACTCTGCATGCCCACAGCATTGCAAATATTTAATAAACCTGTTAATAATACATTCCAAACCATAGCGGCTGTGGAGATTCATCAGGATTTATGCTACCTGTGGTGCTGACAAATTCAGTTGACATTACACACTGAGACACACACATAAGCATGCACTCAATGTTCAAATATATACATAATTTCTGATTTATAATAGCAGTGTTGTACACTAGGATGGAACATTTTCAAAGGATTATTCTCCTTGAAGGGATAAATTCTCTTGATTTTCAGTCTTGTGCCTTTCTATATTCTGGCTCATGTAATCAACCAGCAGCATATTCTTTTTCATGTCTTTTTGTTTGGATAGCAGTGGACAGCACAGAATTCATTAAAACTGAGCAGCCAAAATGCTGATAGAATGTCATGTGCCTGTGACTCAAATGGCGGGTTTTTTCCTGTAAGGTCTGGTATATTATGTACATACAGAACTGCGTGTATGTATACGGAGGAGTTTTGGTGGCTGATTCCCATCTTTCTTGGCAAACTGTCTAGGATGAGGGTTATATTCTAAAAACCCCATTAACACAGTTACAGAAAACAAATCTTACTTAGCCTTTGTGAATTTATACATAAGGATATATGCCCCATGATTATTTACAAGCAAAATAGTTTTACTTTGCCACTCCCTCTAAGCTGACTGAAAGCAGCATGGGCAGACCAGGGCTTCTTTACACCCAAACTAAAGAGATTATTGTTCAGAATGAGTTTCATGGGCCTCTTGCTGAAGGCCCATTGCTGCCTCTTAGCTGGGTGAGAGGAGGAACTCAACTGAGTAGCTTGGAAACTGTTCAAGCATCTGCTATCAGGATGCCCTGTCTTGATCTACAAGTGAAACAGCCTCATAGGGCACTGCCTCTTTTCTAAGTAACACAGGAGGAAAGTGTCAGGCATTCAGATTGCATGACTAAATACTGAGAAGTGGGGACTTCAAAAAGGGAGATTGAATGCAGCCCTCTTGTGGTGTTCGCTTTGGAGCAAGAGAACAAACGTGTTTTGCCAGTTCGGTATTTTCTTTGCTTGGAATGACTAGCTTCTAACAAAGTATTTCATGCTTTTTCATTTCAAGCAACAGTAAAAAGAAAAAGTCAGAATGGACAGCTTGTGCTGATGGGGCTTTGAAGCTGATCTGCTGTGCGAGAAGCTGTGAAAGAATAAAGTAAATTCCATAATCTGTACCGTTCTCTGGAAGAGCCCAAGAGGTGTGAACCTGAGGAAATGAACAGTTTCTTCATATGAGAAAGGTGGAATTCAGGAATATCTGGTTATAACTCCAGAAATGTTGCCTTCATTTTCAAATATTCTGTAGTAACTCTTTTACAGCTGTTATTTCAGCATTGTTGTCTCAAAATATTTTGCTATCCAGAAACACATTCCTAAGATATTTTCATTATTTTAGTAGAAGAGTTGTGGCAAATACAACAGGATGGAAGAAATTAGAGGCTTGAAGATTTATACTTTGACCGCAGTGCATACATCCACATCTTGTAAATACAATAATGGGGTTTATGTCCATGAGTAGTCCAGACTGCACTTTAGGAAACAGCAGTCTGTCAAAGGGATACTTGCACATGGTTACATAATAGGCATCTAGCTCTCAGATTTTGTTCTCTTAAAAAAAAAAATAAGGACAAAAAACCCCCAAACAAGCAAAGAAATAAAACACCACACAAAACTTTTTCTATTTCTTTGTTGGCTTTCATTACTAAATTTTAATTCTGCTTTACAAAGCAGAAATGTCACATTGTTTTTTCCTCGCTGGAATTTGCTATGTATACCTGATGGGGAAAAAAATCAAGAGCTATCCTGAAAAGGAGCACCAGTATCATTTTAATCCCAGAAGTATCACACTTCACAAAAATCGTTCTCTGAAAAATATTAAACACACTAAGAAACCAATTATAAACAAATAGGAACATGAGCAGTATGCTGGTCAGGCTTTTGTCACAAAATAAACGAAGACTGTTGAGACCTGCATTTCAAATATATTTTGTCTGCTACTTAGCACACACTGTAGCTAAAATGGAAAATTCTGTAGAGCCGAATGATAGCACTAAGTGAATTGGCATTTGCAATTAGTTTTCCAGTGGTTTGGCAGTATTAATAATGCAGCAGAAGGACAGGATATCCTTCAACTAAGTCGGTATGAAAAAAGGTTTTCATTAGCATTACAATGAGCTCTGAGAACCAGGTATTCTTACTCACAGGAAATAAGGTTTGGGGAAATAAATTTTGTGTTTCAAAACGTTGGGTGAATTTTGGAGCATATCTAAATACGACTATTATCAGAAACTGGTTTTAGAATAGTGTAAGGATAAAGTGTCTTTCTCAGGCTGTTATTGTAATTCATAAGATATTATTTTCAGCAGTGTTTATTATACAAAAGAATGTTCAGAACCAGATAAATACGCTAGGGAGCCTGGTTAAATAGGAATAAACCAAAGGAGTTACTTAAAGTTACAAGAGAAGCAAAATGCTGACATAGATGAGATAAATTATTCTTTCTGTTGTTTTTCCATAATAGTCTACTTTGGTCAAAACCAAAGAGCAGTAACTAATATATTTGCATATTTGTGGTTCAAATTTACATGAAAATCACAAACGTTCTGATTTATCAGCCGAGGTAAAATGAGATTGAAGCAATCCAGTCCAGAGGAGCAGATTCTTATCAGCAGAACCTTGGCACTGAAACAGATTAATTGGAAGCCATCAGATGCAAGTTGCTGACAAGGAAGGGGTAGATGAGGAAGCAGAGTGCCTTTTTGTAACTGTTGTCACCACAGGGCACTTGTGTTTGTCACAATGGTCAAATTAGTTCAGCCTGAATACCATAGTGTGCAATTCTTCTAAAATGGAGCTGGCCTTCTGGCAGCCTAAAGCAGCTTTGGAATTTGGTGCCTTTGCCAGCGTACCCCATCCTGAACGGTGTGCTTAGATTTGAGCCTGATGGCCAGCAACCTCTTTATCAGCCAGTAAGATCTTTGAGGTGAATTACAACACAAGCTATTACACAATAGCTCAGGGTCATCCAAATTCCCAGTCTTTTCCACATACTTGGTTAGAACACTAGCCGGGTTTTTATGAAGGCTCTCTTCCTGCACTTCCCTGCTCTAAACACTCCAAATACACTTTAATGTAATACTTTTAAGTCACTGTGGGTCAAAACTTTTTCTATCCTGATGCCCCTGCCTCAGATAGGCCTGGAAGAGTGTCCTAAGTGGCATCACAGTTCTGCAGGGGACAGTTCCTTCTTCAGTGTTCCTTCTCTCTTACACCACCTGGTTTTTTTCTGTCTTCATCTGAGAGCAGAGGCAGGAAACTCTCAAGTTCAAGAGAATTAAGAAATCCCAAGCCTTCCTGATTTTGTCTGTTGGACATGTCTTCTTTCTTCTCTGTGCACTCACCACCACGTTCTTGCTCTGGGACCAACTACAGTGCAATTAATTGCTGGTAATTTCTGTGTGTTATGCTCAGCTTGTTCTCTTGAAAGAAGCCATAATTTGGATAGGCCCCTCTCTGAAGCATGAAAAACATGATGCTTTGTTAATTTTCTTCCACAAAGTCACTCCGGATCAGGTGTTTGTCAGAAGGGCCCTTTTGTAGCCTCTGTGAGACTTCTGCTCTGCATACTTCCATCCAAGGCAGCCCTGGTTGTGCTGATACCTAGAACTTGTCCAGTACAATAATGTTTTAATTCAGCATATAATGGATCGAATTTCTTGCCACACAACAGACACTTGTGATAGTAAAATTTCCAGCTCAACACTGCTGAGATATATTTGGTTCCTTTTATTTTTGTTCAGTATAAATAATACACCCCATAGATGACATTTTGAGTGAAATTCAATTAGCTCCCTTTTATAAACAGTCGTGAACAATCGAGTCCCCCAAACCTGTGTTTTAGATGACAGCCAGCCAGCTGGTCACTCTCAAAGGAATTTGCTTCTAGCGGATGATGTGCTTGAATGATCTTATCTATCAGATTGGAAGGCAGATCCATGCTGAGAAAAGCTCCCAGAGGATGTGTGAGTAGAGCTCCGCGAGGGACAGGAAGGTCTGTACCAGAACCTCACTGGTGCCCTGGGCAGAAAGCAGAGACTTGGGGGCAGGTGTCCAGCTGTAGCTTTGCCATGAATTTTTGACTGGGCTTGAAAATAAATACCTGAAACACCAAGTCTGGAAAGGAAAAGAGATTAAGCCTCTGCTAGCAAACAAACAGCCAGTAGTCAGTCACCTTGGTAAGTGTTAGGTGAAATTTGGTCCAAAGTGTCTAGCCCAGGAATAGCAGATGTGAGTGGAACCTAATCCCAGAACTGCAAATTGCTTTAAATATCTTAAGAGGGAGAGAAATGGCAAAGTTGTTTTTGTCAAACCTGTGTTCTAGCTATTGCAGTACTTCAGTATTGATCAGTCTTAGTGTACTGTGAAAATACAAACATTTTTAATGTTTTGGGGCTTTTTTTTTTAATATAGCAGTTCTGTCTTATCTAGTCATAAGGTAGAGAAATTCCTTTGCAGAAATTTCAGTGGCGTTTATTGCAAGATTGCGGTAAGATAATTTTAGGTGTCTGGTTTAGCCACCAGATCTTTGCAGAATCCCTCACTTGGTGAAGTTAGTAGAAAATTTCATATTGACTGTACTAGAAAGGTGGTTGCATGTGGTCTTGCATGTGACAAGAAAACGTATAATGTCGATATACAGCAATTTTTAAAATCCCAGGGTGTCAAACAGGTATTGATGCATTTATTCTAAATTTCAGTGAGGCTTTGTCTTCATATCTTGTATGTCAGTATGTTGGGATAGGTGGAATGACTTTGAGAAAAGGCAGTATGAAGGAGGGGAGAGCTTAGACGTGTGTTTGAACTCAGTTGAGTGAAACTGGAATGCGCATCCCCTTTAAATGCAAAACATCAGAGGAAAAGAATCAAAACACAGAAGAGGTGAAGATGAGTGGGAAATTGCTACTCATCTGTTGAATGGAAACTTGATGTTAAATAAGATCTTCTTATGTTTCACTGTTTGAAACACAGTAAGAGTTCCAGGAACTAATTACCTAGCAATGGATGATGACATGGAAATATATTAAATATACATAGATAGCTAACCATGAATACTTCATGCATGCAAAAGAAGAGTCTAGTTAATTTTTATGTAAATTAAGCAACATTGAAAGTAGCAATATAATAAGCAACAACACTGTTTTGCATTTGAATAGAACAAAACAGCAAATTCACACTTGAAATAGAGCCTTTCTTCTTAAACTGTCTTTTCCTGGGTAATATTTTAATATGTGCTTTATTCACAGTAAAAACATGGTCTTCATAGGTAACATCTTGTCCAGAAACAATCAGACAATTTAGGCTTTTAAAAGCTAATTTAATTCTTTGGTGGGTTTCATGTCTGTGTTCTCTCTTTTAATGATTAAAGGGGCTCATGTTGAATCAGTGTGATAAGAAGGGATAGTTAATGCCAAGATTGTGTAAGTATTGCTTATTTCCAAAATTTTGTGGAAGTAATGAAAAGGGGTGCTCCCTCCAAAGGGAGTGTGTTGTGTGTAGACTGGTCTGGCAGAGGTGGAGATGCCCTAAGGTGGGCTCAGCTGCACCACACTGCTTCCTTGGGCTCCAGCACAAATTCAGCTCAAATAGAATAGACAGATAGAAAACTCACTTGTGGTGACTGAATGGAGAATAAAAACTGAGAAGGGTTGAGGAGGAGGAAAAAGTTCAAAAAGAAGTTGCATTTGTCTTTTAGCCTTCTACTGCAGATTGCTTGAGAGATGGCAATGTTTATCATGACTTTATGCATGGTTTATTTATCCTGCTCCTATTACTTCATTTCAGAATTGTCCATGGATACACAAAAGGTTCAGATGTAGACGTATATACCTTTTAAAATTCTCTTGGAGCTGTTAGTCTTTGAGGGTCAGGGAGGAGGGCATTAAAGCCATTATTAAATATATTGTAATTAGTATGTACTGGTAAACAAACTTCAAGCCCTGTGAAAGAACAGCTGCCTTTGGCACGTTTCAGTGGTAAGCATATGGCTATTCAAGTTTGCAATACAAATCCCAAGGCATTTAGATCAGTGCCTGTCAAATAGTTTGTCATGACATAGAGTTCAGCTTGAAGCTGCAGATTGGGTGCTATTCCTTCTTTCTAATCTACTGTTGAATTTGATTAGTTGAGCCACCACTCAGCTTCCTGTAACACAGGAGTCCTTCAGAAGCAGTGAATAAACTGCCAGAGGCATGCAGGGCACTGTGTTTCACCTCTGTGTTATACAGTGCTCTGTATTACAAAGGTTTGAATAACTTCGGAAGGGCTGAGGACAAGTGTTGGTATTAGGGATGATTAACAAAAATTAAAAGCATCATCATATTATATTATATGATGTTCATTTTATATATGGCCAAAATAAAAATAGGCTCTTAATGCAAACAGTTTACATGTGTAAAGTTTGTAGATGAGGCTTTAACAATGGAGCTGAAAATCAAAATTACAAGATTCTGATTTTTTTCCGTAGCTTGTTTCCAAATCTACAACTTTCACATGGCGTTGGAAGTCTAAAATAAATTAATACTTTTATTTATAAATGTCTGAGAAACAGAATCAGAAAAATCACAGTGAATTAGTTTTATAGTTGCTAATGAGCACTGGTTTTATACATGGAAAGCGCTAAGACTTGCTCATTGACGTTATAAAATTTGAGTCTTCCTTCACAGATCAGGTTTGGGCTTTGAATTTAAAAGCTGGTGCAAAACTGAATATTTGAAGGTGTAACGTATTCTTTAGGACTGATGCCAGATTTCTTTAACAGATTTCTGCATCCAGTTTCATTAAATCTTACAGGATTATTTTATTCCATTAGTTGTAGAACTGGTAATTTTAATTGGGTTAAACCAACAATGAAAGCAAAATAAAAAGAGAGAGAAAGATAAAAAAATTTGTCACTCAGAAGTTGACAAACATCATAAAGCTATTTGTGGAATTTTGATTTGGCTTTCTTACATGTATATGTGAGATGATTTGGTCTTTAGCTAAATGATTGCATGCCATTCTCTTCCACACACACATCCTCTGCCTCATTGAGCACTCACTGAAGGAGCAACTTTTAAATATTTTGTTTTCCTCTCATCTTCAGTGTGTGGCCCTGGGGCTTATATGCTGCATTATTCAAACTCTTCTCTGAAAACAGATTTTCTAAATGAGCATCTCTGGTGCTTGCTGCTCTAGTACTAGAGTGCTTCCTGACTTTGAAAGAATTTATTTTCACAATGCCTGTATTTCTCATGTGTGTGGGAAATGGAAGTGTGCAACAGGACTGAGGTCAGGTCTGCTGCGTGGTTTCAGCCACCCGTGGGCTTGTTTTCCAGTCGTGGTGCTTTCCGTGCCCCTCGCAGCTCAGCCTGCTCTGCAGTGCTGCAAAACTGACCCCAGAAATGTCCACTCAGCCCAGCCAGAAGATGAGAAATTCGAGTCTGTTTATGAAAAAGGCAGAAATAGCATTCAGTTCTCTTGGGTTTTATTTAGCATGAAGATTGGTTTGAGACTCAGCTGCCTGAAGTTGAACTTGTCCTGTTTGCTTTCCCCTTTCTGTTTTGTTTGCTGCAGACCTTCGTGCAGCAGATGAAGCAAAGCTCTTGCATTCAGTTGTTAGACAGCCCTGATTCACTGCAGGTTCAGGTCCTGGGGCAAAGTAGTATATCATCACAGAACTAAAGATAATATCCATTATATAGGCAGAGGCAACCTTAGATCTGGCATTTCCCTACATCTGAGAAATGAACTTTACAACCTAATGTTCTTCACTACTGATGTTTTCAAACACTAAATCAGCTGCCGATCATGAAACAGATACTGCTACCATCCCTCCACAGGCTGGGTCTCTGCTTCGGTTGCCAAATTCCCTTCCAGAGCTGTTAAATGGTTGTCCCCTTTGCATTTGAATCAGATGGCTTCCTTCCCCGTGCTGCATGGGTGGTCACATGCAGGAGCCACAAGGGGATGGGGATATACTGTGGTCCTTTACTCAGAGGGAATGATGCATGAATTGAGGGCTAGAAGTTGAGAATACTCAGTAAGGGTAGATTCTTTTTAAATTTCAGCTGTAAACTCTACAAAATGTTTGCTGAGCATGTGCAAAATTAAGATTCTTCAAAGGCTCGTAGTTGTTGGCCAAATTTGGGATGTTTTCTTGAAAGTTGGCAAAAGGCGTATTACTGACTCAAATACCATTCCCTGCCAAACTTCAAGTCCCAGTTCCAAGGCTTGGGGATGTTATTCCTTTCCAAAGAACAAACCATCTGAAATTCTTAGTGACTTTTTAAGTAACAAAAACATTTTTTCCATAGCCTCAGTCTTTGATATAGCTGAATTGCTTTAACTGAGATTGTGATGCTTCTTCTTCCTTCCAAAAAAAAAAAAAATAAAAGGAAGAATCTGAGTCTGAAAGAGCCTGGAAATTTAAACCACTTCAGTCTGAGAGGTTTAAACTTGTTGTTGCACATAGCAATTACAGTAGGTTCTTGTAATGAAAGAGTTGGGAAATTGTAATGTGGAGGTACTAAGTCTGCTTTATAGTAAGAGAAACTGGCTGTTGTCATCTGAGTTGTTTCATACTAGCATGAAATTGGTGTTCAGGAACTTTTATTTTTAGATGAAATAGCCCTATCTGGACTGGACAATCTGTCCTGCTTTGATTTTTGCTTGGTCGGGAGAACGTGTGCTGTGTTGGCATTGCCCCTGTGCAGACTCAGTCCAGCCATCTAAGGCTGGTTTGTTAGGATATCGTCTTGCAATAGGAAACGTCTTTTTGTGACAAGAATGTGAAGAATTTTGTTACTAATAGCATCTTGCCCTTTATGGGTAAAGTTATTTTACTGCCTTCCAAGCTGAATGCAGCTCTTGCCGACTTCAGTGCAGATCTGCTGCTTTTCTCCCCACCTTACTCTTGCAAGTCTGAGTCTTTAGCTGGGGTGAATTAGTTCAGGTCTCTGGAAACACCTACAGATTTGTCGCTGTATATCCAGTCAAGTATTTGCACTTCTTTCAGCTAGAATGTGTGGATTTGCACTTGGAAGCTCAGGATTGTATTTCCCAACTAAACTTTAGTAAAGATGAACCAGGAAGCCATTTGTAAGTTGCTTTGGTTCTCAGCAAGTTACACAACTGGGGTGGAGGGGATGGGGGGATTATCAGTCCACCCAAAAGCTTTGTAACCAACTGTGTAGTTTTATGTGCATGTAAACCAGCGACTGCCACTGGGGAAAAATACAGGAAAAGGATTATTTTACAACAGGAGAATTTTTCTTATATGATTCACCATCTGGCCTGCAAATCCTGATGTCATAGCAGTGGTTGTAGGGGGAAGGAGAAACCTGCAATGCCACAGCCAGAAAGCAAGGGAGGTGGATGAAGCTGTTTCATTTTGATGACAGTGGAGAATGCCGCCTCAAGTGCTGCAGCTTCATCTAAAGCAGCAGGGCAGTCAGACCAGCTGGCAAAAGAAATTCATTGATTCTTACATGTATGAATAGGCACATGACTCAGTTTGATACATCTGAAAAGACCATGGGGTATTGAACTGTTTTACTTTCATGGGGGGTGGGCACACAAAGAGTCCAAATCTCCTCTTCACACTCGTGTTCATTGTACTCCAGAATAAATTGGTAACTCTGACACATTGGCCATTTTCTGGGATACTGTTCTTTTTTTTTCTCCAGTTGACAGTCGTCCTCTGAAATTTAGTATTTGCTGTCTCCTCTGTATATGAGCAGAGGTTGCTGAGAATTCAATGCTTTATTTCTATTGATCGAGGGAAAAACATGAATTCATTAGAAGTCAGCTTGATATTAGGTGTCAACATTGCTGTTTTTAAATTGCTTGTGTCTTGTAGATACAGATGAACCAAAAATATAGCCCACAGCTATTAACAAGTACAAATGCCTTCTGATACTCTCTGGTCAATCTGTTATTATCTCAAGCTCTTCAAGCCCCATGTTGGGTTCCAAAAAGTAGGGAATCACAAATACATAGAAAGGTTTGGGTTGGAAGGGACCTTAAAGATCATCTTTTTCCATCCCCTGCTATGGGCAGGGCCGCTTTTCACTAGACCAGCTTGCTCAAAGCCCCATCCAACCTGGCAAAGCAATTAGTTACAAATATTTAACAAGGAACAGTTAAACGTTTTTATTTTCTAGAATATCTTTTAGGTTGTGGGATTCTTTTGCTATTTAATTTTTTTTTAAAAAAACTTAACAAAAACACTGTGCTTGGTATAAAATAATTCAGCAAAATACTGGTAGTCTCCATTTTCAGATTAGTCTCTCTTTGAAAAAGATATTTACCAGAATTTATAGAGCCTCATCACTTGTTTTTGTTTAATGTATGCTCTTTCTTATACAAATACTACAGATATTGTTTGATTTAATTCCTGTTTTGCTTTTTAAACAACAGGAGTCATAACAAAAGAAACTAAATGTTCCACTAAATGTGGCTATTATCCTGTATTTAAAGCTACTTAACTTGAAATTAGTAAGACAGCAGTGGCTTGTGTGTTGTAATGACCATAATAAAGAAATGGTTTTGATAAAATCATGACATAGCCTGCTGTACTTCATATGAGACAGGATCATTCTAAAATGACCAAATATCCTACTCACTCCAGACAAACAAACAAAAAGCCTTAGACAGAAACAAAATAACTTTTTGTACTTTATGATAACATTTGGTAGCCTTACCAGCAGTTGCAATTTTAGTGGTTTTGCAAGAGATTGCATAATTTAAATTTAACACGTGAGTACTTCAAAAGGAGCTGTAAAAGCTGAATCTCTGGGTGCAGCTAACTTTAGGGTAACAATAGGAAAAAACCTATCTGCAGGCACGGCCTTAGGAGCAAGTGCCTTTCTTCTTGACCATCCTAAGAGTTTAAACTAAGCAGGACTATTTTCAGAAGATTGTTCTGGAGATTTGAAGAGTAAGTACATGTATCTGTTAATACAAAATCTGTCACCTGTGGTGACTGTAGTTCTGGCAATTTAAGAAATTGTTCATTTTGTGCTGACCACTGTAGCTTCTCTGAGAACATCTGATGAATTGAAACTCCTAAGGAAATATGCAGTCAGTTGTAATAAGTGAATACAAAAACAAATGTGTTTTTTGAAAGATGCCAAAATACAGGCTAAGTCACGCTTGTAAAACAGTGATAACCTATTTTCTCCTCTGAATTTCCAAGAATAAGAGACACTTTCTTGATTTTCTTTCTTGGCTGGACCTTGAAATTCAAAGTCTCAGCCACGGAAGGGTTTCCTTAAAACACTGTCTTTAAAGGTCCATTAATCTGTCAGTGGTTTGATATAGTTTCTTACATGAAGATTTGTTTGAGAACCTGACTTTTTGCCAGTTTCAGTTCTATTTAGCCTCCTGTCCTCTTTTCTCACTCTTGTTTTCCTGAAAAGGGAACATATAAGTGTTGGTTGAGTTAAAGCTTCCATTTGGTGGTTTCTTGAATTAGGCCTTGCTTCCCCTACCCTCCCACTCCACCCAGTGTTTTCTTCATGACTCACGCTAATTTGTAGGTAGTAAAAGTATTGGGATCTACAGATTGTCCCTTTGCCACTACTGACTTTCTTCCAGGAATTATTTAAAACTGTAACGGAGCATATCTCTGAGGCCTTCTGCAAATTGTGCCTGAGTCTCCACCTCTTAGTAACTCATGTAAAGTCTGCCTTGTTTGGGACACATTGCTCTGAGATTTTTTTTTTAACGTGGCAATAGTTCTTCCTTCATTCCACTGTAATTTTAAATGCTGAACCAAGAAACTCACAATCAAAATAAAAAGGCAGAATATCAGGCAGAACACTGCAAAGGAATGGGGTAGCAGTAAGTCTCCCATGCTCCCTTTGAAGACTTCAGGAAGCAGAGCCCCATCCACTGAAATTGTGGTTGAGAGGGTGGGGTTTGAGAAGGCATTGCAGAGCAGTGGCCAAGGTCTTTTAAAGGAAAGGAAAATAAAATAGCGAGTATCCAAACTCCTTCAGCAGCTGCTTCGGGAAGAGACACAAGAAACAAAGAAATGGTGTAATAACCAGCCTATCTAGGAATCACCTAAAGATGTAAATGCTCTGAGTCTGCCACCTAGATCATTGCTGGTTTACTACAGGAGGAACGTGGATTTGTACATGCTATAAATCTGTGTCTAGCAAAATTCACTTTTGTGAGCTGTGGCATTGAGGTTGAGGGCAGACAGACTGGAGAGGCACATTCTGCAGCTCTGTAGTGTCATGTACCAGGTATGTGAGGAAATGGCTTAGTTGAGGTTTTCAGTAAAATAGCTGCAAAACATCTATCAGAGACTAGCAAAACTCTTCATGAGATTCTGATCCTTCAACTATGGGAGCCTTGGGAAATGTTGGTTCTCCCATCACTAATTACAACTCTGTAGCAAAAACAGCATATCTGGTCTTCTTGTGTGTGTGTCTGTAGTTTTTACCCTATTGTTTTGTAACCTTAAATGGGACTTAAGTTTTCATGTATTGTCTGGTTTTATTCAGTCTTAATTCCTTTGAGTTTAGTTTTTTTGGAGGGTTCCAGTTATTGATGCATTGAAGAATATCATGGACAGAGGTTACCAAAAAAGGGTGTGACTTGGGAGTGGAGTAAATTTAGCACATCCACATTTTATTAAATTTATGACTCATAAAATGCTCGATATTTCACAGAATAGCCAACTGACCCTCATTTTGCTTGTGCTGATGGATGTCCTGAAGTTTTGCCAAATAGTTTTGGAATTATATCCTCCAGAAAATGTTATTGCCTATTAAAAGCTTGAATGTGACCTTTTCTCCTTTCTCTTCTTTCTGACCTCTTTCTCTGGACAGATCCCATATTGAAATTCTTTTTTTCCTCTGTCCATTTGGCAAAAGGATTCCACCTCCTGCACACTCTCTGTTGTGTTTTAGTACATGTAAAAATGGGACATTTTTGCATGCAGCACCATCTTCAGAGTGACATCTGTCTTTGTATATTATCTTTGTTTCTGCATCTGGACAATCTGAAACTTTTAGACAGGATATTTGTAATAAGCTTCAGCTCTTCAATGAAAAACCGCTTAATTGTTAAGAGGGTTTTTTTTCTTTAATCTTGTTATGAAATGTTCCTTTTTGTTTTCTGTGTGGTTTTTTTCCATACAGCTGTTGATACTGTAAACTGCACATTTGCAGGGACACATGTGTCTGCAGCATATGATGCTGTCGGCTTCTTAGTAGTTTTTCCTGTTTATGGACTGGAGAACATTTCAGATGGGGAAGAGCAGCTGGAGGGAGAGCAATGTCAGCATACCCTACTGGGATTTTGATCACACTAAATTCTGTTAATAAAATTCAGGGTCTATATATCAACATAGAATAACTTGGAAATGTTATATAAACATTTTCCACTGAGGACTAAGGGTCTGTGAGATGCAACTTAAAAGGTATTATCTTTCTTTAAATCTTTTCAATTCAGAACTGTAAAAAAGCCAAGGTTTTCCTAGCTTCACTGGCAGATTTTAAAAAACAAAGATTTAGGAGTCTTTTTTGGTAAATGTTAGAGGTAATACTTTTAATCATGAGCTAAGTCAAATCTATGAAAATAACCTTTAGTGCTGGTTTTAAAAATTATAGCAGTAAAGGTAGGTGGGCTTACAGCAAACTCTGGAGGTCGGGGTATGCAGATGTACTTTCCAGAATGACTGTGTGTGCACTCACCTGACCTGTGTCCTGTTACAGCAACTGCATGTGCAAACAAAGAGTGACATGGGGTCTGTGTTCCTCATCTTAAAATCGTGTGTCCGAGGAAATCAAATAATGTACGTGAGGAGAGAATAACACGTTATATAATGCTCTGCTTCTCTTACTCACTCACTGCCTCAGCAAGCGCATTTGGCCACTTCATGGCTTCCTCTGCCTGCACGGAATGTGGTTTGTGGATTGCAGGAAATAAGGAGAAATGAAAGAGCTGGCACAGGGAAAATTAATAAGTGTACGCAGAGGGGTTGTAAACTGTTCAAGGCACTGGTGGCCGTGCATGTGAATAAACAGGTACGAGAGGTGAAAGGGGGTTCTTTAAATTTGAGATCCTAATCTAGCAATTTCATTTGTGGTCAAGGGACTGCACAAATACACAGAGCAAGTTATGCACATCTGATTTCAGGACTGTTAGTACATTAGGTTTCTGAAAATAAAAATAAAGCAATTTATATGAAACCCAAACAGCATTCCTTATGTAATTCTTCTGCAGGCATCTTCTTTCTTTCAAACATGTTGAAACACAATATATTTTTATTAGTTACCCTGTCAACTAAAAAAACCAGGCCTGAATTCTGTTTTATTGTGTTTTTCCTCCAAGTGTATTTTGCACATTTTATTAAATGCTGTCAGTAGTCACTTTCTGTCCAATTTGAACAATTTTTTACTCTAAAACCACAGGAATAAAAACCTTTAACTTGTTTTTTAAGACATGTAGATAAACAGATGCAGCTGCATATAGATATAGATATAGATATAGATATATAGTTTTCCAGATGAGCAGTTGATATTTTTAATAGTAAATTTTAAAACCTCTAGTTGCATTCCTTTTTAGGCTAATTTAGTAGGGTTTGATATATGAAAGTGCATTTACAGAATGCTGAAGTAGATTATAATTGTCTTTGCATTTCTCTCAAAACCAAAATTGGCCATCTTTTTGTGTAGTACCTGGGTTGGGGTCTGTTTCACACACGGGATATCCAGTGCTATAATGTGGTTAAGGGATGCAGATTTCGACCTCATCAAATGCAATGCAGTCATCTTCAATTCAGAATGGCTGCATTATTTTTCCAAATAGCCCCTTTCCTTTCTATTTTGGAGTGGAATATAAAAATATCTTTTCTGAAACCTTGGTTGATCTCTTCTCTGAATGTATGAGGTTAACACTTAATTGCAATTCTGTGCATGAAACAAGAAGAGAACACAGCATTTAGTTGTGCGATCTTGTTTCCACTTGAGAAATAGAAAAGTACAAGCTCGAGTTCTGTTTGAGCGAGGCATCCTTAAACTGTCAAGTACTTCAGTTAAGTAACAGAAGAAAGTGGATCTACTACACTTAGAAGCTAGTTTTCAGAAACAGGCAGTGAAACATCATAGAAACCATTTAAAAACCTGAACCAAGCTTTTCAGCAACCAGTCTGGGTAATTTTAAAGATAAATTATGTGTTCTGTCCTAGTAAGAGCCTCCCTGGAACCCACAGGGTTGTTTTGAAATTCATCCATAAAGCTGAAAGTTGTTGTAATGAACTGCATTTTAATAATGTTCTGCAGGTTCCAACCAGGACCCAAAGGTTTGATTCGTATCTGCCAAGCACAGAGAATACATGAAAAACAAACAAAAAGATACGGATCCTCCCTGGAAGAAAATTGTTTCCGTGCAGGACTTTGGTCATTTTGCAATGGTGGGAGCATTCCCAAAAAGCAGCATGAAGCATCTTTGAACTTTAACACTTTGGAGATCACTTTTTGGTGGGTGGGAGAGCAGGGACTGAGGTAATTCATGTGCAGGGGTGCCAATAATGTGCCTGCCATGCAGTTCTTGGCAGATTACCTATACAGGGGTGAGTCACGTCATTTGCCATAAAGAATCCGAGGTGTAATTGAGGATGGAAATTCTAGATGCGTTTCATAAAGGCAGAAAATATAATTAGACGGGTTTAAGCATGCATGTTTCTCGTACGCATTGTGTGTGGAAAAAATACTCCTGTCTCCTAAAGCATTGTAAATTCCAAGTATTAGGTGCACAGACTACAACCTGGTTTTGAGAAAATGCATTAACCATCATTTTATACCTGCTTTTTCATAGCTGTAACAGAAGTCATGGTGGAGAATGCCTGTGTCTAGTTCAGGCTTGTCTTTTCCATGCCCCTTTGATGGCAAATCTCTTTTTCTTTGTCTGAACCAGGTTTTTTGCAGACGTTTACTCAGAGTTTTATTACTGAATAGGTGCGTTCAGGCCTCACATGGTTTCTTATAAACAACCCTAGGTGGGTTTTGGTTACTGTTTCTATCTCTGCTGTTAATTCTTTGGTCAAGCACTTTGTCGTTTGGAAAGCAGCATAAAGCCAAGGAAGCAAGACTGAAGGACTAGGCAAAGCAGGGGTTGTTTTCTTTCTTTGTTTTCTCTTTAAACATGGTTGCTCATTTTTAACAGGGCTTTCTGCAGCAGAAGTAATTATGTTGCATCAAGCGTTAGCGCTGTTTGATCTGTCAGTTTACAAGTGTATGCATTAAGCTTTCAGTAGGAATTCTTACGTTGAAACTGAAAAGCACTGAAAGGCAGAAATGCACTGTTTACTACGACAATATCAGCTCAGTATGTCATAGAGGGAGCTTCAAGCATCTTGCAGTGTAATAAGGAATGTATGTGTCTTGTCACTTCCCCATCAGTTAAAATCAAGAGCTGGGTGACTGATGGGAGGCAGGAAACATCTTGTAAAAATTGCTGTATTGAAACACACAGCCTCAGTTTGGAAAAGAAAAGAAACAACCCTCAAACCTAAAATTATAAATTGAAGTCAGTTCTGGCTTTTTTTCTGCTGGTGGAGGAGAAAAAAGAAAACAACCTACGGAACTATTCCACTTGTTTTTCTGTTTGGGCTTTTGTTTTGCTCTTTAGATGGAATCTGCAGAATTCCAATATCCAGGAGTTCAGGGCTATGTATCTGGAGGCAGTGGCATAGCCAGTCTTCATTCTGCTCTTCTCTTGAGGTACTGCTGTTTTGAGTATCTCCTGTTGACAACAGGAACCTTTTTGTTAGTGTGAAGGTGTCAGAGCTGAGCACTGACTGATGGCACAGGGTGGTATTTAATATGGATTTCTTCCTCCCTGGAAGTTTTTAACTTCAGGAATATGTTGAAACTTTTGCTGTTCTAGATTGATGCCTTAGGTTTTAACTTTTATATTTTTCAAATCCTGTACTGCCTAGTGTGTAACTCTGAAGTTTCTTGTAGCCTGTTAACTTCTGCTCTCTCATGCTGGTTAGACATAACAAAGCCTCTCCAGGCCTGCTCTTCAAGGACACCCAGACTGTCCTAGGCCCAAAAGGTATAAACCAAAAGCCTCTGAGAGTGGGGCAAGCTTGGGGAAATTACATCATTAACTGAAGCTTTTACTGGAGAATTAACCCTGATACGCAAATGAATCAAACTTACAAAAGTGTGAGGAACTCGTGACCTGTTGTCCATCTTGGGGTCCATCTTGGCAGTAGCCTCTGGACTCCCCAGGGTGTACCTCTGAAGGCCCTTCAAATAAATACCTACCTTTATTCCCTTACTCCTGTCTAGTCTCTGTTTTTAGGTGGCCATCTCAGGCATCAAGATAAATGAATGCATAAGGATACTGGGGGAGGGATTAAAAAGTGCTAAACCCCACAGTTTTATGACAACTTGAGTCCATCATTGCTGTTTTCTTCTCACCTAGTTAGGGAATGTTTGCGATAACGCACATGGGCAGGTACCTGTTCTGTAATCCAGTCTCTTTTGTGTTTTGTCTGTGGTGAGGAGATTTGGTTCTGAGCAGCAGTGACGTGCATAGCTGGTGGGCAGAGCGTGTTTGTCTGCGGGGATGGAATGAATGCCTACACCTCTGGAGGGAGGAGGCAGGGTGTGCCCCTCACTTCTGCTGGAGTTTGTAGCTCAGAGGTCCTCTCGGGCCCTTCACCATTTCAGAAAAGGAACAGCTGTGGTTCCATGCCTTTGTTTTTTCCATCTGTTGCTAGCCAGGAATTTGTGAACATCCTTCTCGGATGTGGATCTTGCTGAGGTTATTCATGTCTTTGTCACCTCCCAGGCTGAAATACTGCAATCCATACTTGGAGCAAATGTTCCTAAGTCTCCCCAGCATTTAGTTGGTGTGTACAAAGCAGTGGCATACTTCCCAAGAGGGTTTAATCAGCATGGGCTTGATTTTTTCAGATAGCTTTGAGCCTTTTAGCTCTGTGATGAATTTGCTGAAAGCTGCAGGTGTGTTGTATCTCTGAAAATCAGGTCTTGGGAACACACTGAGCTCATGTCTGTTACTCTCCTCTGGCTACCTAACTTGTTCCAGATGCTGTTCTAGGCAATAGCAACTAATAGAGGAAAATGCTACTCTAGGCAGTGGGAGAATAATGAAGAAAAAATGTTCCAGCCCTTGGCCCAGAATTCGTATGAATTGCAGGAGGACGCTGTGTTCTGTGTAATCTTGTTTTTGCATCTTACCAACACAACAGATGTCAGCTGCAGGTTGGGTCTTCTGCCGTGAGAAGACAAGCCTGGACCCACATCTTGGATGGGTGGGGGAAACAGCACTTACCCTCTTTGGTGGATGAAGGAAGGGGTTTCTAATAAGAAAACATACTGTGCCTGTAGCATCCAGCCTGATGAACTTCCCTGGCTCCACAGGCTAGCAGTGGGAATACCTGTGTCCCACTTCCATCCATAGTCAGGGATTCCTCAGCAGCCCCAGTACTGCTCTTTGGCAGGCCTGGCTTCTGCTGATTCTGTGTGCTGAAAGGACTCAGTGCAGGACCTGGTGAGGCAAAGGGAGCATCCAGTGTGGGGCAGGAGGCAGGAAGATAGTTCCTTTCAGAGATGGGATATTACTGGATTGGTTTTGCTGTATCACCTGCATCCCAAGAATAAAAGTGGCTTAAAACCTCCTTTTGGAGGGAAAAGTGTTTGCCATCAGACTGAACAGGCTACACTTCTGGTTTGGTAGCATACTGAACATTCACGTTCTTATCTAGCCCTCTGTCCAGGACAGTTGTCTCCACAATTAAAGGAGTGCAAGCAGCAGATCAGAAGATCCATATTCAAGGTATTCCCAGGAGCCAGAGAGCAGTCCTGAGCTCAGGTGTGTTTATTTGCCTGTGAGAATATGGGTTGTTGTGCTGATGATGCACGAGCATCCCCAGTACATGTCTGCCAACTGTACCTCCTGCTCCCAGCAGTCCCTTTCCTGGCATATGAGTTCCTATTGCAGGGCATGGAGTGCATTCCATGAAGTCCTTCCAAGCAATCTCTCTGTGCCTCATACCTATTAAAATCACAGAGTCATAGAATGGTTTGGGTTGGAAGGGACCTTAAAGATCATCTTGTTCCAACCCCCTGTCAGGGGCAGGGACACCTCCCACTAGACCAGGTTGCTCAGAGCCCCATCCAACCTGGCCTTGAACACTTCCAGGGATGAGGCAGCCACAGCTTCTCTGGGCAACCTGTGCCAGTGTCTCACCACCCCCACAGTAAAGAATTTCTTCCTAGTACCTAATTTAAACCTACCCTCTTTCCATTTAAAACATTATTCCTTGTTCTGTCACGACATGACCTTGTAAAAAGGCCCTCACCAGCTTTCTCTGAGATCTCAGGATCTCAAACAGGAAGAAATTTCTGGAAATCTCCACCTTCCCAGGCAGGAAGATTATTTGGCCATGCTGTGTAGGGGCTAGGGGTAGCTTAGGAATGGTATGATAATTACCAGTGGGGCCATTTTTTAAACCTAGTTACAGAGTCCATAAATGTAATCCATGTGCAACAGTCTTTGTTCCCATGGGGAAGAGAAAAAAAGGAAGAAAAAAAGAAGGGAAAGAAAAAAGGAATGTAAATATACATACTGTATCCAGAGATGCATCTTGCCTGGAAAGCTGATGTCTATAAAAGTAGTCTAAAAAGTAGCAGTCTGCTAAAAGTAGTAAATATTAGTGGTCCCATCTTGCAGAGAAACAAGGGGCTTTCCTGTGAGGTTTTTAGATTTTAAAAAGAGCAAGGAGCTGTTGATGGTCTCCCTTTATTCTTGCTATGAACCTAAAACTATGTATGTTATAATGGACAAAATAGAGAATATCTAAAATAAATCCCCTCATAGCTCTTTAGCTCTAGATTACAGAGAAGAGCTGAGGTGGAGGGCCAGTCAATTTATTTTCTGTGTTTCTCTAGCTCTGCTCCAGTCTCTACTGCTGATCAGTTATAACAGCAGTAGCAGATTGCATGTCAGGACATCTTTGGAAGTGAGAAATTAGAACCATTGCAGGCTACTTCACAGATGTGTCAACCCAGGAATTAAGTGAGAATTAGACCTAAATAATATGTGCAGTCTTAAGAACTGAGCCTGGCTTTGGGTTAAGTTTTTTATTTATTTTTTGATATGGTGTCAAGGGGTTAAAAGTGAAACAGTACTAAACTATTCACACGATTTCACAGAAATTGTGATGGTATGTCCCCAGCACGATGATTGTCTTGTTCTCTAGGTGGAAATACAGTATTTAAAGCAAAACCGGTATCAACTCATTCCTCTAGCAAAAAATAATGAAAAATATTTATACATGTCTCTTCACTATGGATAGTGAAGACAGAAAATGAAACGCAGTGCTCTCAGTGGCATTTAGGAACATGGAATTTATGATGTGCTGCAGTTCCTTGTTTATTGTGTTTATTGTATTTCACAATATATATTTCACAATATATGGTGGTCTCACATTTCCATCAGTGTGCCTTAATGCCTGACATGCCTCTGGTGCCAAAACACCTCATTGTGGGTTATCCACAGGCTACGCTGGATTTACAGTTTCCTATTTCACCTTTGTAAGCAGAATGTTTTCTGTGCCTGGATAGATAAACGAGCACATCTTGCAGTAAAAATTTTATATGGGAATTCCCGGAGCGACCAGCACAAAAGCTGAGGCATGCTATACAATTAATGATAAGACTTGGGCTTTGCATTTGTGTTGAATTGTGAAAGGAAGACTTTCACAATCCCTTTTCTTAACATAAAATATTTAAAATCAAGCATTTATTATGCCTGGATTTGATAAGGCTACTTACCAGCCTAGACATGTTTGCACACAGCAGTATCTTCTCATTTAAATTCAATCACAGTCACAAAACAAGCCTGGCTTAGACTAGCTGAAGATATAAACTTCATTTTCATCTCATTAGGCCACCTGGAAGCAACAATCAGTGAGTAGTCCTGACGTCAATAGTCTCTCTACTTCATTAAAATGTTAATTTCATGGCTTTAATTCCCTTTGTAAAACGTGATGCTGCAGGACACTATATGCAGATTTATTCTGAAGCAGACAAATCTGCATGCCATATTCCTTTTTAGTGCCTTAGGTTCCTTTGGATTTTTATTTTTAGCTATCCCTATTTTTATAAACTGCTGTGAAAAGATGATCACCATAACAACCAAAAAGTAAATATTTTCTTAAAACAGCCCTTTGAGAATGTATACTTAAGAGTCAGGAATTCAGGGCATCATGCATTTACTGGTATTTTGCTCTGCTGTTCCCTTTTTCAGTATTTAAAAATGAGACAGGTATTGTTACTGGCTAACGTTTTCAGAAAGTGGATCATGAAGGGGAAGCAATGTGTGGTAAATCAGAAGCGGCTACGTAGATCAGCTATAGCATCAACATCTTTAGCTGAGGTCCTGCTTATGTCAGGACAAAATGATGGTCTTCTCAATTTTGGAATCCTTCCTTGATAATATGTACTTCCTCAGCATTTAGTCATCTTCATCTTGCTTTAGGGGATACATTTCTGGTTGTGTACTTCAAAATTGTACATCATAGTTTGAGTTCAGCTGTTGGCAGTAGATGTCTTCAGCGCAGGAAAACAAGGGAAGGTAATTGTTCATCTGGTCTTTTCCCCTTTAATTGCATGCAGTTCTTTTTTAAGAGTACAAGCACTCTTGGGTATTCTTCCAAGTGCTATGTAAATGATTATTATGTGTTAGTGTGCCTGTGGCATCTCCAGCTGGATGAGCTGATCACTCCTGTTGCAGATGGTAAATCCAAAGCTCAGCGTCTGGGCTTCTCAGGACACACTGCTGGTGGAGCTGCCTGGCTCAGGAGCACTGTGCTCAGCCAGAGGGCTCTGATGGCACACTTGGGTCTGGGCTGGTGACAACACTCAGCAGCACGGTCCTCCTGCTCTCCCCTGGCAGATCCTGTCACTTTAGGCACTGTACAAATCCCACTGAGGCCCCGCTGGCATGTGGTGCCAAGGCCCTTCTGTGAAGGACCTTCAACAGTGCATAGGGTCTGCCTGGTGTTCACTTGGCTGGAGAGGACAAAGATCACCAAATCACAATACAGCAAATAAAGAAGGGTTTCCTTGCTAAGCACTGGACACATCTGAAGTTTTCCATCTGGGAGTCTCAGTGGGATTTCCCTGCAGCTGGCCTCAGTAGAGTACTCCTGGTAAGTAACTAGGAACAGGTAGTTAATTTGGCCTCCTGCCTGCCCTGAGACTGCCAGGAGAGCAGTGGAGATGCAGCTTTATCAGTCTACTACTGTGTACATCTCTGCTACTTTTCTGCTCTCACAGGGAGCAATATAGAAATGTGCCCTGTAGTTGTAACTGAGAAGTAGCCAAAATAGCTTAAAAGGTGTGAATAAAGTTATCATTCCAGACTTCCATAAGTTTCTTATTTCAGATTAAGTAAGGTAATTTACCAGTGAGTCTAAAAGCATGTTGGTACCTAATTTTTCACTCTCAGTGTTGAGGGAGAAGTTTTTTGAAAGTCAGTGAAGACAGATGGACAATAGCCAATTCATTTCCATCTTGGGTCTCTTGCCTACAATGTTATTTCATCACAGGCAGTGCCATAACTCAATGTACTAGTCAATTTAAAATGCCAAAGTGTGCCAGGGTTTTACTCTAAGGATAGAATTATTCATTCATGTCTGTAGTTGGTGAGTGGAGTGATACTATGACGACTTCTCAGATCACAGACTGATCTAGAAAAATATTCCGTTTGTAACCTGAGACGTTAGCTGTTATTGCAGCAGCATACTCACTCTTCTAACACTGTGTTTTGGTTTGTCTTACAAAATGTCTTACAAGCTAATCAAAGAATTTATCACTTTGGTGTGCAGGCCACTTAAACATGAGTTACTGCAGGTGTTTGGACAGTTGTCATCAGATGGGCAAATGAGTTTTGTTGTAGCCTGGACATTTGAAAGACCGTTTCTATGATAGACCAGCACAGTTCAAGTTACTGTCATCACTTAATGAACTCGTGACTGTGGGTTAACATGGCTTTGGGAGAATAAAAATAAGAGGTCTTACCGTTTGGTTTGCACTTCTTTTGTCTCAGTCACTATGTGTGTGTAGTTCCAGAGATATTCATGCTAGAATTGCTTATTGTTTGGTGTGTTTATTTGTTTTAGTGCTCTTGGAAGCAGGGCAGATGGAGGACTTGGTGGGAGGTAGTTTGTGTCACCATTGCTTAGGCAGCAAATATACTGAGTGGTGGACTGTAGGTTTCAGCATTCCATGCATTCCGTGTTTCAAAAAGTATATCAAAGCTACTGAAGTTCTCCTTGGCTTGTGTGTGCCCACAGAGAGAAAGGTTTCGACCAGAATTACCTCTTAGAGCTAAACTGTCTTTGCCCAGCCAAGCTACACTGGATTTTTCATCACCCACCCCACTGTTTATTTTTGGAAGACTAACTGGCAGTTCATCATTCAGCAGCTCTTGAAAAGCCTGACTGTTCCTCAGAAAAGAGATTATGCTCTTCAGATAAACTTCAACTCTCTCATCACCTTTGTTGAGCTGCCATGTGACCCAGTGGCAACTTCTTTGTTCCCATTTGTAAGGACAGCCCTTTCCCTTCCCACTGGGATGGAACATGGCAGACATCCATTTGCACCTAGATGGTGAAGACATTGTGCTGTACCATGGCAAAGCTCTCTTGCAGGCAGTTGGGAGTTTTACATCAGCCCTGTGCTGGGTCTCTTCCTTGGCTCTCATTCCTCCAGAGCAGAGGTGTTGGTGTGTTTAGTGGTGTCCAGGAGGGCTCTTGTCCTTTCCCTCCTGCCTGAAGCCCTCCATGGCGGTTTGTGTCCATAGGGCAAACATGAGTGGGGATCGCAGTCTTTCCCTAAAAGCTGTGCAGATGGTGTGTAGCTTGTCCATGGGCCCTGAGGCAGAATTTAGCAAGGCTAAATGTTGTTTGCAGTGAACGGGGTTATATCCAGGAGCACTTGAGGAAAAATAGCAATGTTCTGCTGAGGAACATGGAGTTTTCTGGGGTGTCCTCCCAATGTATTTCTCATCTGTTTGCTGTTCCTGTACACCTTGGGCTCTCCCAGTGGAGGAAGCTGTGGAGTGAGGCTTTTTGTGATGCCTTTTGTGCTTTCAGTGGTAAGCCTTCGGGGATCAACATGCAGATAGATTGATTGTTCAGGTAGTTTTGAGGGAAAATGTTTCTGAACTCAAATGTGTTAGGGATAGCAAAGTATATTTGTGGAAGACATAGCTCAGAAGGATTTTCTGTTGTGACACATAGTTTCTCCCCTTAATTAAGCATTGTCCTCTCCTTGCACTGTGTGAAATTTAGGGGGCTACATTTTTCCTTGAGTTAAAATATTTAAGGAAAACAATTGTGTACTGACAACAATGGGCTTTTTAAATTGCAGGCCGTTTGTTTCTGTAATTCCTATGAAATAAATTCAACTGCCTAAGTTGATTCTATTCATTGTGGTTTAGTTATGTACATACTCATATTTGTGTTAAAAAGCAATGTTAAAAACATTGGTGATGAGTGCTTTCAGAGCTTTCTAGCATGCAGTGTCAGTGGAGTTAAATGTTCCACTGGAGTTCAGAAATGGAAGTTTATAGCAGATGTTTTCAGGAAAACAGTTTTAGACTTGTGTTCAAAGATGCCTGTACAAGAAGGATTTACAACATTTCTCATCTGTCACTTCAGCTGCCAGCATGGGTTTGCCTTCTGATCAGTATAAAAACCAGCAGACCACTGCTGTACACATCTTTAATATGAAAGTACAAAGCATAGAGGATGACCCCAAGCCTTGAGCAACACACTGGCTCGGTGTTGGGCCATTGCATACTGGGATAAATGGTCTCTCTCAGCCTTGTTCTTGCAACACTGAGACCAGATCTGAAGACGAACCACTGGCCTGTATCTGACTCTTTTGCTGTCCTTGCAAAAAGAATTCAGTTTTTACTTCTCTGGCTGGCAGACTGACAGCATCACACATGTGGAAGTACAAGATGGGTGCCCAAAATTCAGCTTCAGTCTGGGCACAGGAATGACTGTCCAGGCACTCCCAGCAGTCTTTGTTCATTTTCATTCAAGGGATTGACTTTAGTGTAATATTTCGAAGCATCTCTATGAACAGCAGTAGTTGGGAAAAAAACATTAGCAAATCGTTTCATCACTGGAGACAGATCTTTCTGTTGCTGTGCATTTAAAATTGCTGCAATCCCTCCTGCATCTGTAAGGCTATGGTACTGTGTTTTCACACATCCCGTGGTATAGAGCATCCCTTTCTCTTTTCTATGGCATTGTCATGGCAGCTTCTGTTGGTACAGCCATTCTCACATCACCAACTAAACATAACTGAGCTGGAGCTCAGGGAATTGTTCAGTGCTTCCAGCAGTCACTGTCAGAGGAAGCTCACCTGCTCCTGGACCTCCCCTTGTCTATTTTCTGCAGGGCACTGCAGGATAGAGGAGCACCTCCTTCAGTTTTCCTACCATTTCACCAGTGAAGGGAAGAAACACTGTTGGCTCTGACACTCTAGAAATGTGATTCAGGATAAACAGCGCGTGTCCTTCACCTTGGCTTGCGTGAATGAAGGGGTGGCAGCTAGCCCAGTATCCTGTAGGGATCACCATGCCAGTGCCACCAGGATGCCATCAGGAGGATGTTTGGTTTTGCAATGATAATGGATTGGGCAGCTTTTTATTTTTTATTGAGGGGAAAAAAAATAGATGACATTCAGTTATGTGCCATGGGTACCTGTAGGGCCATCCCTTCTTAAAGAAGTGCATCCTGATCAGGAACAGTCAGTCCTGCAGTCAGTTCCTGCAGATGGGAAGGACTGGAGGGGTCTGCACTGGTTGTCCTCTCTCCTTCCATAGCAGCTGGGAGGGTGCTTGTGTTATGTGAGGTTTCTATGCATGAGGAGGATCCAAAAGGCCATCAGACCCTTCAACATTATGGCTCATTTCCATCAGAGGAGCTCCACCAAGTAGCAGCAATAGGGTTTGGGTCTGATCCTGTGTCATTAGGGAGAAAAGAAACTATATAATCATTATCCTTTTTAGAAAGTTTAATCACAGCCTGCGGAGGGATGGCAGTGTTTTATCTGACAAATATGTCACTGTCTTTCATCAGCTGATTATAATCATCTTGGAAGTTCCAGTGTGTCTGTTTTTCCCTCTTCTTTTTTACTATTGTGTTTTGTTTAACTTTCCCTAATGAGCCCAGTGAAAAGCAATTGTTCCAAATAAATCATGTGCGCTACAAAGCAGTATATCACAATTAGGTTTCCATTATACTTTAATTAGGCATTCCATTATTAAATTGATGTCTTTGGCTTCTTCCAGGTCTCAGACTAATCCTGAAACAAATTTCTCTTTGTGGATAAATATTAGTCAGTCGTAATTAAAGAGTATTCATTGGCGTTGCGGCTTTTCATTAAATCCCTTTCTGATTAAGATGGCTCCCCCAAGTACTGGGCTGATTAAATTTAATAAGATTTGTTCACTTGTGTGTGTCATGGTCTGGCGGAAACTGTTTTAGCACCAGGGGTTTGGGAACTATAAGTTCATATCTTGGTGCAGGCAGCCATGGGTCTAAATGCCTGTTTTGCTCAGTGCTGTACACTCTTGTTTCAGGGGGCTCTATGGTTTGTGTGGTCAGTCAGCAGTGGAAAAAAAACATGGGAATTGAATTAGCAGTGTTAGAGTTGAATTTCAAAGGGCTAAGTTACATCTAGAGGGTTACAATAAAGAAGGGAAGATTGAAGTATGTTAGAGGCTCTGTTTCCTTGACTCTTTCGTGACTAGGGCTTTGCTGCTGAATTCAAACTTGAGTGCTTTTCTACCCCAAACCATTTTCTCTCCCAGAGATGTATAGATGAGCTCATTTCTATGTAAATATGCCTCAGCTGAAAATTCAGATAATAGAACAGGTGCTCCTGACAGAAGTTCTTCTCACAGCAGAGAATGAAATGTTTTCAGAGCAAAATCCTTGTCCTGGGTTTAAAAATCAAGGTGAAACTAAAGCGTGATATGGCTTTAGTGTATATATCCATTGGAGAGAGGTTATAAGCATCACTATTTTCTGTGTGCTGAAATTATGCCTTCTTGTGGGGCTGCTGGTGCTGTTCTGCATTCCTCCTGCTTTGTACACAGAAATGAAAACAAACCACTGTGACCAAGAATGGCAATAGCACAAATCAGTGAGGCGTGCAAGAGATCGGCTCAGGACATCTGCAGAAACACTCCATCCAAATATTTGAGGTGGCAGCTAGCAGGTGTTTTTTTTCAATATCCAGTTCATACTCTATTTTTGGTGCAGGGTATGTTTTCATCTAGTGTTTTGGTTTGGGATGGGCCGTAGTTGTAATATCAAATATCTCAAAATGCGTTTTCAGTGTCGTGTATCCCAAATGTAATGGTACTGGGAATATCATCTAGCCAATCCGTCATGTTGCACGGAATCAGAGTTGCCCCCTGATTCCAGATTGCTGTTCCTGGGGCTGCTGAAGGCCCGTGAATGATGCCCGGACAGTCTGAAGGGGCGGGGTTGGAGGCGGTGTCAGGTCAGCGCGCAGCTGAAGAGTTCTCTCTAGCGGTTGGTTGTGGGTAGTGAGGACAGATAGCAAAGTGCGCTGAGTTAAGGGAAGGGTACTCGTCTGTAGCTACTGAAAAAAAGGGGGAAACACAGAGTAAGGTGAGGAAAGGAAGCTGACCTTCATATCTGAATTATAAAAAAGAACAGTTACAACATGCTAGAAGCCAAGAATGTCTTTTCTCTAATAGTCATCATTTATTTACTTATTGCTACTGTTGCAATACAGCAGGGATGGTGTTACACTATTCATAGCACCATCCTTCCACTGGCCTGGAGTGAGGGCTGATGGACGGTGAGAATCCATGGCATTTCTGAGGAGATGGGATGCACTATGAGCTGTTCATTACCAAGCAAGAACTGCCACAACTGCTTCCTTCTGAGTATCTGTGGTGAAGTAGTTTCTTCTACTCACAGTGACTCACACTAGTTTTGTAGTGACTTTACCAATGACAAGGCTCAAAATAAGTTGCATGCTCAGTCTGCAGGTTTGGCAAATATTTGTTTAAGGCAGTGTGAAAGTGCTTAAAAATTGTGAGAAAATGATGAGAAAATTCCTGCCTTCTATCCTGACAAATCCTAGAAGTATAGAAAAGAGATGGAAGCATTTGAAAAGAGTATGGGCAAGCGTTTTGGAAAAATTGAGGGAAATAAATAACATCTAATGAAGACCAGGGAGATTGGGAAGTATAACCTCTTTAATGCTTGTGTTTTAATTGGGATCCTGAAAGCCTACATATGCTGTTGTGCTACAGCATGGCAGTTCATACCTACTGCTACTGCTTGCATCTTTTAAAATGTACCACTTCTCTTCTCCAAAAATTCCAAGGTTTAAGCCAGCTCCATTGTTTACCTAGCAGTAACATCCTGCAATGTTGAGCATCATTGGTATGACAGTTGTGTATGTAAACTGTTCCAAAGTGTTTTGCTTTACTGTTAACTCAGTGAGGCCAGTCAGAAATGGCAGTGGAAATTGCAGATACAACAGCTGGATTCTGATAGAACTGCATTACCTCAAATAGGAATGTGTTTTCTGTTGTAGAGATTGATGCTTAATTTCATCTGCCTTGGAGAGAGGTTGTTCATTCAAGCAGACAGCAAAGAAATAAATGTACAGGGGTGGATTACTTCTTTCTCAGATTCCCAGGGATTTGAAATGCCCAACAAGTAACAGGTGAATTAGGTGGATAGTCTGTTATGTTAAAGATGAGAATAAGCTCTATATGTTTGTGTATGGTTTATTTTAAGGGTATTTTGTGTCTTATTTTTGCTTAATTGTAATGATACTTAGCTTTCCAGAAATACCTGGATGACTCGTTTAGCATTTTTTTTAAAGTAAAAATAACTCAGCCATTTCCTAATTTAGGTACATTTCCCTGCCTAGCAAGACATCTTATGATGACAAGGTAGAGTACACATAATGTTTTTTGAAAAGATTTCACTGAAGTGTTGTAAATTATCTTCATTTCAAGCATAATTGTGATTCTCATCTGAGCTGGTTGGCAGTTTGCCAGGAAATGCATGTTCAAGCTCAGAGGAGTTGGAAAGTTGCATACTAGAGTGTCGATGTCTCTGTTACGTGAAACATGACTTCTCTGTTTGAAAAACTAGTGCTGTCCTATAAGCCTAGAAACAGCATGTCTTCTTCTACCTACCTTGTAACATACCTGTGAAAACCAAATCCCACGTGTGTGTAGCACACACTTGTAGCATGAGAGGCTGGGAGAGAGCAGATATGCAGGCAAGGGAATAAACATGGCATTTTTGTTATCTGGATTTGATAAATATAGTTTGGGAATGATAAAGAGTGGTGAGTCAGTTTTGCCTGGTCATCTCTAGTGACTGAAAATAACTTGTTATTCCAGCCCTTTTATCCCTTCATTCCCTTCTCTCCACGTATTTTTGTGTTTTATTTATAGCTCGACAAGCTTTTGCTTTGCAATTTGTAAAATAACCCTTCAGAGTCAGGGAGGGAAGAGTGAGGAGCAGCAGCTCCTGGGCAGTCTTGTGGATGGAGCCACTGGATCATTCCCTGTTGCCATGGCTGGATTCCCACTTTCCCATGCACATCCTTCCCTCATCTGCACAGAGATTCCTCTTTTAAAGGAGCCTCGGTTCCTGAAGTCATTAGTGGGTCTGTGTTGACAGGAGCCACGTGAGATGTTTCAGACCAGCTGGCTGTGACTTTGACAGCAGCAGGGTCAGAGGCCCCATGTCTGGAGAGGTGGCAAGGCTGAGTTTTATCTGTGAAACCTTAGTGGAGGTTGTAAGCTGTCCTGAAACGCATGAAATGCACCACCACGACCCATGCTTGTATTTATCCTGGAAAGCACAGCTGTGTAAACAATGCTTGCAATAATTCTGAGCTAAATCTTCTGTGTTTGGCTTCAACTCCGGTGCCCAGTATTTTTGTCCAGATTAACCCACAAACTAAGGATTAGTTTAGCACTTGATACATCTTAACTTGCATATTAGGATAAGATACTTCTTGATCTGCTCTTAGGTTTCCCACAGTACTGACTGCTCATAACATAATTGGACTACTCCATATTAAACCATCTGATTCGGTTTGGAGAGGTGGAAGGGAGCTGGCAGGCTTAACTGCAGTCCTTCTTATTAATTGACTGATGGAGAGGGCAATGGGAGAGATGTGTTGAAGCAGTAAATGTGAATCATAAAATCATAGAATGTTTTGGGTTGGAAGGGACCTTAAAGATCATCTGGTTCCAAGCCCTCTGCCACAGACACCCTCCACTAGATCAGGTTCCTCCAAGCCCCATCCAACCTGGCCTTGAACACTTCCAGGGATGTGGCATCCACAACTTCTTTGAGCAACCTGTGTCAGTGCCTCACCACCCTCACAGTAAGGAATTTCTTCTTAGTATCTGCTCTAACCCTACCCTCCTTCACTTTTAAGCCATTCCTGTTTGTCCTGTCACCACATGCCTTGTAAAAAGTCCATCTTCAGCTCTGTTGTAGCCCCCTTCAGGTACTGTAAAATGCTCTAAGGTCTCCACAGGGCTCTTCTCCAGGCTGAACAACTCCAGCTCTTTCAGCCTATCTGTAGCAGAGATACTCCAGCACTCTGAGCATCTGTTTGGCCTCCTCTGGCCTTACTCCAACAGGTCCATGTCTTTCTTATGCTGGGGACCCCAGAGCTGGATGCAGCACTCCAGGTGGGGTCTCACCAGAGCGGAGCAGAGGGAGAGAATCCCCTCCCTAGACCTGCTGGCCACACTGCTTTGGATGCAGCCCAGGATGCAGTTGGTGGAGCCAATTGGCAGACACCAGGCTGGGGTGAGAGAATCTCAGGGTCTGTCACAGGTAAGACTCGAAAAACAAGAAGCAAGTAGGAATGTTAGCACTAGATGCCTGTGGATGGACTTAATGAGGCTATTTTTGGAGAATTCTTCTGGTTCCAGCAGCCAGGCTTTGAAAAGTATATTGAAATATTAGAAGAGATTCAAAAAGCTATTAAAGGGATTTGAGCTTTAAAAGCCACGCTTCATATTGAGATTCAGAAACTGAGTAGGTTTAGTTTGTTCAGGAGCAACTTACGAGGTTGACAGATCATACCACCACTTACCTCTGTGAGCAGACAGCTCTCTAATTTAGCCAAGTTACGTGGTCAGGAAGTAGAAGTACAAAAATAATGTACACAGACACATACACGCCCCCCTGATTAATTAGGAGAATTGCTTATCTCATGGTAAAAGCTTCAGGGCAGTGCGGGATGTCTGTCTCACCACATCCCATGGCAAAACCGAAAGCATTCTGCATAAGCTCCTGTGTCATTCGGGAGATCAGATTAGATGATGATAACATTCTGTCTGGTCTTAAAATAATTAAATGAGGTATTTACAGAGATTTCAAAGTCAAAGCGGATCTCTCTCCCCACCACCGCCCTCTCAGCAGCTTCAGTTAGTGGTATTGTTTACACATTAATGAGATGTAGCATCAGGCTGCAAAAACGATGTGATTTAAATGCATTTAGCAGAAGAATTAAGCACATGTAATGGTTGCTGATAGCTGTGAGCATATCCTTTTATCTCTTGATCTTTATACTATCTGGGCTGGAGGTACCTGGTATGGGATCTCAGTAGTCCTCTACTCCTGTATGCAGTACCCAGAGCACATTTCCTTCCTGCTGGGGAGCAGAAAGCAGGCAGGGGTGTCCTTTCCCCTGGCTCCCACCCTCAGGGACTAGAGGTGCAGTGTCCTTAACTCCTTCATGTCAGCAGGTGGAAGGTCTCCCTCTCTCCTTGTATCACAATGCCAGTGGAAAATCAGATAGGTGTAGAAAGAATTGGTATGCAGGATCACTCTTCTCTGTTAATCAAAGCCAGCATTATCATTCTGTCTTTTTTTGTTTGCTTATTTGATTGCTACACTTACCTAAAAAAGATTTCCAATAACTACTGAGTTGAAAGTGATTTAGATTAACCCCAGCTGACACTGCTGCTTTAAGGAGGGCTGCCTGAAGTTTTAAATCCTCACAAGCATGATACTTCCCAGGAGGGGCTGTAAATCCTTGAAGCTGCTCCCTCCTGATACCGTGTTCTCAACGAAAAATCACTCAAATCTCATGAGCCAAGACAGTAATATTTCCCAGTGAGCAGTTTTAGATGGCTTTTGTTTTAATGTCCAAAAGCGTATCTGTGTTTAAGGCTAACGTACAATACCCAGATATTGCATAACCTGACAAGTTTTTTTCTGCTTGTTTCCATCTTTTCTTTGATTATCCTGCTGATCAGTTTATTTACAGAAGTGCCAAGCCTCCTCTTGTCAGGTTTCCTAAGGAAGTGTGTATAGGGTGAAGGATATTAAGGCATAGGTGGGCGAGTGACAGCCAGTGTTTTATGGAAGCCTGGAAGTGTATGAAATATCTGGAGCTGTGCAGTGAAGGGACAGGTGTGTCACTTTGCAGCAGAAAGCAGTTACATTGAGCTGGGAGGTGGAATGGACAAGGGCCTCGCATATAGGTCCCACTTTCAATGGAGCAGCTTAATTAAAGAATGAATATTCTGTTGTGAGAGCATCTCCATGTGCCTCTCCCCATGGTGGCTCAGCAGCTCATCAGCTGCTGTTCTGTGATGTACCCTGGTTAAGAATAGCATCCTCTCTGCTGGATCAGAGCAGGGGAAGAGATGGTATAATCCTTGTAAGGTTTAAAGGAATGTCAATGATAACTAAAGTAAGAGAAATTAGGGCTGCTGAGATCCTTGCTAGGGATGGAAATGGGTAACAGCCACCCCTCTTAATGCCAAGGAGACTCGAATTCACCTTTGAGGCTGCTGAGAGTCTGAGTAGTTGATCGCATGGATTTGCCTTGGGACCATCCTCTTTTTTAGCTCAGTGGTGGGCATTTTGGCTTTCAGAGCTCCTGTTCTGAGTCATGATTTTGGCCCTCGAGTTCCTGTTTGTACAGATCCCTTTGTCTTGCAGTGAGCTTGCTCAGCGTTGCTGGTTAGGAGCAAGCAAGTGTCCTTGTAGTTGGTGTGAGTCAGACCTGAGAAACAGGCTGTGCCTGAGCTCCCAAGCATGGATTTAGCACAGGGAATGGGCCCATCCATCCAGGACCAGGGGCTGGGTCCATCCCACGTATTTGGGATTGTGCTGTAGGGCTGAGCTTCACCTCTGGCAGTTGTCTCCAGTTGTAGCTGCACTGCAGTATTCTCTTTGTGAATGTGTTTGAAGGAAGCTGAAAATAATTTAATCCTGCCTTTTGTATTCAGGCTGGGTTTGTTCCCCTAGAATTAAAATACTGTGTTGGCATGGTATTATTGAACACACAATTTAAAATAATTTTCAGTTTGCTTGTATCGTCTTTATTTTGAACCTAGTAAGAGGCTCTTGGTTGTAAAGTTTTAAAATAGGTAATGAGATTAAAGGTTTGTCTGGACCCATGCAAGGGAGCACAGAGGCAGTAGGGCAGGCAGGGAAAACCCCAAAGCTCAGATGGAGGAACAGAACCCTTAGCCCAGCTCCTCCAGGGGCTGTCACAGGGGGGCCATCAGCCCATGGGCCAGCAGTGACACCCGTCACAGCGAGAGGGCCTTGTCCATCACCTTACACACTGAGGCAGGGCTCTGGGAGTCATTACAGGATGCCAAAGAGGAGCATCTGGGGTTTGGACAAGGCTTATGATGGGATGTTCAGGGGAGGAACAGGCAGCTAGAAAAGAGAGGATCCAAAGACCAGCTACTGGGTGGCCCTCAGTGTGTAAAGCCAGTTACTGGAGAGGTCAGCAGTGCATGCAAGGAGTCTGTACCACCACTGGAGAAAGACTGTGGCCCCAGGGGCTTGTGTGGCCAGGTACCAGCCCCTGGGAGAAGCAAGGATCCGGGCCAGCTGCAGCATAGACTGGCTACAGGCAGTAATGGAGGCATCCATAGCCTGTATCTAATTCCCTCTGACAGGCCTTTTTCCTAATCAGCCAGAGAGGAGAACACCATGGGGCCATTTTGTTTGCTTGAGAGCTGTTTTCTGTCCATGTTGGCCCATGGCTGGCTGGCTGTGCCCGTGTATAGAGCACATGTGCTGTGTGTGAGTGTACTGGGATTGTGTGCTCAGGTTTGCTGGGGCAGGGGCTGGCAGAAACTGAGCTGTACTGGGCTACCTGATGCTGCAGGGTAAAAATTCCGATGGAACAGCTGGTGTAGTGAAAGACAACGTCCTCAATTTTCCTTGGAGGTGTTTTTTTAAAAAAAAAGTGTCTGATGCTGATATTTTGGTCCTGAGGCTGGTCAAGTTGTCCCTGTGCCACCCCTGAGTACAGTGCCCAAAGCAACCAGCTGTGCATTGTAATTGCCTGAAGTAACGTCGTGCATCAACGGAGCTGAAATATAAATAAATTTGATTGAGGCACAGAAAGTTCAGTAAGTTAAAGAATAGTGCTTTTGAGGCATTTTGTCATCCCAAAATGGAGACTGCCACATGGATTAATCATCGTCTGCATGTTGTGCAGTTTACAGCCACTTAACAATAATTCGAAATAGACTTTATATTCACTCCTGAGCACTGCAGTAAGCTTTCCTTTTCTGAGGTTGTTTTTATAAAGCATAGGACAAAATATTATTCATGTGTATGAAGGATACATAGTTCTACTGCAGGAAGAGAGTCGTGAGACTATAAAGCTACTGAAATTGGTGTTTCTGTTTGTCCTGAGGAGCTGGGCTACCTGCGTGACATTTTAGCCTAAATGGCAGTTTCTTAGCTTAATTAGATTTCAGATGCATATCTCTGAACATTATTTGATTTCCTTTGTCCTTCATTCCTTCCTCAAGGGGTCACAAATACACGCAGGACAAAGATGATCCTCAGATGTCACTAAAAATATTGCAAGAAGTGTTTTGTCCTCCGACAGCTTCTCTGAGCTATGAACAGATACGTTTGCTTATTTCTATTTTGACCCACTAGAGAAGTAGAAGGATGTGGTTTCCCATAGGGAAATTTTCTTAAAATGAGCAGAAACAGGTTTTTGAAGCAGGTCTTTAAATTCATGTGGAAAAAGCATCTTTAAGTCCGTGAGCGCCCTGTGTCTTCAGTTAGGATCACTTGATTTTCTGGATGACTGGACCTTTGCTATTGACCTGAAACACGTGCTGTTAGATATATCTCCAGATTGCAGAGACAACAGCCTAACTTCACAGGGAAACAGACAGTAAAGATGCTCAAAGGATGCAGGTTCAGAGCTGCCTGATTAAACCTAGCCTAAGGGAATTCTGTCCCTTCTCATGAATGGTCTACCTTCATCTGCTGTGGTGACTTTTCTTCTTTTTAGCAGACTGTCTTGCAGCTTGCCTTGCCAAGGAATTAAAGCTTCAGGCTGCCATTTGTGTGGAGCTCTTAAATATGTATGACTCAAGCAAGGGGCCTCTTGCATATGAAACCTGGTGTTCTGGTCTTCTTTCTTTCTGATATTTCTGTTCTTTCAGATATGCTAAGTATACCTTTGAAGTTTCTTTTCTTCTTGTGTAAAATGCACTTTCATGGGTGAGCCTTGCAGCTGGAATTAGGAGATACTGGTTCCAGCTGGACACACAGAGCAGGCCATGTAATCCTTCTTTGCCTCAACTTCCCCACATGTAATATGGAAAGAATAATGTTCGCTCTCCTCTCTGCAGCTCTTTGAGCTTTGTTCTGGGTGACTGAGAAGCCATAATGTAGTCTAGACTTTCTAGAGTCTGGTGGGAAGCCCTGCTGGAAGGTATCATGTCTGGGGATGCTGTGGATCCATAGGCAAGGAGTAGAGGCTTTCCTATTTCTGATCAGGAATTCATGGGGAGAAATAATGCTAAAGAGATCAGACCAGCTATGTGAGTGCAGGGAGTCCTGCCAGTACTGCTTGCACAGAGTCAGAAAATCTGTGTCTTAAGCAGATCTGATGATTTCTGACCTGTGGTCTGTATGCCAGTGGCCCTTAAGTGTAAAGCCTTGATTTTCAAGTACTTCATGTAGTTGGCAGACTGATAGTTTAGCTGCCCAGACGTGAAGGACTGCAAGATGTGCAAGAAACTCATCTGGCCAAAAACTCTTTTCATAGAAGTCTTTATTGATGCAAGGATATCAGGAAGGCTGGACTTGTCTGGCCTCCCTTTTGGGGTGAAGTGTGTAGGTTTTATGTTCCACTAGACCTGGGGAACTATGGAGGATCAGGAGGAAGGAGATTGTAAGAGATGGAAATCTCTTGGAGGTTTATGTAGCAGCCCTTCCCCTGGTTGGGCCAGGAACTAAGGGGTGGGTGTCTGTCCCGTAGGATGACTGTAAATCTGATGGTAGAAATACTTGGAACAGGGGAGGAAAAATGCAAGCTGTTCTCAAAACAAAAATGTTTTGTGCTAAGGTGCAACAGGCTGGCCATCATTTCCCTTGGTAAGGGCTGGGAGACTAAGACAAGGTTCAGTTTTGGCATCTCTTGGAAGGAGATCTGAAGGGTTTTACCTGTGCAGAACACTGGGATTCTCTGCTCAGTTCAGAGGTGATCCCGGAGCTAGACAAAAGATGGAATATTGAGTTTTGTTCTGATAGACCTCGAAGGAGCCACATAAATCTCTTTAAAACCCCAAGTAACCTGCCACAAAACTGTCCGAAAGAGATCATTTCAAGACAGCACAATTATAAAATACTCTGAAAGGCTGAATAGGGTTTTTCCCCCTCTTGTGATATTTGGAGCTGAACTTTAAATACATCATTTTGAACGTGGCCTTTTAAAGTAACTTTCTATTCTGGCCCTGTCATTTTTAGGGCTGTAAAGGAAAACCAAAATGCCAGGGAACGGGAGGAAATTAAAACGAAGAGTGGGGCTAAAGAGTAGGTTTTGATCATCTTTGCAAGAAGTGGCATCATCTGTGAGAACAAAAGTCTTCAATTGCTGCAACTGGAGACAGCTTTTAGTCTCCAATTCTATTTTGCCCTGAGCCAGCCAGCCAAATAAAAACAGCAACATAAATCACTGCTGGCAGAACTTAACAGTTATGCAACGTCCAGTGCACCACATGCCTATTTTTAGATCAGTTTTACACTAGCAGAATTTACTTTATGAAATCTAAAAAGAATGTCTGTTCAGAGGCCGGGGGATAAAGACGGTGTTTAGAAAGTGCAAAATGTAAAAACACTTAGTACAAGGGATACTCTAGCAAGCTCTGCTTTGGCAATACTGATATCCTTTCAAAAATGTTGGGTCAGTCAGGCATACTAATGAAGAGCAGGGGGTTTTTCATTAATATCCCCTTGCATTTCTAATCTGCAATTGCTGTTTGAATGGTTAGCTACGCTCCCTTTTCCCAAACAGCTGAACATCAGACTCACACACAGCGCTCGTTATCCAAGACCAGATGTGCATCTTCTCTCCTTTACATTTGGCTTAATTCTCTTACTATTGTAATTCTGCATCAGTTTGTGCTCTGTATAATCTTGTTCACAAAGCTTTTTGTTCAGATTCAGAACATGCAATGATTGGGAAAAGTTTGACCTTTCAGCCTTTAGATATTGTAGCAGATGAAACGCAGTCTGCATAGTTAATGTATCTCTGGGATTTCTGCCATAATTTGGTCAGTTTTCAATCATGTCTTGAAGCAGATTAGTGTTCTGACTGTTGCGTGATCTGTATTGATCTTTTTTCCCCCAAACCTTTCTTCTAGGTGACAATCTCGATGCCATCCACGACATAACTGTGGCATACCCCCAAAACATTCCTCAGACAGAGAAGCACCTTTTGAAAGGAAACTTCCCGAAGGAGATTCACTTCCACGTCCAGAGATACCCCATAGAGACAGTGCCCACTTCCAAGGAGGAGCTGCAGCTTTGGTGCCGGAAGCGCTGGGAAGAGAAAGAGGAGAGACTGCGACACTTCTACGAAGGTGGAAAGTGCTTCAGTGCAGCGGGGCAAAGCATCGTCCCGCCCTGTAAATCCGAGCTCAGGGTCCTGGCGGTGAAGTGCGCCTCGCTCCTGTACTGGACGGTGTTCCCGCTGGGAATGCTCGCGCTGCTGTACCTGTACAGCTTTGCACAGTGGTACTTTGCAGCCATGATCGTCTTTTTCGTTGTGCAGCAAAAGATATTCGGTGGGCTGGAACTCATTGAACTCGCCTGCCATCAGTATTTTAAAAAGCAACAGAAATTTCATGACACGAAAGTAAAAATCAATTAGTTCCGGGGTAGGGGAAGGGTGGTTTTAAGAGGCCCTGCAAATTTTATGCACAGGGAACAATTTTTGCATGAGAATCGTCTTTTACTATCGCCATTGTTAGACATTTGCACATGATTCTGTGAAGAGAAAGAAAAATGTTAGTTATTGCTACACGTGAAAATGGTAGTTTTTAATCTCTGAATGTAATTTCGACATTGCTCTCACAAGCAGCTAGCAACTGCATTCTGCTGTCATTAAGAAACAAATTGCTGGATTATTGAACAATCATAAGGACATTAATAAATGTGACATGCACTGAAGTTTCATGTAGAAACCCAAACAGTTCAGCTGAGAGACAGATGTATGATTTCTTTGTAGTCACTTTGGCGTGAAGTAAGTACCGGATTTGGAAAACGGGTAAGTTTTGATGGTAGGTGAAAGTTGAAGGAGAAGTTGTTCTGTTTCTTTTTTCTATTTCAAATACTCAAACTTATTTTGAAGTAATATTTTTGCATAAGCTTTTCCAAACGCTACTGAACCTACCAACTATTCAGCTATTCTGGCTTGGTCACTCAGGAGGATTTTTAAGCCTTGCAGTCTTGTGTTATAGTAAAGAAAACAGTACAGTGCTCACTCTGCCTTCATTTAAGTATTTGCTGATTATTTAATAGACCTGTGCAGCTAAGTTTTTCTCTCTCCCGGTTTCATACTGTTTTAGTCTCCCTGTTAGCTGTGGGAGACTTGTTCCTACTGTAGTATGCAGAGCTGCAGGACAGGGGAGCTGTTTTTTATGGGTTTATTGGTATTTTTTTTCTCACAGAGGCAAAAATAGCTGTTCGTCTCTGAGTAACTGGAAAATGTTTTTCAAAAAGGTTTCCTTGTATCCTTGTAGACATTCTTCAGTTGAAAGCATTTTATTTCGTTTTCAGAGTAGGCAAGATACCTTTTTTTTTTGGTATTAATTTTGGTTTTCACATTGCTTCCTTTGGCATTTCACATGTCCATGTCGATAAGCAGGAAGATTGCTTGTTCCATGCATGTCAGACAGGCCTGTTGAAATGCAATGGTTCTCTCCTTGGTGGTACAAAAGATGGGTTTGGGTTTTAGAGTTAGCACGGGCAAGAGCTGCATCTTCCCTTTGTGTACTGGCTTTGTTTGCCTGATGACATCATTACTTTTTCAACCTCCTTCACAATTTTTGGGGAGGTTCTTTTGGGGCTCATACTATGGTACTCTCCCTTATTTTCATGACATTCAGAAAACCTGAAGGCTTAAACTCAGACAAGGCACTTCCAAGTGTATCCCTTGTGATATATAATGAAAATAATGTTCATGCTCACATAGAAAGAGACAAAAACATTGCCAGCACTTCGGAGACACTTCAGGTCTTCAGGTTAGAGTGTTTTGCAATCTCAAAAATTTTAGACAACTTGGTCAATTGTATTGCTGCAAAACCTTCCTCACTTACTAAATACTTGTTTTTCATTGCATGAGGGCTTGTTTGAGCTGGACCCAGATGGCCTGGCTCCGTTTGTTGAGTGGCACTGCTGTGAAGTGTGGAAGTCCAGAGTGCAAAATGTATCTCGTGCTGTGCTGCGTATCTCAAGCGTTGGGTCGGCATGGTGGACACACCTGTTTGCTCCTAAATTACAACACTAAGCATGTTGCTAATGTGTTTGTTTCAAAGACCATTTTTTGAACGAATCACCAGCCTCTATTCAACTGTCCCTTGCAAGGTGACAAGTCTTTTTTAATCTGTGCTTATAACTAATTGTTTATTATGCGGAAAGTACTTGAAGCCATCTGGTTTACTCCAATTTTTTTAATCCCTTTTTTCTTAAAAATAAATAAAACTAGGTTTATATTTAGGGTTATGTTTCTTAATGATTTTTTCGTGTTTGTATTTGTGTACCTGACAACTGGTGTTGCATTGTCATGAGTGGAAGGAGGTCATTTCTGCGCCTTGAGGTCTTTTTTTTAAAGCAATTCTGTGATATCACAGGCATGGTTGCAACTTCAACCTCCATAGCCTGGTTTTTCTTCAGCTAATACCCTACACATTCAGGTAACCCACTGCAAGGGAAAACCTAAAAACCTCATTTGTGGTTAATGCAGAGGAGACCTAAAAGGCTTCTTCCAGTCTGTCCTGAGCCACGGCTGTGCTTTCATACCAGGAGTAACCATAGCCAGCCTACTCCAATAGCCTTAACATCATCTTCAGGAATGACTTCAGAGGACAGGTTCCATGTGTTGGTGACATAAAATACCAGCTACGCTTTTCTCAGTCGTTCAGAGAACTTTGTGGTGTCATCAAATGTATCAGGAACATCAGTGTGAGTCTTGGCCATGCCACAGTACAGGATTTATGTCTCTGTGTAGTTAAAGTTGGGCTCTGAAAGTGAAGTCAATGCAGTCCATCGTTGACCCGTACAAGGGGTTTCCTCCCAGCTGGAGCCAAACATGTAACCTACTGTAATGTGGTAAAAACATCCTGCAAAATATGTAACTTGTCTTCCTCTCTCATGTGTTTGGATCAAAGAGAAAGAATCATCTGCTTGTTAGCTGGTAATGTCACGTTTGCAATGCCCAGCTCTGTGATGCAGAATGAGTGGTGAGTGAAGAATCCTCCTCTAACAGGGAAGGGTGTTGGCTTTGTGTCTGATGTAAATGTTTAGATTACGTGCATCATTTTCCAGGTCAATTAGAAATGCAAGATGGGACACATTGAATAAAACCTAAAAGTTTTGTGGATAGAGAAGCTTCTTTGTTTAAAAAGTGATTAAGGAACTGGGGGAAGATTTTTCTGTGAATGTTTTTTTTTCCTCTGGTGAAAATGTAGTTTTTTACTCAAAAGGTTCTAAGATAACAGATTTCTTGGCGAGTTCTTTGTTCCTACCCTGTCTCCATTTTCAAATATAACCAAGATGGCATTTAGGGACATGGTTTAGTGGTGGACTTGGCAGTGCTGGGTTTACAGTTGGACTCAAGTGATCTTTTCTCACCTAAATCATTCTGTGATTCTGTGCTGGGTAAATCACTCTGAAATTTTTTCAGTGCTATTGAGTTAAAGGCACTAGTACTCCAGGAATCACACAGCCCTCTTCCACGGGACATGCTTTGGCACTGGGACTCGTCTCACTCAGTAGCTGGTTTGTCCCAGTTCACCTTCTCTCATAGTCCCAGCAGCTGCACCTCTGAGCTCTGTCTGCAGGACCTACAGGTCTTGCTGGGTCTCACAGATATTGTTTGGGATCAAGGCTGTGCTTTAAGGATGCTGCTCCCCTTTGCTCAATCAAATGTTTCCTCATCAGCATCAGAGGGTTTCTTTCTCTCTGCTCAGAACAGAAGGTTGAAACCCTGCCATCTGTGTGTGTCATCAGGCTCATCTGGGTAGCAGGATGTCAGACCAAGCCATTTTTCTCTTGACTTCAGAGCTGCAAGGCCCAAAGCTGGTCTGTGAAGTGTTGTCTTGATCATAGGAGATGTAGTTCCTAGTTTTGTGCATTGTATCAATCGGTGTTGTTTAAAAATGATCCATGTTTTTATAACTTGATTTTATATGTGCACTGTGTGAAAGGAAACACCAGGATACTACAAACCTACAGAAAGCCTTAGTCTTCAGATTTCACTGATAATATTACTAGAATGTTTTAACCATGTACCAGTTACTCTACAGCAACAATAAAGACCTGAAGCATTGCATGTGTTTAATTTTGCTGTTTTCTTTTTACTGCACCTGTAAGGAGCAAACCTTGTCTTCAATCATATGGCTGACTGGCTCAGGCAGACTGGTGCCCATTTCAATGCTTGACTCAGGGTTTGTGGCTGTTGAGGGAGGAGAACCCCCCCCATCTCTCCATGGGAGGCTGGAAAGGGGCATCTGGCTCTACCCCCCCCCCAGCTTCTTCATGTAAAGGGGCACAGAAACCTTTGGGTGTGCAAGAACTGCAGCTCAGCTTTAGCCTTGCTGTGCTGCTTAACCACGATTGTTAAAGAATAACCTGTCTTAGGCAGTGATAGGTGGGTAAGTCCTCCCTTTTAGCCATATTCTGTTACCTCCCATGTAATTACTGATACGAGAAATTCTATCTATGGCAAGGTTCACGTTCTTAGAGGACCTTTCTTTAATGTAACTTCACGTCACAGGCCCCTTGACTTCTCTCTCCATTTCTTGAGTGCTAATCCGGTGTGGAGGCACAAGGGTTGTGTTTCTCAGCTCCGCATTACCCAGTTGGGAATAGCCTTGCCATAATGGCCCTAGGGAAACACCCACATCTCCAGCAGGTATCCTGTGTCAGAAAGAAGAAACAGAGACCCTGGTAGCAGATAGTGCAGCTGGAGATTATATTGGCCATGTCTGTGTATTCTCAGAGCATTCAAATCAGTCCCCCAAAGTCAAAACGAATGGCTTGTCACTCTGGAAAGGTGGTTGTCCCTTCCTCTTGGTTTCCTCACAAATATGCAATTAAAAAATGTATTTCTCTGTTTTACCTGTCCTTACAGAAAACGTTAGTAATGGCCAAAGCTTTCACCTTCCAGCTGCCCCAAACCCCTCCTTTGCAGTTCCATACTATGGAGAAAAGGTGGTCTTATTTCCTGACGACTTTGAATCACACAGAATCTCAACCAGAAATTGCTCCTGGGAGCAGGGAGCATGGCCTGTGCTTCTAACATGGTTGGGTGATTCTCACCCTAGAGGGTTTGGGCTGAGGCATGTGAGGGGGAGAGAGTTTGCTTCTGTCCTTGCTGTGCCTCTGGGCAAGCAGTTTTATCAGGAGTGGATATCAGGCCCCAGGTTTTTAAGTAGATGTTCTTGTTCTATTACAGTAGGGCCTCCAGATGGTTTGTCATCCCCTTTTCTGGAGGTCTTCATCTGGGAGGACTGTTTCTCTGGTGGTGGGACGTGCAGGAGACTGACAGGAAGAGTTTGAACCAAACTCTGCATGCATTTTCTCAAGGTGGGTGTTGCTGCTCTCAGCATAAGATGGGAGAGTGTTTGCTGCATCTGAGATGCCTCATGCTGGGCTGCATGAGAGATGCAGATGTGCAGGTGCAGGTAAGTGTAATGGTTTCAGTGGTCAGCAGCCTCCTCCCGAGATTTCTCTCCCCATCTTGCTTGTCTGAGGGAGGAGGTGAGGACCCCTTCACCCACAACTGCAGCGAGCAGAGAAGCACCTTCAGCCTTACCAGAGGGAAGAGCTGAAGGGGCTCAGGCCTCAGCATTGCTTGTACATCCCCAGGACACATAGCAGAGGAGGATAAGCTGCTGCAGGGTGTGAGAGCACAAGGAGATGCTGTGGGAGGAGCAGGAAGCACTGCTTTCTGCGGAGCCGTAACCTGGCACTCGCATCACTGCTGGGTCTTGCCCTCTGCCCCTCTGCACTATTTCTTTCCCTGCCTTCAAGGCTGGCTCTGCTCTTCGAACTGCTGGGTGGCCAGTGAGCCAGAGGAATGGATGTAGATTAACACTGAACCCAAGGGGGAGGGGAATGTTAGGGATAACAGGATAGAGGTGCTAGAAAAAGTGTTGGCTCCTCCTGGTGCTGGGCACAGCTGTTGGGAGCGTGTCATCCTGCTTTAGAGGCTGGAGGAAAAGGTCTGTGCTGAAATACTTCTTTACTTAGGCATCTTTTGAGAAAGTGAGGAGAGAAAGAACATCCTCCATAGGGTGGCTCCCAGCAGGACCACTGGACTGCCCCAGGAGGAGTCTCTCTGTTCTTACCTGCCAGGCTGCCCACAATGCTGGCATTGCCCACGTGTCCCTGTAGCTACTCTGGGTGCTGTCTCCTCTCTGTGCTCGCGTTTCTCACTTGATGTCCTGTGTTTAAAGACATGCAAATGGCTCCTCCTGCTTCTTTTCCTGGCACTTGTGCGAGACCCTGGGTTCTTTAAGGATAGAATAATCCCTCATGTTCAGTGAGATTCCCACTGGCAGGCTGGGAAGCTACCCCCCTTTCCAGGGAAGCTTGCAACATCACTTGTAAGAGTGCTGCCTTATGCAATCCATGTTTTGCTTGGCAGCCAGGTGCTCCCTCACCTTCCTGGCAAGGAGCTGCCTCATCGTCCCCCTCCCCACTGGCACAGTTAGTTTCCCTTCTCGATTATCCACTGAAGTTATTCAAGTGGAGATATTCTGCCTGCTGGTAGGTCCCCACATCTGCCTCCTGCAGCTTTGCACTCCCTGCCAGTGCTGTTCAAAGAGCTCTCTGAAACTCAGCTCTGAACTCACTTCGCTCAAGTGCCCTTTTTATAGCTACCTAAGCAAAGGTCCCCGCTTTCCCAGGGCTTTCCTTGGTGCTTTGTGATGGGCACAAATCATCAGAGTCAGTGGGTCGGTCTCAAGGTCACAGCAGGGAAACCTTCCAGCACTTGTGGATCAGACAGCCATGAGCAGTCTTGGACATGGGCAGGTCAGGATCTGGATTTGTGCTGCTTCTCACACACCTTAACACCAATCCCTGCAGGAGCAGAACCAGCATTCCAAGGGAATGTTCAAAACAACCTCTTTTGGCAGCAAACAAAACTTTTCTGATTCCTTTATCGCTCTATGCCTTCCTTCTCCTCTCTCCCTCCCAGGAGCAAGAGAGGAGAAGGTTTTGGGACACCCTCAGTTGCTTAAAGCAGGAGAACGATGATCCTGGAGCCACCGTCCTACATGGATCAGGCTCTGCTGGCCAGGTTCACAAGGCAGGAGCAGAGGACTGCTTGACACTGCAGGCTCCTTGCACTTGTCTGTCCCTGGAGAGGGACTGGATCCAGTTCCTCACCCACACTGGGCTCCTGTGTGGGCACCTGCCAGCTGCTTCATCTGCATGAACAGAGTGAGATCCTCAAGGCCAATGCAAGGACAAAGGGACACTGAGCCTACAGGATCCCACAGCTTCAGCCAGCAGCTGGGAAGCCAGAGAGGAGCACTTGAGAAAGGTGCAGCTGCTTGGGAAAGGACCTGCTGACCGACAGCCCTCGGGTGGCCTTGGTGGCCTTATCAGAGATGCTGTGAGTGATGTGGGCCAAGGGTGGGGACAGAGCACAGGCACCACTTACTGCAAGCCAGGGCTGTGCCTGGCAACAGGCTCTAACACTCACCTGTGGGTTTGATGCTGCATGTCCATCTGGGACAGGGATTATTCCTGGCCCCCGAGGCCTCGGCTGGGAGTAAGTCCTGCCATGGTGGGCAGGACAGCACAGGATGCAGCAGGATAACAGCAGCAAACACCACATTGCCAGCAGCAGTGAGGGCTGGCACAGATATTCCAGCTACAGCTGCCTGCCTGGGCCTGTCCCAACCATGTCCCCAGCACACCCATCCCCCCGAGACGCTTCACCCTACTGACTTGGTGGGGTTTTGTAGCACAACTGGAAGCGGGGCTGATATTCAGCTGCGATCTCTGCCCTCTCACAGTTCCTGCTCCTGCACCATGTGAGGGATGTTGTGGTCTCAGAACATTGGGTGCCTCAGCCTTCATGCCCAGCCTGGCTTTAAATTAAGGTGTTGAAGCTCTTGGAATAGTCTGGTCTCCTTCTCTACTCCCTCACTGGGATGAACGACCTGGGCAGGGCAGCTGGCGCAGGCCTCTGTGGTCCCTCATGGAGCTCTTGCAGCAGGGCAAGGGCAAGCCTGACTCCATGGTCACTCAGTGGTCAAGTGTCACACCCAGTGGACATCTCCAGCCTCTCACTACTGTGAGATGCTGTGCTCCTCTAGAGGTTTTGCGTTCTGCCTATGCTGGGGAAAGGGAGGTTCTTTCCCAGGAGCCCCTGAGAGGCAGCACAAGGAGATGTTTTATGCAAGATCACAGCAAGGTGTTCAGGTCTGCCTCTTCACAACATGTGAAGGTTAAAGGCAGGCTCTCAGCTTTCCACTGCTAATGACAGAAAGTGCTTTGTGAGAGAGAGAGAGCATAATTAGGGATTAATGAGAAAGGAGCCTGTGGTTTTATTACCCGTTGGACATCAGTCCCGTGGATGAACAAGAGAGGTTGCATTAGCTGCTTCCTGCTGAGTCCTTCCAGCAGGAAAGTCCTTAGCAGACTTTCTGCATTATTTAAGGACGGGAGGTAGAGGAGGGCACTGCAGGCAAGGAGTGATGGGGCTTGGTGTCCTCTGCTGCAGGCTGGGACAGGCCCCAGACCTGTGGCCCCACGGGGGGACTGTGGACCTTGGGGCAAAGACCTTGGGCTCTACTGTAGGCTCTGCCACTGTCCAGTGCCATGTCTCACACTCCTCCTGCATCCCAGGTGGTTCAGCAGCACTGGAGACATCTCCTCAGGTGGTGCCCAGTGGCAGCCACAGCATGTCAGGAGAGGCACAGTCCAGGAGCAAAAGCAGAGCTGTTTGCTTAGGTGAAGGTCAGAGCAGATCTCACCAGTTTGGGACGAGCCTTCTGCCCTGCTCCAGCCTGAATCCAACAGTGAGGGAAGCTGGAAGAGATCAGATAAAGACAGGAATAAAACCAGGGAGGTTAAACACCTTATCTTGAACTAGCTTCATCATTCCTAGCTGTTGCATAAAAGCTATTAAAGTTATTACAGGACATGCTGGATGCTGGCACAGCAGGAACAACAAATATAGGTAGAGTGGTCCTTGTCATAAATATCACTCAAGCTCTGACAGCCCTCTGCCATCACGATGCCGCTCGCAGCCAGCCTGGCTGAGCGATGCCAAACCATGGCAGCACTGGGTGCAGCTGATGGGAACAGCTCCTTCTCTCTCTGAATAACACAAGGCTTGCATTCTCAAGGAAAGAAACCTCCTGCTGTGGGGCAGACCTGCTTTCCCTGGGTCCTCTCCGTGGGGGTCTTGCTGCAAGTGATGCAAGGAACCAGGGGCCAGGGGTTGAAAAAAACACGGCACAAAAAGAAATCATCCCACTTGCGCATGCATTTGTCAAGTCTATTAATAATGTTCTTCACAGGGTACTTTGAATGCTCTTTTTAATGATTGCTCTGCATTTTGCCACTCAGCCATTGCAGTCACATCTAAGTCCTGACGTTATCAGGCATTCATCTTGTAAGATCACAGCCTAACTCCACTGGTGTCTCAGTACTTGATACCAAGACATCTTTATTGCCAAGCACGTGGACTTTTGAAGCCTTCTCTACTGACACAGCACACAGGGAGGTGCTTTTGCTGCGCTGTTGGCTAAGTCAGATGCCTTTTCCAGGGACAGACCATTGCACCCCTCGGTGTAAAGTCCTCTAGTTACCCCTCATCTGCCAAATGCTCCGACACATCCAGGTAGGAAATGAACTCAGCTTTTAGCTCAGTGTCTCCAAATCCTAATCCTCCCACTCTACCACATCTCCCCGAGCAGGGGGGAGGATTAGAAAGGGGGGCCTTGCCCCTCACACGGGCACGGGTGGGCAGAGCAGAGAGGTCGCCCTGAACCTGGAGTACTTCCAGGACCGTCGACCCTCGCTGAGTCACTCGTTAAGATGATGCAGCAGGAAGTCATTGAGAACAGAAAACAAAGGAAAGAAAATGAAGAGCGAGGCATCCATTCACACCCTTGGCAGAGGCATTTCAGTTCCCGGTCCCTGCCTGCCCGCAGGGAGGACGGGTGCTGCTTATTAGACAGGTTACGTAATTGAAGTGGTCTATATTTATCAGGAGTGCATGGCGTACACACCTCGAGGGTCAGAAGCCCAGCAGTGTGGAGAACATCAGCTCCACTAATGAATCAGCAGGGAGAAGGACCTAAAAATATGACTGGGCTGCAGAAGGACATCATTGGGTGGCTCAGGGAGCCAAGGTCAGGAGGCCCCCATGTGCCTTTCCAGCTCCGGCTGGGGTGGTGATGCTGTGCTCAGACAGTCTTTGCCTCGGAAAAGGCAAAATCCACTCTGTGCTAAACTCCTTTCAAACTTTGGCTGTGGTGTTGGGTGTTGAGCTGTGCCTGAAGGAGGAGGAAGACCCCAAATCCACACCATAACCACTGTATTGTAAAGTCAACCTCCTTTTTGCACCATTTTCCCTCTGAGCATGAAACCTCGACACTTGTGAGATCTATCCTTCATTATAAGGGCATAGGACCACCAAAAATGCTTGATTTCCTTCAGGGTCAGGGTAGTCCTTGGCTGGTCCCAGACACGGAGGCTGGTTTGTGCTCCCTGTGCTGAGCCCTGCTATCGGTGCTGGTGGCACGTGAGATTTGTGCCTGCTCCTCAGCATCAGGGAAACTCAGGGCAGGCTCCTCGCCATCGTGCTCGGTGCCCAGCCTTCAGGAGCAGCTGTGCCACCCCCCAGTCCCCCAGCTGTCATCACAGTGGGGAAGCTGCAGCACATCAGCGGCGGCCCACAGTCACCCCGGTCAGACTGGAGACACTGAGGTGAGCCGGCAGCTGGAGGGGTGTTCCTGCCACTTTGCATGGATAGAGATGGCTAATGAGAGTTATTTTTAGGGAACTGGAGCAGGTGGGAGGAAATAACTGATGATCTTTGTTTTCTTGGTTTCTGCTATTACAGGTGAATTTGTTTGCCTGCGGTGCCGGGGAGCTCAGCTCAGCGCCCTGGTTTGCTCAGGGCAGCGCAGGCAAACAGAGGCCCTTACCCCACGCTGTGTTTGTGCAGTGCCCACACTGGCATTCACCTTTTTAAGATCCTGGATGCTGTGCCCTTGGACCAAGTTCGGCCTTCCTGTGGACAGATTGGTGAACCTGCCTGCCCGGGGCAGAGAGCAGAGCCTGGACACTCAGCCTGTCGCCTGAGACTGGCCACGGCCCTGACAGCTGTGCATTCCTGCCACATCCCCAGTAATGTTTTGGTCCTTGGCTTCACAGGATTGACACGAGCTCTGAGCACTGCCTGCCACTCAGCAGACACTGAAACTACACAGGGGTAAATCGTGCAGAGCTGCTGAGTTAGTGACCCATCGCAGCTGGGGCTGATGTCCCTCTCGGTGGGGTTTGCAGAGCAATGGTTCTGGTTCAAATGCTGCACTCCCAGGGGCTCCCTCTGATCCACCTGGAGCTTCCATGCTCTGTTATGGTTTGGAAAAGCTTGGTCAGAAAGGGCTTTCTCGCTGGTATTTTTGTGTGTTTCTGAAGAACAGCTCTCCCCCGTGGAAGTTAGGGTGGAGGTTACGTACAGGAGCAGTGGAGCTTCCCAACTGCTCCAGCTGGTACCAACCAAGGCTTGAGAGGAGGATCCTGCTGAGCTCTGAGGAGCAGCAGTGTCGAGGGGGCAGCACAGGAAGAGGTCAGAGAGAAGAGTTCAGGGACAGGAGAGAGGAATGCAGGCAGGTGCAGGCACCATGGGGTGTTCCATGTGTCAGGCACAAGCTGGGATCCTGTTCCCCATGCCTGGAGATGGACAGAGCCCTGGAGAAGGACCAGGAGGTGAACACCAGTGGTCACATCTGTGCTGTGGGCCCAGGGCACTGGTAAGGCATTCATAAGTGCAGAGTCTCAGTCCTACCCTCAGCGTAAACCTTGGTGGTTTAACATGAACCGCAGGAGGATGTTCTCCCATCACACTCTTACTTCTTCTTGTCTGCGGGGTCTCTGTGGTCCCTGCAAAGTCCACCTATGGCACTGGTGGCACTGGATCAGTCCTTGCAGGCTCTCACTGGCCAAGCACCTGAGTGCCACCTGCTCTCTCATTGTTCCCAGCAATGTCACCGGCTGAGGCTCAGAGACCCACCCCACCACCACACAGACACATGCACTGGCCAGCATCCCTGGCCTCTCTGGGATCAGGCTCTGTCCCACAGCAAGCAAGGGAAAGGATTGATTCAAACATAGCTGTGGGGCTGCTCTGCCCACTGCACGTTTCCTGAGCCAGGTAATTTATTTGGAAGAGTTGGTCCTGGCAGAGATGCTTGAGTAGATTTTTCTGCTCCCAGCAGTCCTCTCTGCTGATAACTCAGCTGCCACAGCAGCTCCTCCTCCCCTGGCCCCACATCTCCTGGATAGGTTCACAAGGCACATCCTTCTCCTGCAGTGGCTGCCAAAATTGCATTTTTATTTTTAAACCCTGGGACATAAAAGCCCTACCTTTATCATTTGCCTGCAGTCCCAGCAGCTCCACATACCCTCATTAAATAACCACTGATCATCAAGTGAATCTGACAGGCACAAAAAGTGGGGGAGATCTCGATGCCTGGTGTGCCCACAGCTGGTCCCAGCTCCCTGTGGCTGCAGAGTACAGGGGGTCTCCTCCCTGTGGGGTGGGCAGAAGGGCTGTCAGGAGCCCAAAGGAATGGTGAGCTTGTGCCTTCCCACTGCAGCGTGGGGGCAGGTGGCTGCAAGGACTGGGTTTATCCCAGCCTCACCAGAATTTATGCAGACAAACAATAATAGTGGTTCCTTACAGGGGGTTATTGAGATGGAAAAGTGGCAAACTGGATTACAGCCTGTGCAATTTCATATTCCTCTTTGGAGACACAATTTCAATAATCCTTTTTCTCAATTTATTTTTAATCTCTGTAGCACAGAGCCTGAGGGAGGATGTCTCCAGAGCAGGAGGACTACCTGCCATTGGTCAGGTGAGTGTGAGGAGGTGTCCATGGGGCAATTTGGGTGCCAACCTGACCCCTAGACAGGGCTGCTTCTAGAGAAGATTTGGAGAGAGGGATGGATCATGCAGGGATATGGATGCAGCTCTCTGTCCAGGGCAAACCTCAGTCTGATTTGTCCTTAAATGCCCAAACTTTCAGAAGTGTTTGGACTCGATGTGTGAAGCTTGCGTTTTGGTTGGGATTAGCTCCCAGCTGGTTTCTCCAGCCACCAACCTTGCTCCAGAGCCTCCCGGGGAAAAGGCCACCTTGCATTTTGGGAGAGAGCATGCAAAGATTGGTACATGCAAAGAGGGAGTCCCGAAATGAAACACTCCGATGGACCCAGCGGTGGGAACTCAGGAGTCACACCTGAGAGAGGTGACAGGAGAAAACGTGGTCGCTGGCGGTTGTTTAAGGCCAGGAGTCTGCTTTCTGGGACAGGCTAGAGCTGGGCCTGCAGCAAATTTACAGCTTGACAAGGATGCTCAGGAGTCCCTGCTGGGGTTCACTTCACCCTGAGACAGGCACCAGCTGACACGAAAATGAACTGGGTTTTCCCCTCCAGCTTTCACAAAGGCTGATGCTGGGCTCTGTAATTGCACAAAGTTTTAGTACAGCTCCCGTCTCGACTAAATATCTTCAGGCATCACTAATTAAATTGAATTTACTGGGATGACAAGTGTCTCTCTCCCCTCAGCCACAGTTGTTGTAACTGCAGCTCAGGCTCCAGCACAGCCTGTTTGGACCTGCTGCAGGACCCTCGGGCTTCCCTGGCACAGGGGTACTGCCTGGGTGCCTCTCCCAGTGTGAAAACCAAGGGGCAGACCAGGGATCAGCCCAGCACGGTTCTTATTTCTGCAAATAAGTCAGATGGCCACAGATCTGTCTGTGGATGCTTTGTCCTCCCCTCCGTGCCCGGTGGGGAGAGTTAATAATAGATGTTGGATGTTGCAGGAAGATGCAGAATTTAAATGAATTGCCCTTCCTTCTCAGTAATAAAAATGTTTCTCCCCTAAGAGTCCCTTGATTAATTGATCCGGCAATTGACAAATCAAGGATGGGAACGCATAAAATCCAATAGAAAGGGATGAAAATAGCATTATGTACCATCTGATGCAGTCAGCGATGTCACGCAACCAAATGACGGCAGAAAAATGGGGCCTTGGGCTGGAGGAGCCTTCATTAAGATGTGGCAAGGGTATTATTAAGTAAAAGAACATTGATTTTGTTTGAAAGATCTGGGCATCCATATTAAATATAATCTCCGTAATGTAATCTCGGGAGTTGCTTTAAATGTCAGCGTCACTTGGCTACATCTGCTTGCTGGGGCTGCTGCTCCGAAATGAAGATGAAAACTTCCTTCTCCATCACCCATGGAGCCCTGTTAGCAGCTCGGTAGGCTGTGCCCACGCAGAGGAACATCAGCATATGGGCTTCCCACAGGGAATGCGGGTGTGCCGGAAAGGCCCGTGCACCTACAGCATGTGTGACTGTAACAAAGCGAGTCACTCGCTGAGGCGGGAGCAGCCAGCACACAGGATATTTCAAAGCCAAAAATCGCTTTAAGCTCTGGGCTTTCATGTGAGACTTGAACATCTGGCCAAATTCCCGGCAGCAATTAACCCACGTAGCTCTAATCAAAGTCCTTGGAAGCTGAACCCCCTATCCCAAGCCCAATCTGACAAATTCTGATAAAGATTTTTTTTTTCTGTCTCACAGATGTCCGGATCCAGTGACAGCAATGCCCATGCAGGGCTGACATGGGTGTGTGTGGGCACACTGGAGAGAGGTGGCATTTCCTGATGCCCCCATAGCTCACCAGAGAAGTGGATACTTCAAGACTGGGAAAAAGCACCATGGAACTCACAGCCCTACAGCACAGCTGATGCCAGGGTCCTCACCCAGGTGGGTGCTTTCACAGAAAAACAGTGCGTGGTACCTCTGGTCCCAGCTGGGAGCATGGGCACAGTCCCAAAGAGCCATGAATCTTGCATCTCCCAAACCTCAGAGGAGTTGGGGATAGCATTCCCTGGGCCACCAAGTGGGAAGGAGATGAGGAGGAGGATCTCTGATGGGGACACGAAGCCGAAACGCAGCAATGGCTGGTATGAGTGCCCTTTGCTGGCTGCCAGGGGCATCTGCAATCAGAACCCCAGCCCAGCACGTGCAAAGGACTCTTACTGTCAGAGACAGAGAAGATTCATTGACAGGAGGAACCATGGGCTCGAAAGCACCTGGGAAAGCATTAGCAAGACCAAGGGAAGACCAGAGGCTTTGGATGCAATTATTCCTGCCTCCCAGGGGCCCAGAGGGCACAGAGAAGGCAGTGGCATGAAGAGCAGGTGCCTGAGCACAGGGGTTGCATGGCTCTGCTAAAGGAGCACAGCAAAAGGCATCAAAACAGTTTCCTTGAGAATCAGATGTGTCCAGACACAGCTGAAGGCACCGAGCCACTTGACTGTAACGGAGTCAATTTTCTCCTCCAAAGTGCGGCATATAAACCTTTTTATAGCCATGCACCAGCAGAGCTATTTTTATTCCCTGCCAGCTGTTGAAAGCCATTTCTGTGGCTCCCTCTCCAGGCCCTTGCCCACCATCCCACAGTCACCATTTCATTGCCCACTTGAGCACTTGGGACCTGAATAGCAAAGAAACAGAAAGCCATCGCTCCGCTCCGGCACTGCTTTGGGGCCAGGAAGGAATTCTGTGTGGGTGGGGGCTGGCAGGAGATGGGGAGGGGGGCAGTGGCAGCAGTCACGTGTGGCAGGGCTCGCCCCATGTCCCTCCAACAGGAGGTCTGCTCTGTGCACCGCTTGTGGTTGTGGGGCCACGGCAACAATGAGCTGGGCCTTTGTGTAGTGAGAAGAAAAGTGGAGTCCAAGGGAAGAGAAGGCACACTGACAGAAGAAGACCCTTTGGAGGCCCAGAAAACTGCTCTGGTGCCAAGCTCCTCAACACCATCCAGCTGGAGATGTGTAGGGCTTGTGAGTAAGAACCCTTGTGGTTTTGCCCTAATTTTATTCTTCTCCCAAGAGCCCCTTTTCAGGTAATGGGCTGTGCAAACCTTTGCTCTGACCAGCTTCTACCTGGCCTGATGTGGAAACCAAACAATCCTTCCCACAGGTCTATTGACTATTTTTCCATCTCTGTTGTGGCCGTGAAACAAGAAACGAGATAAAATCTCTCTCAAGATCACCCTGGGTAAAACCCACGTTGTCCTAAGGTAACTCTGAACTAAGTGTTAGGCTTGAAACAAGAGGGGCTTTCCCCACATCTTTCCTCACAGTAACTGCAAAGAAGGAACAGCATTCCCTTTCCCTATGGAAAAGGGCAGGGTCACCTGCCTGTGACCTGTGTCACCACAACTGTGACCCTATGGATCAAATGCAGAGCTTGACATTTGGGGCACGGATGAGACACAAACTCTTGCCTCCCCTCGCAATCGGTTCCAGGGGGTGTCCAATGGAAATACAAACACAACCTCCCTTTGGGAAAAAAAAAAAGGGGGGAGAAGAAGAAGGAGAAAATGGAAAGAAAATAGGTTTGTGTTGGTTGGGCCAGTCTGGTCATTTTAAAAAGCCGCAGAGCACAAAAGTGAAAATATACATGGAAAGTAAAATACAGAAGCTTTTGTGTGATGCCAGCAATTTTCCTTCCCTTCACTGAGAAAGGAGCTGCCTGCATGTGTAGTGGTACAATCTGCTCTTTCAAATGGCTCAGTCAAACACCAGCTAAATCACAAAGAGTTCTACAGAGACATGAAGGACACATAATGACAATATTTTGTCATTCCTCCCTCAGATGGATGTGGAAAATGGGAAGGAGAAAAAATAATTACATTAGGGTTCAGATAGGATTTTGATAGTAGTTATTAAATGAAATGTAAAGGTTATTTTCAAACCCAAACCCTGGATGCTGCCCCAAGCAGGAACAGACTGGCAAATGATCTGAATTTTTCCATTTTCTTAATGTTGTTCCTATGGATGTGTTTACCACATAGTCTGGCATCGCAAACTTAAATTTTAAAAAAAGGGAAAGGAAAAGAACAAGCATTTTGCTGGGTACCCAGGCAAAACATGTACTGACAAAGCAAGGTCTGGATTTGATATTTCACTGCCTGGATACTGCTCTGGGATAAGAGTAGCAATGAGCAGGACTGGGATTCAGACTATAGGAAACAGAGTATTCTGTTTCTGCTCTCAGAGCTTCAGGTCTTCCACCCCGAGTACAACCTGGAGTAGATACTTGGTATTCAGAGAAGGAAATGTGCCTGGTATTGTCCAAACCTGGCTGAAAAGCCACTGTAATGGTGCCTGTTGACTTTGATGAGTTGGTCCTGGGCACAGGCAGCCAGAGCAGGCAGGCAGGAGGCTGGCACAGTTTCTGGAGAAACCCACGCAGCCTTCACACCTGAATTCATAGGAAGCTCCTGCATGTCCAGTTTCTGGTTTTTAATCTGTCCAAGTTTACATTGGATTCAGCTGTGCCTAAACCTTGTCTGAGAATAGGAAAGAAAAGGGCTTGTTGTTGCTCAAACCAGAAAAGTCAGTCTTGAAGTCAGTCCACCAGCCCTAGTGAGGTGATCAGTGTCGCAGAGAGGAACCAGCACCCAACCACCCCAGGGCTGACCTTCTCCCTTGCATCCCAGTGTGCAGGGAGCACTTCCCACAGTGTTCAACACCAGCTGCTCCTTCTTCCATCACACTGGGCTGCAATCTTATTTTTGAACAGCTCAGTGTGGGCTCAGTAGTGAGGCCTGGTTAACAACGTGCCTGTTTTCCAGTCAAAGCCTTTATTCTCTTCCCATTTTTGAGGAGCTCAACACTGCAGGATCATAGAATCATGGAATTGTTTGGGTTGGAAGTGACGTTAAAGATCCCAAGCCGAACCTAGACAGTGACACCAAGCTGAGGTTACCTGCACAAGCCATGTCTGAGATCTCTGACAGCCACGCACAGGATACAGATAGACAACCCGCTCTGCGGGAGGTGGCAGCACCTTCCTCCCCTTGCCACTGCCAGGGGAAGCTCATAAGGGAGGGTAAATACTCCGTCTGGGAAGGGAGGGAGCTGCTGCTGTGTCACTGACAGCACATTCTGCTTCCCAGGCTCTCACAGCAATAGTGTGACTACTCCTGTGTATGGTACTCATGGTGAATAGCACCAGAAATAATATGGTGACATATTTGTTTAAGTCAACTGGAATGCCACAGGATGCCTCACTTACCCAGCATCCTGTGGCATTCCAGACATGGCATCACCTGAGAAACACCAGAGGAAAATGCTGAACCACACAGTATTAAGAGGAGGAGGTTAAAAGACCTCTCCCAGCAGCCCTGCGTGCCTTGCCCGAGTGAGAGGCTCTGACTGCAGCACCCCCCGCCCACCGCGCTGCCGAGCTCCTGCCTGATCCCACATTCTTCTGTCCCGGAATGTGCGCAGGGAGGACTGGCTGCACTCCTCGGAACTGTGCGCTGAATGATGATGAAGTGACATCGTCATGGCAACACGTGCAGATTTCCTGGTCGCCCAGCAACCTGATGCAGGCTGATGTAAGCTGTGTGCTGGCTTCTTCTGCTGGCCGCGCTCCTCCGATGTGTCCGGGAGATTTGTGGTGGCTTTAGCTGGGGTTTTTCATCGGTTGGACGTGCCGTGACATCAGAATGATGAGGATGTTGTTCTGTGTGTGCACAGAGGGGAAGGGAGCGAGATTATCTGCTCTGAGAGTCCTCATCCCGGGCGCTGTCTTGCTCAGGGGCACTAATGTGCACGGCTTGTTTTTAGAGGCTTGATAGCACTTAATCTTGTACTTACTGAAGCTGCTTTGTGTAATACAGACTTGAGGAGACACAAAGATGCCTCTAAGTGATTTTGTCTCAAGCTATCCCTCTTGACTTTTGCATTAGTCTTGTCAAAGGTACAATGTTTTTGGGCATGAAGCAGCTGTAAACAGGTCTGATTTTTTCACAGCATGACAGCACATCAGTGCTGTAAGGGAAAGCTGCAGGCCTGATTTTTGTGCAGACCAGGTACCTGCAGAGCTGACTGACCCATTAGCTGTTTCATGGGTCATCTGCAGCAGAGCCAGACTAAATCCTTGTTCACAGTCACACTAAATCTCTGTACACAACGTGAAATGGCAAAAGCCTGCAACATTGTTCTTGCTTAAGGGCATGTTTCTTTATATGGAGCAGAAAAATGTCTTTACAGTGATGGGTGTGGCTTCAGTCTCTGCTGATGGCCAAATCAGGATCTACAGATGCCAGAGGTGTCTGCTAAGTGAGTCTCAGTTCAGTGATGGTGAGGACCCAGGTAAGATGTGAGAGGTAGCTCATAAGAAGCTCATGTTGCATCAGTCTTCTCCTTGCTTTGGAAAATCTGGTCCTCAGCCTCGGGAAGCAAATTAGCACTTTGACAGCCAGTGGCCTTAATGGAAAACATTAATTCAATTAGCACAAAGTGCCTTTCAGGCAGCTCTGCTCTGCTCCAGGTCGTGGGGAGGCAGCTCCTGTGAGCCACAGGCATGAAGCAACCAGGGCAACGTGCTTAGAGAGGGGTGTGCAAGGGCCCTACTCTGGTCAGCACATGTGAAAATTAGGCAGAACACATCCTGTAGGAAAAGCAAAGCTCCTCAGACTCCTCCACTGTCCCGGTAAGGGTGAGAAAGGATCCCAGGCTGACAGGGGGACCTTTGTCTCTGGCATCTCTTCTAAGGTCATGGTGGGCTCTCAATCATCTGCACCCCCGTGGTGAACATCAGCTGGAATCTCATTTGGGAATAAAGAGCAACAGTTCAGAACAGGGGAAGCTGAATTAGAGCTGGGGAATTAACAACATCCAGCGAGTCCTTGCAGATCCACTGGGCTATCCATTTCTGCCTGCTTAGCCCTTTGTTTGTGCCATGTAGATCAATGGAAATGATGAAATACTTCTGGTGATGCTACATATGGCCTGAGGAGAGAAGCAACAAGAGTTAGCCTGGGAGAGGGAAGGGCCGGCCAGCCAGCCTTTAATGGGCGAGAATCGGCACTTCCAGGGTAACAGAGAGGGAGAGAGCAGTCCTGGGGGAGACCAGGACCACCTCAGTCAGCCACTTGCCCTTGCTGAGAGCAGGGTGGAGATAAGGGCCTCCTGCTTATAGACTTGTGCCTGTATCTTCTTGTGCTCTATGGGATGAGAAGAGTGGGCACTCAGCTAATTTTGCCATCCATGCCATCATTCGTGAACAGACAATGCCCTGAGTGGTTTGGGTGAGTTGGAGTATAAAGGAAAAAAGTCCCCTGGCTCAGCCAGGAAATCCATGCATGTCCCAATAATTCCAAAATCTAGGAAGGGCCAATCATGATAAATAAATAAGTAAATAACGTAATAAATAATAAATAAAAAATATTGCTGTCAGGTTTCATCAATATGGCACTGCCAATTCTGCAACGAAGTGTTTCGGAAGAGCCAGAAGAGATTTGTTGCCCAGGTTTCTCATCATCGGGTCCAGGAGATGCAGATGAAGAAATCTGTAAGGAGATTGATCTGAAGGCTTTTATCATCCCAAAGACAAATGGAATGGCTGTATACATCACTTCTCAAACATGCAGGGCGTTTTTTAGAGGCAGCAGTCTCCAAACAGCTCTTCCACATGATCGATGGTAGTAGAAAGGAATCCGTCACTGTTTGGCTTCAGGCTTTTCACTCAAAACCATGTTTTATACTCTGTTTGCTCACAGAAGGAAAAATAAAATACTTCAACAAAGACTTTATTTATTTGCCAGTAAATTGTACAGAACCTGAAAAATGAGCATACCAAATTGGTGGTGCTTTTCCCCAGGTCACTCGGATGTGAGTTCCCAAGGTCTGATGCCAGACAGGCAGTCAGCCCCAGCGGTCAAACAGTTAACTCTGGCCCTGAAGCAGCCCTTTCTGGAATCTGCTTTCTTGATATTTTTCAGGGATTATCATCACACAGAAATTTCCTCCTGGGAAGCCTGTGTTTCTGGAGCGAAAATCAAGAGCCCTTCTAGATGTCTCCTTGTCAGGTGCTGTGGAAGTGCCAAACTAAACAAAATTATTGTTGTCTTTTAAGATATGTGCCCAGGAGAGGCTTGTGAGGAGTGACAGGCTTTTAAAAAGCCTCTTCTGTGTCATAGACCTTGATAGCAGAGCTCTTCCTTCTCTCATCCCTTACCCATCACCTCTCTTTCCAATAACTCATAAATGGAGAGTTTTCCTTTCTCTCTCTCTCTCTTTTTTTTTTTTTTTTCCCCTAACTTGTTCTCTCTTTCTTTTGGATATTAAAAACACTGCAGTTATTTCTTTCCCATCCTGTCCTGTCTCATTTGGTCAACTGAGTTCTTTGAAGGGATACACCTGGAGCAGTATCTCCAGCCTCACTCACAGGGCTGCCCCATGCCTGAGGTTGTATGGCTCAGGTAGGGATACTTGGATTGCTCACATGGGAGCATTTTCTCCCCAGTGCAACATTTTTGGCTGAAAACTGGCTTCTTTGCTGCTAAAAAGGTGGCATTTCTGTGACAAATGCAGCTTTTCCATCAAAACCCTCGAACGCCTGGAAACAGTGTGGCAGAGAACATGACAGATTTGTTATTCCTTGGGAAGCTGTACCGATGCTTATCAACCCCTTGGAGGTGCCTGAGAGGCACCTCTCTGGCCAAACCTGCGTCCAGCTGGCAGTGGGAGGTCTCTCCTTGCTGCCTTCCTTGCTCCATGCAGCCTTGGCCACCAGCAGGTCTCCAACATGAGGCCACCAGGAAGGGTTTGGGTCCGGCCAGGATCCCCCCTGACTTCTCCTCTGCCTCCCACCATGGGCCTGCTCCAGCCACAGTGTTTGGGGAACGTTTGTGGTAAGAACTGGGATGGAGGTTGCTTTTACTCAGAGCCATCACAAGGAAGAGCTTATCCTCTGTCTCAACAGTGCCACAGTAGTGCAGGCATTGCACCAGCAAGGGCTAGAAATATAAACTGGTTTGCAAACTCTCTTGACACCAGCCACCAGCACTGGACCAGTTCTTGCAAGCTACAAGCACAAAAACTCCGTGTGAAGCTTGGGGAATTTTATTATTTCTAATGTTCTGCAAACACAAACGACTCCTTAGGTGGGCAAATACCACCTCATCCTCAGGCTTCTCACCAGGCACAAACCCTGCCCTGGGGGCGTATCACAGAACCGCTGGAAACCTCAAGGAGGTGAGAAAGCTTGGCCTGTTTAAAGCCCCTCTTCTGCTGGCTGTTGTGTTTGGGTGAATGGTTTATTATCTTCTGCCTAATTGCTTTGCTTCCCAGCCCATTCACAGAAAATCTGGGAGCAGCACCAGTCTGCTTGCCTCCCGGGAGTGGAAATAACAGTGCTGGCAGATGACATTTGCAGGGCTTTTTTTGAGGGAAGGGAATTGTTCCTTTTATTTTTTGTTTATGAAAGACCGAGAAAAGTCTCTCTGTTTGTGGATTGATCTGTTTGCTTTAGTTGTGTCCCATTTGATTGATTTCCTGGAAATCAGACACAACTGGCTTTGTGGAGGAGACCTCTTCCACGCTCTCGGCATCGCTCAAAAAAAGAGGGAATGCAAACCTGGGATAATGGCAGGCAGAGGCTGCTCTTACCTCTGCACTGCCAGGCCACCAGCCCTCACCATCTGTGCTGGACATGGCATTGCCCATGGGGGTGACTACAGCTCCTTGGTTCTGCTTCTTCCCACTTCCCCCTTGGGAACGGCAACACATCCTAGAGACAGCTCTGCAGACTCCTTCACACAGTGGCTGAGCTGAGGGGTAGGATTAGGGATACCTGTGCCTCTTTCCAGCTATCTCACAGTTTGAGGTTGAAGAAGACATTTGAATTCTTCATTTTTATTTCTTTTTTTTCTCATAAATACATCGTGGGGATTATTCTGGCGCTTGGAAGGGAGGCACTGCCATTGCTATTGCTGTTATTATTGATACTGGTTTTGCTGCTTGAACACCTCCAGGGATGGGGCATCCACAGCTTCTCTGGGCATCCTGTTCCAGTGCCTCACCACCCTCAGAGTAAAGAATTTCTTCCTAATATCTAATCTAAACCTACCCTCTTCCAGTTTACAGACATTCCTCCTTGTCCTTTCACTACATACCCTTGTAAAAAATCCCTCTCCAGATTTCCTGTAGGGACCCTTTGGCAACTTATTTCTGGATCTTCCCAACTCTGCCTGCCTGTCCTGGGAGACCCTGGGCTGCAAAACCCTTCTCTGTCCTGGGCCTGTGGGGGCAGGGGAGGGCAGCAAGAGTGTTGTCCTGATTTGCTCAGCCCAAGGTCTGGCTGCAGAGCTGGGTTCAAGGCTCGGGAGCTGTTTCTACCTGTCCTAGAGGAGAAGGATAGGGCAGGTTTTGGTACTGCTGACAATGTAAGGGCAGGATTTCTGCTTTGCACCAAAGCCTGGGTCTTCCTTCCCCTGCACACCCCTGGAGCAGCCATGGGTGTGCAGCCACTCACCTCTGCATTTGGATTTTTTCCCCAGCAACCCCATGTTTCACCAGAAGGCTGAGATGTTAAGCCCCACAAGTGAAAAAACACAAGCAGAGGTAACCACAGGATGGGAGCCTGGCTCAGAGGTGGCCCCCAGGTGTTTCCCGTGCTGCTCTCCCCACGGAATGTTGGTGTGAGCTGGGGCTGGCACCAGCTGTGGGGCAGAGGGGGTCACAGGGCCCCTCCAGCCCCTCGGAGCTGGCTCCTGTTGAGGAGCAAACCGAGGACAAGCAGCAGTGAAGCCACTGAAGCAGAGCAGCACCACAGGAGCTGCAGCCTCCAGGTAAAACACAGCTGGGGCTGGGAAAACAGGAGATGATGGAAACAGCTAAAGGCACTTGGCAGCCTTTTGAGTCCCAGCAGAAATGTTCTGTAATGTTCATAGTGGAAGAGAAAGAAATTCTGCAGAAATAGGGAAGTAGGAAAATGGTCTGGGCTGCTGCTGAGCAGTGAGTCTGTCAGGGGGAAGGACTGCCTGTGCCTGTGCCTTTCTGGACAGGTATTGCTGAACTGCTTCCTAAAGATGCCCTGGGATGGGTGTTGGCGAGATCTCCAGGCACTCCTTACTGCTGGAAAGACCTGCTCGCCATCCAGCGTCCTTCTTTACTGTTGGGAAGACCTTTCCAATATCCAACCCAACCATTCCTCCCTTCTTCAACCCACGCAGCCCTGGTTCAACCCATTTTTCCTCTCAGGTCATTTTGTGAGCACCAGTGGTGGTGGTCGCTGTGGCTGCTGGCAGCTGCCCCCTGGGCACCCCTCTGTCCTCTCGAGTCAGGGGCTCGCTCAGAGGTGGCTTTGTGGCAGCCGCACCACGCTGGAGGGGAGAAGACGAAGCGAGAAGAAGGAAGAGGCAAACAACAAGGGTGAGGACAAGTGGTAGCAATTTGCCTCCCAAGTTGCTCATTCCAAGCATGCTTGAACACTGCCTTTGCATAACATGTAGGGCTATATTTGTCCGTGAGACAGAAAGGGAGAGAGAGAGAAAATATTTTTCCATTGATGTCATTCTTGCTCACTTTTTCCTCTAAGAAAATCAATGTCCTCTCCAGTCCTTTCCACTCCCTTGCCCTCCACCCTGCAGACTCATAGCCCTGCCCCTCCTGAGCAGTGGCGTGCTGGATTCCTCCTGCTAATGATGGCTGGAGCCTTTGGCCCTCCAAATCTCACACCTCCTTGGAATTTCTTCTGGCTCTTCCCCTGGCAAGCATCTTCTCCCCCTCCCCTGTTTCAAATCTCCCTGTTCCAAATCTCCCTGTTCCTCTACCTTCCCTCCCCTTCAAACTGGAATGGGGAATGGAAAGCCCTTTCCTGGGGCTGGTTCCCAAGGGTTCCAGACCAGCTGCAGAGGAATGTGGTGGGAATGATGGGTGACGGTGCCTCTGGACCAAAGGGTGCACCCCAAGGCAGGTGCTGCTCTAGGCTGGGTGACTGCCTGTGGGAGCTGGGGTGGCTTGGAGGTGACTTCAGAAGGTGCATTTCCCAAGGGTGCTCATTAGCTTGTCTGAAGGCCACCAGAAAGCCAAGAGCAGTTTCTTGATCTAAAATTGGAACTTGAAATGCATGTATTTCAAGCAGATCCTGGTTCCTGATCCTGGGATATGCCCTCCTCCCTTGCTCAGGGAGATGTTCAGCTTGAGGAATGCAAGTTTTTCTCTAACAAATCAATGTCCTTGAAACATCTAACATCTTTTTAGCATAGCCAGGGGAACTTTCCCTGTGAGACTTTCCCTGTGAGAGGCAAAAATGATCACAAAATTGTGATTAAACTTGATTTCCTTTTTGGCTTTAAATTAACCTGACAGCTGGAGGATTTTGTATCACCCAAGGAAAACTATATGGTAATATTGACATTTCTTATTCCCTAGGTGCTAAACCTTCAGAAATGCAAAGCTGCAGCTGTGCAATTCAAAAAGAGATGCAGCACATTTCTGTGCCACTGTTAGCTCAGTGTTAACTTCTTCTGGAGCAAGGAGATGCCACTGCTTCCCTCAGCAAAGCCTTGGGGACCCAGGGGCAGAGGATGAGCAGCAGCAGCAGGAAAGTGTTTAGGCTGGGGTCTCTCCTTTCCTGCTTCCCCCGGGCAGTGGAGACACCCCTGACCTGGGACTGGCACAGTTTGGTATCTCAGCAGAGCACAATGGGCAATTTTCTTTAGAATTTTAAAGTTTGGATTTGGAAACGGACGCCAAATAGGAAAGTAGTCCCAGCTGAGCACAGACCAGAGTTAATGTGAAGGTGTGGTGCTAACTGGTCTGCCTTGCCAAAGGACCCTAAGTCCCAAGAGGTGCCCAGAGCTGAAGTCCAGCCCTGGCTGTCCTGCCTGGCGCTCACATGCAGCTCCTCCCTCCCACTTTAACTGCTGCCTGACCTGCCCCTTCCTGCAGAGACGAGGAGCTGGACTTTGACCTCCTGATTCAGCGCCAGAAAAGTGGGTTCAGTGTTTGGTTACTAATGCCTGTTGGCTAAAACCCTGGGGAGCTGGGCACTGTGCTTCCATTGAGATGTCTTCCCTAAAACTGCCATCCCAGCTTTCATGTGTTCAAAGTCTCTCCTGTTTATTATCTGTTTCCCTTAGCCTCTCTGCTGTAGTGCTTCATTTCCAGGGAAGATCAATAAAGGAGTTAAGCTAACTGGGTCTCAGGGCGTCTGCAACAGCGGCTCTTCCACTGCCTTGCTCTTCAGAGGGTTTTCATTACGCTGTTCAAAAACACTCCAGTGTGTTTCAGGGCAAAGGTTGTTAGGCCCTCTTCACTGACTGATTTTTTTCCGTGCTTCTTTTTTCCCCCTAAACAAAATTTATGATCCAGCTCAAGTGCTGGAGGCCTGCTTAACTGTAATGCTTCTAACGAAATTTATGCTGAGATCCTCTTCTCCCCTCTCATCTAGTCCCTCTGGTTTTCCTGGAAAAAACAAAACAAAACAAAACAAAACAAGACAAAACAAAACAAAACAAAACCCCACAAAAACATCTGTGAAGCCAAACACTGTATACCAGCAGCCAGAGCCCCATCCCTGCAGGTTATTGTTCTTGCGAGCAAGTTCACATCAAGCTTTCTGGTGTGTTTGCTCTTGGACTGATGGGGCTGCAGATAGAGAGGGAGAGCAGGAGCAGATCTCTTCAGGGTGGAAGAAGCAGTCCCTGTGGGAGGCACAGAGCAGGGGGACCAGCAGAGCACTGCACTGATCTTTGCTCAACATCATCACAATCCAAGGAAAACTGCACGGTCAAGGGCCGTGTGCTCTTGTGCAAAATGTCTTCGGGGTTACTCCAGGAACAGATGAGAGACCTCCCAGGAAAAGAACCCCTGAGGAGCTTTCCTGGGCTGACCACCCTGCCTGAAGAACTGCTAATCTGCGAGTGGGGTGCCCACCAGCCTGGAGCACACACTCAGCTCACACAGCCGAGCATCCCTGGGCCCTGCACGTGGGGCAGAGGCAGGAGGTTGTCGCACGCGAGGGCAGGACAAGGGACAGAGATTCCCAAGCCACAATTAGAGCTCACAGCTGCAAAACCTTCCTGCTGAAAATGGTGAGGCCAAGTGGCTGTATCCCTGCCTGGAGCAGCAAGCTCCTGGAGGCGGGTCCTGTTGGTGTGACAGTGGCTCTGCTGTGGTGGAGCGGGACAGAACAGCCCAGCTCACAACCAGCACCAGGCCTTGCCCTACCTCTGCTCCTCTCGGTTTACCTTGCCCTTTGAGGTAGGTCTGAACAAACAGTGGAGAAAGCCCTTTGCTCAGCCTTTTTCTGAAGCAGAACAGATGACTCTGGCACACAGCAGCTCCACATAATTACTTGGGATGGGAGCCACTGTCACATGGAGGCAAAGCTTAGCCCAACGAGGGCTGGAGGCAGCCACTGCCCAGGACATGCCATGCCAAGAGCTGTGCTTTCACCCCTGGACACGTGTGCATGGACACACACACACACACACACGTGTGCCCAGCTGCCTCTGCAGGGCCCTCCCTGCACATGCAGCCATAAATGGATTCCAGCATGATTGCATGAGATTTGGGAAAAGGCAGATTAGAGGCCTAACCACAGGGAAATGCAATTATGGAAAAGTAGTCCAATAAATAGAATTATGCTCTGCCACCCCAGCAAAGCATTCCAGCCAGGCCTTGAGCAAATTTAGGGTGAGGGGAGATTAGGCACTGGACATGGAGATTACCATGGATTTGGAAACAGGACAGTGCATGCTGCTGAGGGAAAAATCCCCACATCCTTACCTGCATTAGGCAGTGTTTGCTTGGATGCTGCACTGGGCCAGGCTGGCCCTTTTCCAGTGTGGAAAGCCAAGGCCAGCACTCAGGTGGGTGCCTTCTCCCTGTCCCCTGCCACAGCAGCAAGCCAGGGCACAGCCTAAGCAAAGATCAGACTTGTTCTGCTCTCTGGCCTGTCAGTAACCGAGCGGCTTTTCCTCATTTAGCTACACAAGGTGAGGCAGAGCTTATTCTGCCAGCATAACTTACACCAAGCACTGGTGATCAGAAACATGTAGGACTATTCATTTCCCATAGTTATTAACTAACTAGAAGCAGATTTTTCCACCTTAATAGTCCTGTTCACTGGCCAGTCAAAAAAAAACCAAAAGGCTCCTGACAACCTTGCAAATGATCTCACATCAGCACATGCTCCATTTCCCTTGTAATGTCACTCTCACCACTGCACATCCACATGCCTTTTAAATACTTGCAGGGATGGTGACCCCCCTCCCACTTCCCTGGGCAGTAATTTCCAGTGCTTGGCAAACCTGTCCATGAAACTTTTTTCCTAATATCCAACCTAAATCTCCCTTGGTGCAACTTGAGGCCATTTCCCCTTGTTCTCTCAGACATGGTAACCTTATAACAGCAGAAATCTGACTACAGACAGGAACACTGAGCCCTCTGGTCCAACCAGATCAGCCAGTAAGCTAAAGAGCCTGAATTATCAAGTCCAGCCAGGAAGAGCATAAAAGGTCACTTGGCTGATGCCAGGAAGCCAATCAATGGACCTGAGCAGTTGTTGATCATCATTTCCTGTTATCTAGCTGTTAACACTGGGGCATCAGCACTTGCAGGGTTTAGCACCGAGATCCTGCTACTCTCCTCCACTGGCTTTAAAGGTGCTGCTGCCACCATCCCCACCACACTGCACTAAACCTAACCCTGCCAGGAAATGGCTACGAATTAGGGCTGTTCCCATACTGCCAATTGAGCCTAATTAAAATGGGAAAAGAGTTGTTTTTCCTCAAGGAGAAAATAGGTTTTGGGAAAGGCACTAACTCGCATGTTGTTAGTCTGATTCTTCTTTTTCTTCTGCTCCCCCTCCTCCTCATCACACAGATCCAAATCCATTAACTAGACCTTTTGGCAGGAAAGCCATGCTGAACCCAGGGTTTGCTTGCTCCAGCCTTGCTCCACACTTGGACAGCCCAGGGCAATCCAGGCTCCCCAGCTGCTGCAGCTGCGCTCTGGGATACAGACCATGGACGAGATGCAGCACCCAAATTGCAAGGGCCTGGCTGATGCACCAGCTGGAGGTGAGAAACAGGCCCAAGCTCTGCCTACCAAGTGCTGCCACGGAGAAAAGGAGGCTCAGAGTGGACTTTATTGTGCTCTGCAACTACCTGGAAGGAGTTTGTAGTGAGCTGGGGGTTGGTCTCTTCTCCCAAGTTACAGGCAACAGGACAAGAATATTAGGGAAAATTTCTTCACCAAAAGGGTTTCCAGGCACTGGAACAGGCTGCCCAGTGAGGTGGTTGGGTCACCGTCCCTGGAGGTATTTACAGACACACAGATGTGGCACTTAGGGACATGGCTTGGCAGTGCTGGGTAAATGGTTGGATTCGAAGACCCTAAAGGTCTTTTTCAACCTAAATGATTCTATAATTCTGTGGTGCTCTAAAGCTCAACAATCCTAGCACCAGGGACTCACTCTGCCTTTCCCTACTGGCTCCTGGCCAGTGCAAAGAGGCTGAAGGGCACAGTGCAATGCTGCCATCCCATGCCCTTGGAAACCCTGACCCAGGAACCCTTCAAAAAATACATTTTCTGATCTTCTAGCCTCGGAGCTCATGCAGTGTAGCTGGGTCACAGGCTCGAGTTTTGTCCTGGAAAAGGACTTCTGAAATGGAAAGCTGAGCAGCTCACAGCATCCCGTAAATTGGATCCCCAGGTCAAGGCCACCAAAGTGCTGGATCAGGCCAGCTGAAGGTGCAGTCTCCTGACTCTAGCAGGAGACCCTGGGAAGGGTTTAATGCCTGGAACTAATTTCCTTATGAACAGGAGGGGATGCCTTTGTGCATGGTACCCCCTGATTGATTCCTCTCTCTGAAGCTGCCCAATCACTTTTCAAAGCTCTGCAAGGGTTTGGCAGCCCCAGCACCTCACAGAGATGAGCTCTACCATCCCAGGCCATGGAAAGCAGTGCCTCATCTGGCCTGTTTGAACACACCAGCAAGTGATTTATCTGCTGCTCCTGGTTCTTCTATTACAGGACAATGAATGGTCTTTTTTTATGCACCTGCTCTCATCGTTGTAAGCAGCTCTTCTCCACACTAAGATATCCATATATATTTAATGGTTCCTCAACCAGGAGCTGCTCAGAAGACTTTGGTTACCTTCGGTGCCTTTCTTCATACATTTTTCCACTCTTCCATGCGTGGAAGGAGGTGGGTGCAGCACCTTCAGGGCAACCCCTGCGGTACCAACACTGGCTGTGAGGCTCCGTGTTCGCGGGGGGAAAGCATCTCTTTTGCAAGAGGGGTTTCACACGTCCTAGGCAAGCTGTGAGCTTGTACTCCCAGTGCCGCACTCCCAGTCCCACCCACGCGGCTCGGCCGGAGGTGTTTGCTGGCTCGGAGAGCCGAGAGAGCGGAGTCTGCGGTTCAATCCTGCCATCTGCAGCTCCCGGCTGGAACTGCGGCAGCACCTCCCGCCCCGCAGGCAGCCTGCAGATGGGCCAACCACCCCCTGTTCAAATAACCTTCTCTGGGGAAGTTTCCGGGTTTAAAATGCCCGGAGGTGAGAACAGGAGAAATAGGGCTTGAAGAGGAGTGAATATACTGTAAATGAGATAAAGTCTTTTATCGAATGATTAAGGAGTTAAAACACACACCCCTGACAAATTAAGATTAGCCTTGAAGGAGTGTCTGCTTATCAGCAGCACAGGGGGCTAAAAACTGTGTTGTTTCCCAGTTCTTACACAATCCACAATCTATCCGTTTCAAGGAGGAAAAAAAAAATGTTTGTTCATATACTTTGCCCAGGAAATTCCAACTTGTCAAAGTTTCGCTTGTCTTCAATGCTTTTTTCATGAAATCATAGAATGTTGTAGGTGGGGAGGGACCTTAAAGATCAGTTCCCTCCCACCAAACCATTCTCCTGCTGGGGTGTCTCTCTGAGCCACCCCCGGCCGGATCCCACCTTAACTCCAGGAGCTGTCCTAATCCCCATCCAGATCTCACCACTTCAGATCCCTGTGCTGGAGGAGAACATTGTGCTCTGTCCATCTGAACTCCTGTATTATACATGACATGGCACGTCCCTGGATTAATGAAGTCTTCATTAAATCAGAGCATATCCTGTCAA
>VXBT01010002.1:310638-327388 GCA_013400235.1 Oriolus oriolus | reverse complement strand
AAAAAAGAGTAACAATCTGTTCCTCGCCTAAAAATTTCTACCTCTGGCTTTCTACCACTGGGTACACTTGAGTCTCAGGCCTGTCTAAAGGCTCTTCCACTCTTCAGTCAAAAGTAAAAGGGAGTTTTGGAAATCCTGTCCCCTTTTCCACTGACTCACTGTGGAGCTAGAGAAGGAAGTAATTCTTCTATGCCTTGGTTGATTGAACAGAATCAATTCATCCATGAAGTGTCTTGAAAGCCATGAATATCTCCATGAAGGCCTAATGCCAGTTATTTTTTTGTTAATGCTATGTTAGAAATACATCATTATATTCAAATAATCAAAGGCTCTTGCTTAGTATCTCATGCAAAATTCCCATCTCAGTAACAGCAGCCCGTTCATTAGAGAAATGATTTTTTTTAATGTGTGACTCATGAATCCCTCTAATGTAGGTCAGTGGGAATGTGTGTCAATCCACCACCAGCCTGGCAGCACAGAGGGCACATCCTGAGGCACAGCCCTGACAGCTCAGTGATGACACCACAGCTTCCTGAACCTCTCAGCAGCTTTGCAAGCAGCTTCTGGCCCTTGCCTTCCTCAGTTTGGAGCTTCAAGCTCGACAAAGCAAAGCTGTTTGCTCAGCCTGCTACCTCCTAGATGTGACTGCTGTCCAAGAGTATGACCCTCTCCCAACCTCGGGGATGAGGAGAGCAACAAGGCCTTAGAGTGAAATTGCACAAGGGTAAAACCTCACAAATTATTTTTACAAATGTGGTTTAATGGGAAAAGGCTTCTTCTATCCCATATTCTGAATTTGGCTTTAAACCCAGCCCGCTGTCTAAGTGCCTGCAAGACCATGCCTTCACGTCTCAGCAGCAGAGCTGAGTGATTACAGATGTCTGCCTTTCCTAGGACTTGTTCACATGAAGTGAACATGAAGTAGGGGAGCTGGATCCATCGCCTGCTCAAAGAGCTGAGCCAGAAGTGCTGTTTCCCAGCAGCTGTTAGCATGGAGCTGTCAGGTAAGCTGTCTGTCGGTGCCTGCAGAGACAAGGGGGTTGTGAGACCTCCAGAAGGTTATTCCTGTCAGCACCAGGAGCAGGGGCAGAGCCTGCAGGAAACAGACTTTCCCATGGATGTGGTGACCCAGGTCCGCATGCAGGAGTATGCTGAGATCTCTTAGCTTGCCTGGCGTGACTTTCCCAGGCCCCATGATTTTGTTCCAGGGCAGTAAAACACAGAAACCTCCCCAGAGCATCTCTGCAGTCACCTCTGGCACAGGCACTTGCTGGAGGGGTTGGTGCTTGCACCAGAAAACTTCTGAATTTGCCTTTGCTTCTCTGTACTCAGGCCCATCCATGCCCAGCTTCTCACTCACTGCTCCTCTTTATTCCAGCCAGGCCATGAAGTATCCTCCTGCCCCGTCCAAGTTCAGGGAGTTTCTGATGCCTCCTTTCAGGAAGGAGGAATGATGTCAACCCCTCTCCAGGCCAGAGCCAACACCCAAATTAGGAGCCTGCAATGCTGAGGGTTACAAAGACCACTTAGAACCCAGAATTCCCCTCTGCTGCCTTTAGTGAGAATTCTGCCTGGCAACCAGGGCCCAGAAGAAAATGTCCAGGTCCACCACAGCACATTGCTCCTTTTGGCTTCCTAATATCTTCAGCCTGATGTGGAAAAAGCTTTGTTCAAGGGACCTCAGAGGGAACCAATGATATCTGGAAGCCATGGGTCAGGTGTCCAATTCATCTTCTAAATTTGATTAAACATTGTGCTGGCCATTACTGATTACCCCAAAAGCTTGAAACTATTTATTTTTTTCTAATGGGAAAAAAAATCCCTTGGTTTCATCTGATGTAATAATGAAAAGGAAAGCTTTTATGCCAGTGTCTAGGAGCAAAAAAGGAAGTATCAGAAAAAGAAAAATCTGGCACTCACAGCCACAATTTTCTTTTAACCATTCTCCTTGCAATCCAGTGAAATCAAGACAGCCTGACAATCTCAGTTTCATTTCACATCTCCTATCACCTCTGACTTCTAGAGCACATGGAATGCTGGTTTGAAAAAAAAGCAAAACCCCAAAATCCAAACAACCAGACACATTAATATTTCTACAGGTTAATGACTGTGCTTAGGTCTTGCAAATCACATACACCCTGCTCCATGGATGGAAATGTAACTTGCATCCCTCAGAGATAAGGAGAAGGGGTTTTAGGCCATGAAATCCAAGGATGATGGAGAAGATTCACCCCACAGCTGTGCCTCCCACCTTGTTTTGGCATTTCTCCCTGGGTGGAACTGGGAACCATCATTACAGCCCAGCTCCTCAGCATCAGGCAGACAAAACAAGTAAAGAGCACGGGAGGGTGGATATAAGACACAGGATGGGCAAGAGCCGTTCCTCCCACTTTTCACTGCAATATTCCTGCAAATTTTTTATTGTGAGAAAGCTCTACTCCACTGAGCTGCTTTTTCCCTGATTTCAGGCTAGAAGATCGTTTGCAATCTGCTCTGCTGACTCAAAATGCCTATGGGATGTCACCCTAGAGAATACACATTCTATTGAATACCAAGTACTTTTCATATAGGCAATAGCATTCCCTCTCTCTCTCTCTCCATGGCAGGTATTTCAGCTCAAACCCTGGGAATGCTTCAGGAGATGCATTCATCATCTGGCTGAATAATTCAGCGTATGGAGATGATATATTCCCTCCCCTTTTCTTGAATGCATTGCTTTTAAATGCATAATACTGTTTGCACAATAATCTTTCATCTCGCCAGACACGATACAGAGGTATTTCTGTGGCAGCTTTGCCTTTGATGCTGGATGGCATCAAATCTAATGGATGGCATGTAAAGCAAGGAAATAATATTTCCTCAAGCAGAAAGCTGTATGTATTATTTAACCAGCACCAGCCTTACATGGGCCAGTTTTTCTCTCAGGGAAGGGACATGGGCTGGCTCTCCCAGGTATCCCAGAAACAATGCCAGATTTTCCTGAGGTGCTACAACAAAGATCCTTCCCATGGTGTTTTAGGGAAGGAGGGGCAAGGGAAGGACTTGGATTTAAGTCTTGCAGTACTTCAGCCCTTCCCGGGGGCTTTGTGAGGAACAGGTTTCTGCCTGCCAAGTGCTGCGAGCAGTGAGACGAGCTCAGGCCAGGGAGCCTCTAGATGTCACTGCCAGGCAGCAGAAATGGACCCTAGAGCCACAGCGGGCTGCGGACGCCCAGCCCAGGCACAGCTGGCGGCACAGCTGGCGGCACAGCTGGCAGCAGGGACACAGGGTGGCAGTGGCCAGCCTGGTGGGGGCGTTGGGAAACCTGCTCTGAAGAGGCTGCTGCGCTTTGGGACTGCCTGGGCACCCCCCTCCCCCGGGCTGGAAAGGTGCAGCTATTGCAGGGTGGGACCAGGTGCAAGGAGTGCAGCCAGAAACTGCAGGCTAAGGAGTTTGGTGTAAGGAACTGCCAGGTAAGAGTGAAATGTTTGAGCTGCAGCCCTGCAGCAAGGAGATCCTAAAGAGAGGTGCTAAGGCTGAGCCCGACAGTGCCAAATAGAGCTGGCACCCCCCAGCAGAGAAGGGATCCCGGCATTTGTCTGTGCTCCTGCTGAGCCACCCGAACATGGGGAGGGGTCTCTCCTGACAGAATTGCCATTGCCTCCTACTCAGAGAAGGGCAGGTACCACTCTTGAGAAAAGGTCACACTCTGGCTGAGGGCAGCAGCAAGAGCTGAGTGTTCCCAGGCACCCCTCCAGGCTGCACACTGGAATACCAGTCCCTCACTGCTGCACCCCTGCTTGAGAGAGGCCTGTGGGTCTGCAGCCCATGCTCAGGGCATTTGCTGTGGCTGCTCCCTGCTTTGAGAAATGCAGAAACAAAAACAAAAATCACTAGTGCACACCATAAAGTGCATAGGCCAGTGGGTTGCTCACAGCCAGGGTCTAACCCAGCCTTCCCCAGCCATGCATGTGGCTATGGAATAATGAGCCTTTTTTTTTTTAGCTTGAAAAATGTTATGGTTATTCTGCATAAATTGCAGCAGCAGTTTCTCTGTGAGAGACCTGAGGCACAGCCAAAGTGGAGAGGGAAGCTCAGTTACTCCACAACTAGCCATGGACACCCCCAGTCTTCCATGCCACAACAGCAGGATGTGTTCACTGAGGCGTGGGCATCAAATCACAGCCTCCAAGGTGTCTGGGAAAGCCTCAATCCAGGCTGCACGCTCAGAAACAAACCCTGTAGGTAGGACATGTGAGAACTTCCTCCTCTGTCCATCTTGGCATGATGTGGGCACAGCCTTTGCCAGGCAGATGTAAGACACGGGGCCTTTGGGTCTCAGGAGAAGGGCAGCAAAGAGGGGGGCCTCAAGATTACATGCAGAGATTATGCTTGCAGGGTCAGCTGTCACCACTTCTGCACCAAAGTCCGTCTAATGCTAATGGTTGGCTTAGATCCTACCTAATTTCCTCAGCTCTATATCCCATTCCTGTGCTAGGGAGTTCCACATCACTAATCTCATCTGCTTCAGCCTGCTTCTTACCCTCTCAAGGGCTTTAGCCTCATGAAGATTTAAAAATAGAGCATTTGTTTGAGGTCCTTCTCTTCAATTTCTAACAGCAGATTCTCTTAGGGCTTTTCAGACTTGTGTCCCTGAGGACTAGGAACTGATTTTAATAAAAAAAAAATTAGAGATGATATTATCATAATTGGATGGATCTCAGAGCCTTCACAAGTGCCAGAAACCTCATGGGGCCCGTACTCACATTTCATAGCTGGCAAACACAGATGAAGGGCCCTGACGATTTTAATAGGGGCACCATCCCCATAAAGTTGGCCTTCACAGCCTAATCACACACAGATGAGATGTGGAAGTTTTCTCTCTTTATCTAACACCCCACTGATCTGAGCTGCCTTTGTTTTCAGTGTTGGCCCCTGTATTTGTGAAATGTATAAAGCTTCTTGTTGCTTTTGGAAATAATAGTCATCGCTGTATTATGGCCAAATCATTGCTTTTCTCCCTTATTGACCCTTTTTTTTTTCAGACTACCAAACACCCTTGACTTTGCTTGTGGGATGGTTAATCAACAAGTCTGTCACAATGATGGATTCCTCCTGAATTGTTGCTTAATTAGCTTGGTTGGAGGTATAAATCAAGTGGAATACCAATTCTTCCAATGCCACAGACAGGCAGCCATGCTCAGCTTGACAGCAGTGAGTTATTACTCTGCCCCAGTGCAGGATCAGCCTGCAGGCACCAGCCTGCAATCCCAGAGGGGCCATGGGTGGGTCCCTGAGAGTGCTGGTGTGCACAGAGCACAGAGCCACACACAGCTGGGTGAAGGGCTGGTGGGATGGAGCTGAAGGTGGGCTCTGCTGGGGCTCTGTGCCTGGGGACAACCCGCAGAGCATCACCCCAAGCAGCTGCTCAGGGGCAGACAACCCATGGATCGGTGATGTTTCTCACCTGGGGTGCCTGGTGTCTGTGCCTGCTTTGTAATGAAGAGGAGACATTTCAGTCTGTGGCCAGACTGAGTTATGAGACAAGGATCTGTGCCTCCTGACAGGCGGAATTGCCTTCCACTGAAAGGCAATTACGCATTGCAACAAAAGGAGAAGTAATACATTGGCTGCAAATTAAGATTTTTAAGATTGATCTTAATGGCTTGGTAGTTTTATAGATGAGACTTTCACACAACAAGAATGTATTTAAACCAGTTGACTTGGACTGAATTTTGCAACTTTAACAGAGATGACTTCTCTGTAGCTACAAAGAGCTTGTCCCAGCAGGTCTGAGCCATCTTGAGCACCCCTGAACTGTTTGGTGGAAATCATCCAGAAGTACTTCAAGTTTTTTTAGTACCCTTTTTTGAATTCCCAGGCTAAGCTACATAAACCTTTCTCTGAAATGGTTCTACTAATAAACCTTTTTAGAAAAGCACATTTATTTTTCCATGGCCCCCTTTTTATCTTCTCTCTTTGCCAACATTTGCAGAGGGCTTAATTAGTGATTAACGATTTCAGGTGGGATGTGTAAGTCCCACTTTGGAGAAGGAATCGGTTTGTTCAAAAATTACTGAAAAAATACTGAAATAGTCTAATTTTACTGATTTCCTCTTCCTCTCATTTTCAGTGGAAGAGGGGGTTCAGTGGCCCCTCTTGCCTAGGACCTACCCACATGGGTAATGCTCTCCAAGCTGCTGAATGAGGCAGTGACACAACACAGACTGAGCCCATGATAACAAAGATCCAGGTCTCTTCTTCACCCTGTGATGCAGTTGTTGCTCCAGCGTGCAACATCTCCCTGCCAAATGGGTAAATCTGTTGCTAGCGTGTGGATGCCTCAATGGAAACTTGTGCAGAGGGTCTGGGTGAGGCATGGCGTGAATTATATTGCCATGGCAACTCTGGATTTCTTTCATCCATTGACATTTGCATCCTTCTTTTTTGGCATTTTCACAAATAGAGTCTTCAAAGATTCTTTTTTTTCAGTAGCTGAGTGGAATAGATCACTAAATTTGCCGTTATCGCCATGATAAAAAAGTATGAAGTTCATGTGTGGGTACAGAAAGGTTACAGTTATTTTGCAGGTTTAAGTTAAATTTTTGAGCAGAAATTATGTCTGAAGAAGCCCTGCATTTTTAAAGACATCAGGACAGAGGAAGAGAACATGGTTCAGATAAACCTGTCTATTCCCAGACAGTCCCAATATAGATTCTGGAAGTCAGAAAAAAGCACTGAACAGTCTGTTCTGTATCTCTAATATGCCACCCCACTGCTGGAGCAAATAAAATGGAATCCCTATAGTTAATGAACTCAAAAATGCTCCAGACTTTTTTTTCTAATTTATTAATAAAAATTATAAAGAAAATCAAAAAGCTTCGGGTGTTATTTATGAATTATGACTAATTTCTTCAATCATTTTCCGGTACTTATAAATGGCACACAAGAAAATTAAGAAATAATTCAAATAAAACCATGTCTTAATTGTTTTTGTAACCTACATCTTATACACTCTTTTCACACAAAAGGCAGGGATCTGTTGTTTTTCTCAGTGGAGTTAATGGAGCTGTTCCTGACTTCTGTACTATTTACAGGAAGATGAGAGGAGGTTACAGTCAACACTTCCAGCTTGCCCAGACCATTAAATACAACCAGCTTGTCCATGAAGTGCTTCCATTAGCAATTCTTCTCTCTCCAAGGCACCTCCAGTTTGCCAGGAAAGGACTCTTCATCCCAACATCTGAGTGCCACCAAGCAGAAGGACACCTGGCTTCACTCCTTCACAGGGGTTTTTCAAGAACTCCGTGGATGGCTTTTGTATGGGATGGCCTTGGGCACTGTTCTACTGAAGAGGAAGAAAAGTCACCTAAAACAGAGGTAAAGAGACTCACTCAAAACACAGCCAGCTTCAGGTCAGCCTTCAGGAATCACTAATGGGAATATTTTCGCCAAGAGAATTTCTTCAGCAACTGCCAAGTGTGTTTTCCCACACCCATCACAGTTTGTTAGGCTCCAGTTTAAACAGTTCTGGTCCTCTGAGGGTCCTGTGCTGTGACTGCCCAGGCTCCAGCTGCAAGTGTCTGCTAAACTGCGCAAGTGAACTGCTTACAAACACCCTACAGGCAGGATTTCATTCCAAACTGGTAAGTGAAAATTATGATTAATTACATATTCCCAGAAGTTATGATCGGTTTATGAATGATTCATGGAAAAAAAAAAAGATGACTAAATAGACTATGAATATAATTTGCAAGCAATAATTTAAGCAACTTCATCTCCAAAGGCAAGGTCCTTCTCATATTTACCTAATGACAGTCTGCAGTGCAAGTGCTGGGTACAGTTGTTGTGAATATTCTGTTTCCACACATCAACACATCAAAATGCAGCTCTGCACCATCCACAGCTCTGAATGCAAAGGGCAGACTTTCAAACAAACAACTGCTTGCAAGCAGAGCTCGGGGGGGGGCGAAGGCATCACAGTGCTGAGTGCTGAAGCCCAGCTCCTGCCACAGCTGGACACGCTGGATGTAACCAGGAGCCAAGAGAGAGGAGCAGCAGGGCACAAATGTTATCCTGGAGTCGAGGTGAAAGACACGGAGCCATCCCTGCCTTGGCTCTGAACCTACCGTGCTTTCTCCCTGGGGGAGGGTAATCCAAACCCCAGTTACACACTGCCCCTTCCAACTTCTCACCAAAGCTGGCAGCCAATGCAGACTGCCTTCAGAAACTGGGTGTGAGACACCAGAGATGCTGCTCATGTGTTATTTATTACTGTAATTCCTGTCTATAGGAAGGCTTATCTGGATGCAGCTCATGGATTTCAAAGAATGTAATGGGTTTGGGTTTTTCACTCCATGTTTGGACCAGGCTGATAAGGAAAGTGTCTGACTTTGCCCAAGGATGCTCCACGAATTCCAGGGGTCAACCACCCCTCCGCTGCACGTTTTCTCTGAGGACTGGGTTTCATCGCTGTTTTCTCCTCAGTGAGAAATGTCTGGGACCAGCACTAACACTTTAACACTGCAGCTGGAACAGTTGCACCACACAGGGTTAGCAGAAGCACGATGGCCGAGATGGCTCTTGGATGTACAAACAGCACCAGTTTTGCAGGCAAAGGCAGTCTCTCATGAGAACCAAGCAGCAAAACTGGAAAGTCTAGAGGAAAAGAGTCCCTCTCTAGGCCTGACATGAAGGGAGCAAACAAAAGAAGCACAAGGTAGGGACTGTTGTTCAAATGTAAACCAAATCACATAATTCAATTAAAAATGTGAAATCAGACTGACCAAGAAATCTAAGTTACTTCGTATACCCACCCTCTATTTGACTCTACATTTGCTGCTGTGTAAGATATGCAGAGGTAACTGCACCTCTCAGAAGACAAAAAAAATAAGTTCTGCTCGCTCCTCTATTATCTCAGGGGCAAGTTTCTAGCTGAGCCATTGATGGTCTGCAACTGGTCATCAGCAATTCCCCAGAAAAAAGAGCCCAAAGTCCAATTCCCTTTGCAGCCCCTCTCATGCTGCAGCTCTCACCCCTTTCCCTCTTTCTCTCACAGCTCCTTCTCTCAGAACCCCCCATAACCCCAGGCTGAGCCTCCTGCAAGGGTCCCACTCACATTCACTGTGGCCACTCTAAGGGCCCCACCCTCTCTTGTCAGCACTGAGGAGATTTCTTACCACGAGCTCTTGCATCTCTTTAGGTGTACATGACAAGAGTCAGCCACTGGAAAAAGGAGAAGGAAAGGTGCATTTAGATAAGGATGGTACACCAAGTCTTCAGACATGTCTCAGGACCTTCAGGGGTGACCCAGTGACTGTAGTCCTCTTGTACTGCACAGGATAGTTGAGGGATTTTGGAACTGCCTCTTTCCCTTATTACAATTCAGGCCCAGAAACACTTTCCATATGTTGTTTTCCATGACAAATTATTGCAGCAGCTGCAGCAGGAGCAATTGCTGGGAAAGGGTGGCACCTGCCTGATTGCAAGTTGAAGGGATAGCAACTTCTGGGAACCTGGCTGTCCTACAGACTACCCTATAAAATAGGTTCAGGTCCTCTGCTTGCAAACTGTGCTCTGCCCTTGGTGCAAAACAGATTTCATGAACGATGAGGCTCTGCACTAACCACAGAGTGCAAACGGGAGCTGGTGAGATTGTAGAAGGCTTTTTAAAAAAATCCTTTTAAACACTGGGTTGTCAAATAACAGTCCCCAGACTGATAAAATGCAGTACTCAGGCATATCACCATGGAGCACAGCAGGATTTTTGCTTCAGACTAGCTGATAAAAAGCCTGATGTATCCCCATTCAGCCAGCTATCCTTCAGGCTGTGCTTTTAAGACAAACAGCAGCAGCAAGCATTTGTCTGCTGTTTCTTTCTTAAAACCAAGATGTTTTGCAATTCAGGATTAACAGATGGGGCAGTAAGAAATGAGGGCATGTTGGGTTTTTTTTGTCACTTCCTCAAAGTCACTTTGAGCAGCGTTTCCAGCAATGACAGGCTGGCATTAGGAAGGGAAGGCTCTGTGCCTCGGCCAGGGATGGCCACCTCTGAGCTGTGCATGAGTGGGGCCAGGGAACCCCAGGGAAACACCTCCCACACAGGATGTACTTCCAGCCAGGCAAAACCTTCACCACTACTTGCTAGGACAAAAGCCCTAGCAACATACATCACACATCATCTTTAACTTCACCCTCTGCTAACGTGTGGTCCCACTTTGGAGCTGGAGAGAAGAGAAGAGAAAAGAAGAGAAGGAAGGAGTGTTCTTACCTCCATTGCTGTCATCAAAATTTGTGACCCGCCCTCTGCTAAGTTTTGGAATGCATCTAGGGGCAGAACAAAGAAAATCTTATTTCATGAGGAGGAAGCAAGAATGAAATGCAGACATAAGGCTGTGGCAGCTGAGGAGCAGAGCTGCAATCCCTGTGCTGGGATGAGCTGCCTGGCTCAGGTGTCCTGCCTGGCCACATCTCATTTCCGTGCTGAGTACCCCTTCTGCTTTGGCCGTCGGATCACAGCCTGGGAAGGCATCCCAATTTCGGGGCCAGAATTTGCCAGAAGTATAGGGACAGGCAGTGCTCAATGTGGCTGCTTTCATCTCTTCTCATAATTTGTTTCAATTGTTTTCCTGCCTGAAGACTGACAGGAGGACGGTGAACTAATGAAACACATCTTCCCACAGGGAAACTTTCTGTTGGTCCTTTTCCATCCTCCCTGGCAGTGAGTGATCACAGTGTGCCCTAAAGAAAGTGATTCTCTTGAAGTCATTAGTATGCCTTGCAAGCTTTTTGCAGGGAATATAAATGCAGATGCTGCTGTTATTCAGCCAGAATTTGAAATTAACATTGCTGAAAGTTTTTTTTTGACAGAACACTTTGCCACCAGAAAATTTAAATCCATTCAAATATTGTTATTCTGTGTGCATGTTTATATTGCAATATGTCTAGGAGAAATCTTCAAACCCAAGTGTTTGGATAAACTCAAAACACAGTATTTTGAGGGTTTTTATTTATTTCAAAATTACTTTTCTCCTAGAAATGTGCTGTTATAAACAGTAATAAAAAGTTGAAACAAATTTAAGTCTGTCTATCCTTGAATGACACATTTCTCTGGGAGCCTGGAGTTTCCCACCCTGAATGGAAAAGACCTTGTAACATCACAAATGTTTCGAAACCTGCCCAGCCTTAGCAAAAAGGCTGCTGGGAGAGAGTAGGAACAGAGCACAAGAGCTCTTTACTCATCTGCCCCTTAGAAGGTCACCAGAGCTACCTGAAGGGCCCAGAGCAGAGAGGAAAGGTAGCACATCCAGCCTACACTGCTCTGGAGAAAGGCACAGAACAAGGAAATCTTCATGTTGTGCCCAGTCCCTTGACAAGGCTGTATTTGCAGGGCTGGGCTTGCACCCAGCAGTCTTTTTAGGAAAAAATGGCAGCGCTGAAATTACCTCCTCTGGGCAGAGGTAAGTGCCTCTTTACTGCTTCATTAACTCCAGTTAAATAGAATTTGCAAAGAAGCTGCCGCTTTTGGTTTGGGTCTCATCTCTGGCTATCTTGAAAGGATGAGTAATGATTTAATGGGACAGATTTTATCTTCCCTGCTGCATTCACATCATCATAAAGGTTGACTGCCTTTTATTCCCACTTGGCACCCTTATCCTCTCCCGTAACAAACTTATTCACAATGATCTGAAAAGTTGGAGAAATGTATTCCACATTAAACCCTCTGTAAAGTGATAACTGAAAGAGTGGAGAGCATTTTAAAATTCTCATTACAGACAGCAATGAAACTTTTAGAGACTCTTTTCCACATGGATGCAAAGGATTTGTCTTTACATTGGCACTTAAAATGTAAAAGGATCTTTTTTAAATGAAAAAAAAATACTACGGCACTAATTTAGGCATAAGAACTTTCATCTACAGCAAGTGACATGTATAATCACAAAAAACGCGTGTTTACAAGTTTTGGGGTTTTTTTTGTTAATGAAAGCATTAAAATCGGGACACGCTCTGATTTTACAACACCTTCAGAGCTGTTTCTGCTGTACTCCCTTGAAATGGGATTTTAGGCAGTGTCATCCAAGCAGATCTGCTGACCACTATTGGCCCATTAAACATCAGTGCTAAAAACACATGGGAGAAAATGAATGCTCTTTTCCATGCACTGCTGAAACCCAGCTCATTCCAAAGATGGAATAAATTGCTGTAGCGATGTTCTAGCACAGGGGTCACAGTTTCTGGCTTTGTTTAACTACCAATATCTCCAGTCAAAATGCTTATCATTAGAGTAGCAAAAATGACGATTTTGTGGAACAGTATTTCCTTTCCATTCAGGCAAAATCTTATTTATAGCCACTCCCTCCTTGCACATACCAGACAATCGCTGGATGCAACACAGGGCATGGGTTTGTTTATCCACAGAGGATACTGGAACTTCTCCTTACCGAAAATCTGAGAGAACTTCACTGAACTGGGAGAACTGAACTGCTCTCTAGCAGCCAGTTGCTCCAGTGGGCAGGAGATAAATCTGGCTCCTGGCAAACAGGCTGCCCAAAGAGCTTCCTGGGCCATGCCTGGACTTGGGGCAGGTTTGTCATTTCCAAGCTACGCTGTTAGCCACGAATTACTGTGCCTCGTGTCATGTCCCTTGTCTCCTGCCGCTGCTCTCAGCCTGGTTTGCAGGCTGCCCTGCTGCCACGTGCCCTGGCAGGTGCCGGCACTCACGGGTCATGGTGTCCAGGCGCAGCATGCAGCACACGAAGTCGGAGAAGCCAACCCTGCCGGCGGCATCGCCGTAGCGCAGCGTCATCAGGCGCAGCAGCTGCGCGTTGGTGGCCAGACCTGCCGAGGGAAGAGGACAGGGACATACTGGGAGGGGATGGACCGGCCCTGATGGCCTCCTGCACCTTGCCAACAAGCTGGGGATGCCCTCAGCCCCCCACCCTGTCGTGCATTCCTGAACAGCCTCTCCCCAGCTTCGTGCCTAAGAGTTGGGGTAGGGCAATGGAAAACCAAAGCTGTCTTACTCACTGACTCCTACCGGGGCTTAAGTCAGCAAGCAGCAAACACTGGGCTAACTAATCTAGTGTTATCTTGCTTTGCCTTTTTAGCTTTTATTTTCTGTAAGAAAGGGAGATTTTCTTTGGCTCATAACTGTGAGAGTCTGCGCGCAGCATTTACAATAGCACTGGCTCTTTCTGCTATAGAGGCAGATGCTGCATGCTCACGCTATTATGCTGCATAGCATGCCTGGGATTCTTAATTTTTACATTTTCTCTTCTATTAGAAGATGGTGAAGGGTGCATTTCTTTTTTATTAGCTGATTATTCAGTATTTGTGTCGCGGTCTGTTTGGATGGAAATTGTTATTCAATTGAATGAACAAAAATTGCTTTTTAGAATGATTCCTTTATTAGTTAAAAAAAACTGCCCTAAATGTGCTGGCTATATAAGAGGAATGATTTAAATATATTTTGCACTAAAAGCTGATTTGCGAAACAAAAGGGAAATTTTCTGCAGAGAGCTGGACTGATAGCTTTGGTTTAATGCCTTCTCTGAGACTTCAGAAAAGTCTCATTTGCTCACTCCAGGTTTTAGTAGCTCAGCTGGATGTGAAGTAACTTTCCTGCTTTTTCAACCAGCTCTAAACTTTTCAGTTTTAAATGAACTCATCATGGAGCCAAATTAGTTGAAAAAGCAGAAATAAAAGAAATGGCTCCTCTACACCTGTTTAGGGGGAGAGAGAGCCGATGGAAGTGGTTTAGTACCACCATTGACAAACTCTGGTTGCATGAGCCTAGTTGGAGGTCTCCAGCAGGAAGCAGGTACACAATGCTGAATAATTAAAGAATGGAAATACATTTGGGCTTGAGATACATTTCAAATTAAGGTAAACCTGATTTTATATTCTTTTCATAGGAGAAAAAGATAGTAATTAGAAATAAATCTAATTAATGAAATGTCTTCTTTGATTCTGGTTTTAAACCGCTGTAGCGGTGAGCAATGAATTCTATTTTTAGCCTTTTGAAGACAGTGGGAGTTCAATCAAACTCCTTCCAGAGAGCAGATTGTAGCAAACATTGCTTATGGGATGCTATAATCATGTCTTACACCAGTAAAACACCAACAATTTGGCCTGGTCAGTCTGGGATATACTTGCTCTGAAATCTGTGGACCAGGCAATGTCACTCAATTAACCTCATCAACAAGACTGAAGGGTCAGTCCTCTCTGTTCCCAAGACTTTTCAGCTGATTTGTAAGACTACTCCCCAAACCTTTTAACCTTTTATCTGCTGCTGGATTTCTCCCCTCTGTTTTTAGCCAAGCTTTAAAATACAGATTTGAAGTTTCCCTATTTATAAAAACTATTTTGAATAATTTACTGTTGCTAAAGGGGAGTTTGTAAATACATCAGGCCAATGCTGCTGCATTTCAGGGCAGCACTGCTGTTAATGCAGCTGGCCTGCTTTACTCTGATCCATCTTTATTATTGGAAACATTAGGAAAACAGTGAAAATTAAGCACACACTGCAGTGTTTTGTTGGGGAAAGCACTGAACACTTCAGGGAACAACAGGCTAGGAGCTGTATTTAGATACATTAATACCATTCCCCGAGGTAGCACCAAGCTCCCAAACACCTTCTGGGGCTCCTACTTAAAAGCCAGGACAGGGATCATCCCATTGCCAAGCCAGATTCAAGCGTAGCTGTCTGGCTCAGAGGGCAGCAAGAATGGGCTTATAATTTTCTTCCCCACTCAGAACTACTTGTAGCCAAACATGTATTGAATTTGCCATTTAATTGTGTCTTTTTATCTCTTCAAACAGCTGCACAGTTTCAGCTGACAGGACTTTTCCACATGCAGTTTTCCTCCCACTTTTACACTTCAGCATCTTTCTCACAGAAGGGCCCTGGCAACCTCTCCTTTGACATTTGGCACATCAGTTCTGCGCTCCTCAGGCAGATGCTGATGCTCTGCCCAGCTCTCAGCAGCAAAAAAGTTACGCATGCATCCCCTCAGCTGATGGCTTCCAGGGATAGGAATCCTGCACCAGCTTCCTCCTGGGACAGCACCCCTCCGAGCTGCAGGGAGCCAAATGGGAGCTTCTCTACTGTGCAATTGAAAGGGGATGGCTGGGTCAGAGATGTACTTCACACACAAAGTCTCTGTTAAGGCAACTCGGCTAAAATGCTTCACTAACGTGCACTCATGGAGAGTTTCAGCACTCAGTAGCCAACAGAGGTCAGTGCAAACTAAATAAATGCCTGTCAGTGTGGCTTTCCCTTCTAGATTTAGTCACTGCCCTGGAGAGAAACTGCAGGAACTGGGGTGACTGCAAGAATCCACTCTTCCTTGCTCCTTTCCTCTACTGGGTATTTCATCCATGACCTAGAGAGACTATAGATAAGCCAGTCTGGCCAGTGCTGCACTTCTCTGCATTTCTCTGCCGGCTCCCCAACACAGACCTCTGAGCAGAGCTGTGATCTAACTGGCATCTCTGTGAAATCCAAGCCACTTTCTCCCTAAAGCTCTTTTTTCTTTCCTCTTTCTTTTTCATCCTTTCCTTCATTGCCACAGGGACGAGAAAGGGAGCTGCTCAGCAGCTCTGGGCGTACCTGCTGCCTGTATCGCACCCTTCAGTTCAGCAGCATCAAGAAATCCAGAACGGTTTCTGTCTTCCTTGCTGAAGATATCCTAAAATACAGAGCAAAGACAGATTTCAAGCCCTTACCAGAATTCCCCACACTTACTACTACAACCAGTTATGTATGTTCTCCTCCCTTAATAAACACGCTGCAAGGAAGTTCAACAGGTGAGATGGGGAGGCCGTGACAACGGAGACCCATTTTCAGAAGGCTCTGACAGAATGTTACTCTGTAAGAAATCACACAGTTTTGGGTGGCAAGAAGCCTTTTTGCTCACTCTCCATGGCTTGTGTGTGTGGGAAAGCAATGAGAATAATCAACTTCATTAACAAAACTACATTGTCTATAATATGGAGATTAAGCCAGGAGTCCCTCAAACCCAGAATGGTGTGGGGTCATCTTTCCTAAGACATCACAAGCCACACTTGAGGTGCTGTCAGTGGGAAGAGCACTGTGTCCAGACAGGGAACTGGCACCCTATGTCCTAGGTGGCTTCAGACCATCTCAAGAGGGCTGAAAACAATTGGAGCCCACCCAAACCTGAGTGTTCAGGAAACCTTCCTGCACCCATCCTGCACCAAGACTGAGGGAGAAGGACCATGAGAGAAGCTGCCATGCATGCCCTGGCTGTGGATTTAGGTGGGACCCTAAATACCATGCTCACTGCTTCCAGACCTAATGCTTATCCCAGAACAGAGACATTTCTCCCAAAGCTTTCATCAGATCCTATACATTTCCACTAGAAACCGCAGCAATGAGGAAATGACATTTTTCAGACAACTCTCTTCAAGAAGACATTTCAGCTTAGAAAGCTTGTTAAAAAAAAAAAAAAACAAAAAACAAAAAAACAAAAATGCCAGTGGTGGCACACACACAGCGATTTCCATCACATTCTGAGCCTAACTGGCCTTCCTACCTTTCCCCTCAATGTTCCCTGTTCTGGAAAAGCCTGGGCTGCTCATTTGGAGCACTTTACACACACTGCTGCCTCCCTTGCGCGAGAGGAGGGAACTCTGACCCGCGAAGCAAGCAACCTTTGCAACGCTTCCCCCCGCAGCGCCGTGAGAGCACGGAGCAGCTGCTCCCTGCTGCTGGAAAGCCACAGGGTACAGAACCCACAGAACCCACAGC
>VXBT01010002.1:157293-309678 GCA_013400235.1 Oriolus oriolus | reverse complement strand
CAGCCCCCACAGCACCCACAGCCCCCACAGCACCCACAGCCAAGAGAGAGCCACCCCCCTGTACCATGAACTTAGTGACACTCTGCCAGAGGCTCCTGAACTCCTGCAGGTTGAGTCTTCCGTTCGAGTTGAGCTGTGCATTTAGTTAAGAATCGAGCGCTTAATGAGAGCTAAACCTGGCTGTCTTTGCTCCCAAGGATGCTGCCTCCACAGAGCTAAACGCACAAGATGCAGCCTCCTCTGTTACTTGGTGTTGAGTTTTTCTGCCCTCAGCTGTGTTTAAATCCACCTTCTCTGTCTCATTGTACAGTTGCTCATGCCTGTGCTCACAAACCACAAAAGGTTTCTATTTATAAGGTGCCTTTAACCTCAAGGGAAGCTGTGGTGACATTCAGCCCTGGAGCACAGACACCCCTGTGAATGAACATGGCCCCATGGCCTTGCCTCTGCGTGGTGCACCACAGGATCTGCTCTGACTGGATCCTCCAGGAGAACAGGCACTGAGGAGGCAAGAGCACGAGGAGATGATCCTGATGCCTTCTGTCAGAAGGCAGCAGCAGCCTCTGGGCCACGCACAGGAGCCCAGGGGCGTCAGCAGACATCCCCCAGGAATGCAGGAAGGGCTGTGTCAGTGGGCCTGCTCCCCTCCATACTCTACCCAGGAGACAGCAGACATGCAGCACCCACCCCAGTGCAGGATGGCGAAACCTCCCTGAAAGCAAAACTCATCACCAGTGAAATATAAGCAGGCAAGTGCCACTGCCGTGGAACCTGAGTGAAAAAAGCTGATCCTGGCTTTGCAGGCCAGGATAGGTCACACTGTACATGGGTTATCTGCAGGCCAGAGAATTAAAAATCCATCCTGAATTATAGCAGAGCAGAGGCTTTGTCAGCTCTTTGCACGTGCCATGCATTCACAGTGCCCACTTATCCCAGGACAGGCTTTGCAAAGGAAGAAAAGTCTCTTTTGCTGGCTAGATGCTGAAAGCTGGAAAGAGAGAGAGACTTCTGGTCATTTTTATTCATTCTCTGTCAGTTTTAAAGGTCTGAAAATGTCTCAAGGTTTTTTCTAGGCATGAAGAAAAAGAGACAACGATCAAGCAACGGGGAAAAACACACGAGGGAGATAAGGAGATGTAAGTTTTTATCAAGGAGCCCTCTTGCTCTACAATGGCCAGAAATGTACTTCTCATGTTGTCTTGTTAACAGTAAAAAGACTGAGTGATTCAGCTAAATAGGAAAGATACACTGGAATGGCCTGCCAGGCAAGTGCCTGGGATTCAGCAGTGACAGTGTTTCTGCCCCTGACACCAGCATTGCTGGCAGCCTACTCAAGTGCCACCCCAGGCCAGCGTGGTGCAGCCACCACCAAACAGCTAAGCTGTGCCTAAACTCTGTCCTGCCTCCTTGTCTCCGCTCTGCCTTAGACCCCCACCCAAGGGTGGAGCTCAGCCAAGCCCCAGAGAGGGCAAAATGAGAGCAAAGAGCCAGCTGGCAGCAGAAGGTCGACCCTCACCTTTCAGCAGACACACCAGAGCCAGGGCATGCACAGCAAAGTCCTGCACAGACCATGGGACAGTTATTTATTGGGGACTGGGGCTAATATTTACTTGCAGGTTCTCACACGGGGATGCTCAGCTCAGCCATAACTCAAGGCAAGGATGGGCAGCACCAGGGAAGTTTATTGCTTCTGCTGAAAGGATACATCCATCAGAGCTAAAATGCCTCTGCATGAATCAAAGCTGAATCTCCCTCCCAGGCTGGTCATTTCATCTGCAAGGATTGACAAAACAGAAGGAATTAGCGAGAGCGAGGGCTGTGACAGGTGTCAGGACACCTTTCTGAGGGAAGGAGGACACCAGGCTGAAGGCTCACACAGCTGAAAAGCCCCAGCTTTGGTTCAGGTTCTCAAACAGCAGCAAGGGCTCTGTGCCAAGCTGAGGGAATCTGCACGTCTCAGACATCTCTGCCTTCCCCAAGGACAGGTGCCCTGTTTGGGCTCACTCTGCACAGTCCCTGCCCACCTCCCTGCCCGGACGGAAACTCTTCCCTCTTGAAATGAGGATAAGGGAAATGACAGTGACAAGAAAGGCCACTTATACTGAATTATCAAGCCCTAAGAGCACTTTGAGCCTTGTGCATGGCTGACTTGGCTCCAGCCCTCCAGCCCCTCTCATGCTCTGATCCCACAGTGCAGTAAGCCACAATGAGGACTTTTAAAGGACCATCAGGACACCACTAAATCCTCTAATTTAGTCTAAGGATAGGGAAGCACCAGAAGCATTAGTTGGGCTGTAAAAGCGTTACCTTGCAAGATCACTTCATTAAGCAGTTGTTGCAGCTGCGAGGCATCAATAGTTGAGCCCTAATGCAAAATAAAACACAAAGAGAGGTCTGTGAGCATAAAGTTTTCTCTTTTGTCACTTTTGCCCTAAACTTATTTTCTCTGGCACTGTGGCAACCAAGAACCTCTGCTTATATGTCAAAGGAGCAGCAGCGTCCCCATGGGAGCATAACAAAGCCCTCCACGCTGCCGGCCCGCTCCTGCAGGGGAGTTAGAGGCACTGCCACCCCCACGGGGTTTGTTCAGCAGGGATGGCACTCCAGCAGCCCCGAGCTGGGGGGCTGTGGATGGGCAGGCACAGCAGGCAGCTGTGTGAGTGGGCTGGGAGCACAGGCACCGCTGCCTGCTTCCCTCGGGGCTGCCCCTCAGCGATCCCGGCCGCCTCCCTCCCTCGACAGCCCCGGGACACCCAGCGTGGCAGCCCGTGCTCATTTTCACCTTCACGCATTGATATAACCATTAACTGCAAGAGGTCCATTGTGCAGAGACTCTTGACGGTGATTTTTTTTCCTCTCGACTAAGTCAAGGAGTTCTTTATAACAGTTTATTAAACCATTAAAAGCATCTCCTGTGAACACAGAGCTTGGCTCTGAAAGAGCAGGAATCAATTACTCAAACGCTGACTGATGTCTGGTTTCCAAGTGCTGAGAAGGCAAATGGAAAATGATGCTGATGAGAGGGGGGGACTACCCAAGGCTTTCTAATTGCTTTCAGCAAATAAACAAACCAAAGCAAGGAAAAAAAAAAAGGAAAGTACACATGCAAGCCCATCACCAGCACAACTATAAATCTCAAATTTTCCAGTGATATATGGCACTAGACAATCTATCCCAGCTGAATGTCCCATTTTTCTGGGGGTTTTGGCAGGTCAATCAATACCATTTTCAGGGTATCCACTTGAGGATGGAGCTAAATTTTCAAAAAAAAAAATTCTAAATGGATTTGTATCAACATCATAGATCACTTTTTTCTTTTTACAAGTCCACATGTGGTTTTTTTATTTTTTTTTTTCAACAGGATGTTTTAGAGAGGGTACCTGCTTAGCGTATCTTAGGAAAAGAGCCTTATAGGAGCTGTCCTGGTTCCGTCTCGGTACATCCTGCATCAAAGACAAAGTGCAGACATAAATAATTCCGCTACAAAACAAGTGGAGGCAAAAGTCTGCCGATCCAAACAGCACTTTGGAGGGGCAGAGAATGTACAGCACAGGCTGCAGATTCCACACCCCCAAAATAAAGTGGACAAGGAGTGTTCAACAGCTACTGCAGTGAAGAAAGAATGGATGTTAGCAGTTAGTACGACTAGGAAGGAGCAGTTCAGGACCTAAGGAAGATGTCAGAACACATCCAGGGTGGAATTCATTCCATGACTCATTACATGAGTATAGAGATACAAAGCCTGATCCTTATTGAGGGACCCTGGTTGGGACCACTGGCTCAGGGCATGTGAAGATTCATGTGAACCAAGAAAATAGAGCAGGGGTTGACTTTTCCTTTCTCTTGTAACTTCTCAACCCCAAGGCAGACTTGACTATACCTGAGGAATTGCAATTCAATGGTTAAGTGATTTTTTTCAACCTTCCAGTGGAAAGATCCACCAGGCACTAAGGGGAATTATCCTCAACATTATAAAGTTTTCAGAAAAAAATCTAAGCCTGAGACCCACTGCCTTCATCTCTGTGTGAGATACTTCATACCAAAGAAGCCCAAATACCTGAAAAAGAGCAGAAACTGTGGGTACCACAATTCATCAAAGTCAAAACACTGGCTAAGGACAACAGCTTGTCAGTGGAAAGAGATAGTAAGCCACCATCCACACTACCCCTCTAATGGGGCTTAATTGTGTTCTGGAAAACGAATCACAAGGAAAGGACTCTGTTTTCTGTTCTCCTGAAGCAGCTTCACACACCTCTGGCTTCCAAGATCTGCACTGCTGTAAACAGCAGCCTCTCAGTGGCAGGGTTTTGCTGGTGGGACCAGCACGGACTGGACCAGCCCTGGAAATGTGCACAGCTCACAGCAAGAAGTCAAAAAACCCATGGTAGCTGGGCTGGACAGGCAAAAATGTGGGTTGAACTAGAGATGCAGCCAGTTTCAAAGTGTAATTTGCTTTCTGTCTCTGAAGATACCCTGATGAAAATCTGATTTGAGTCTCATCCCTATGGACTCCTGTGCTTTATAGGGTACAAGCACTTAAATGAAGTCATTCCCATGGTGAAGGCATGTCCAAGCCCACTCACAGGAATTAGGTTTCCCTCTCTCTCCCCCCCATAGATATATACCCATTTACAGACATTGAAAGAATTTAGACTCTTTCAAGTGCTCTATCCCCTCCTATATTTGGTTTGTCAAAGTATTAAGGATCATGAGGTGAAAAGGACAGATGGACAGGCTGACAAAGGGACTGTATAAGACCTGTGTCCTTAAAAATCAGGCTCTGAAAAAGACATGTGAGAAGAGGGCGGGCTTTGTTGTCACTCCCATCTCCTCCAGAGAGGTGTCCTGCCCTCCTAGCAAGGTTGAAGGGTGCCAGAGTCAGACTCTGGGACAGTAGTGGGTGGTAAAGGGAGAAACAAGCAGACAAAGAGGAGTTAGTAGAGGTGACCAAATGATCAGCGCTCTGGGAACCATTCACCACCACCAGAATCTGCACCAGTTTTCAGACTCTTACCATGGGCAGCACTGGGCTGGTCGGGGAGTTTGAGTTCCTAGGAAAGAGTTACAAGAATCAAACTGGGAGAAAAGAGGCCTTTCCAGAGCATTGATCTGCAGCCATGGAGGAACATAGACACCACCAGCAGCCCTCACCCAGCCCACGGCTGTTGTCTTTCGGTTGAAAGACGGGTGACCTGGTCCCGAAGCACAGCACAGCAGCCCAACCTCTCCAGGGCCACTCGGTCCACCGAACGCATGGACACCAATGTGGTGGATGTTCGAATGGCGTTTATTATCTTATCTTACAGGGTTTTATAGTGAAGGGGGTTTCGCTACGTCAGAGGAGGGGTGGTGGGCTTGTTAGTGTTGGAAAGGAGTGGAAGGTTACTGGGGTTAGGGGAGCTTGCATGCCTGGGGTGATCGTTATCTCAGGGTGTGTGGGGGGAGAATTCCCTGTCTCTTTCCGTCACATCGCGAGATCTTCCGCTCGCCTGCCCCTATCCTGCAACACATGGCCCCACACGATGCTCAGCACCCGTGGCCCAGCCTGGCCCAGTTCAGACAAGGCTGCTGCACCAGTCCTGGGTCTCTCTGTGCAGCCACAGACAGGTCTGAGTCTCTGGCTGCTCTGGGGCCACTGCCTTCCCCAAGCCAGCTCTGTTGGCACCAGCAGCAGAGAAAAGGTAGCTGAGCATGCCAGGACTAACCTCACCACGCAGGAGACAGGGCTGCCCTGCCTTGAGCCACAGAAATTTTTCACCTCCTTTCTCTTTGCCCAGCTTAACAGTCAGGAATAAAAATAGCACCTGGGCTATTAAAAGGCAACATCTTCTAAATGCCTGCAGACAGCTTGAAACTGGGCCAGGGTCACCATTCCTAAGACACACTTAGCAGCCACATTCAGTACTTGAGTTTTGCTTTTGGTAGAGCAATTAGACAAGCCAGGTTCTATTTTTGTAACACCTGTAGAGGTAAGTGCTGCAAAGACCCACTGGGAGGTCATCTCCACACTTGGCCCAGCTCAGGAAGGTCTGTGAGAGTCAGAGGCTCTCCTGAAAAGCTCACTTGCAGGGCTGAGCTGTCTCACACACGACTTATCCTGCTGAAGGCAGTCCAGCCCACAGCATGGACTGCTTGTGTTTGCTTTCCACAGTTCAGGAGTTGCCTCAGTTGGTTCTGGGCTATTTTTGCCAGGGGCCAAAGCCTAGAAAGCAATCTCATTATTAAGATATGGCCCAGTGAGGTAAGGGCTGCAATCACACTCACTATAAAGCTTGCTGAAGGGAAGGCACTGCACAGCTGATGCTTGCAGGTCATTTGGTGAGGCTGAATGCTGGGGCTTGCTTACCTGGAGTAAACCACACCCAGATATTCACGTGGTAATGTGAACGTGTGTGTGTGTGTGGTAATAGCTGCCTTTGCATGAACTCAGATACCATTTTTCCACTAAACTTATCTTCAAGGCCGCTCTCACACCTACAGGGAGCCCTGCCAGCCTATGAGGTGGCTGGGTGAAAGGATCAAGGCCTTTCACTGCTCTTGGCTTCTCCAGGTCCCACTCCGAGCAGAATGGGATGTGATCCATCTGGCATCCAGCCAGCAGAACATAAGAAACTACCAAACAGCTGTTAAGAATTAAGGAAAACAAGCTCCCAGTCCTCCTTTCAGCAAAGAGAAATGTCCCCACAATCAGGGGTAGAGGACATATCTCACAATTATTGCTCCCTTGTGTGGCTCTTTGTGCCAAAGCTGAGAGCCTTGGTGGCTGCAGATGAGCTCCTGCCCTGCTCTGCACCCTTGTGCACCTGATCCCCCTCAACGTGGTGCTTTACACTCCTCTGTGCCTTCCCAACCCCCTCCGAGGATACACTACGAGCAAATTGCCACATCAGTTATCTTGACATTAAATAGTTAATTCCTGGCATGCTGTGAGCCTGAGGCCTTTAAGGAGTGCATATCATCTTACTCAGTGTAGTCTTGGTTCTTTATGAAAATTCGTAAGAGAAATTCGAATGCTTGGTCCTCTGTTCCAGCAGGAACAACGGCGTAGGTTCCTGGGCTCAAGTTAAAGTAGCCGGTCACATCCCGAGTCCGGATAAAAATTTGTTTCAGAACTCTGGAGTTCTCCTGAAAGAAAAATATGGCTGGCTATCTTCCTGTTAGGAACCAAAGTAAATCAGAAAGCACACTCACAGCAGCCCTGCATTCCCACACCTCCCTGAATACACCCTGCATCTATCACGCCTTGACCTCCCCAGTGGCCTGAAAAGCCCATCCAGGGGACAGACTTTTTTCAAGAACACATCAAAGTTGCTCAAAGGTGGAGGAACTGAAAGGAACAGAAGGCAAAATGAATGTAAGTACATTTGAAGAGGACTTCAATTAACGTTAAGCAGACTGGAGTTCATGAATGAATCAAGGATGAATACTCTTACTAAAAAATTCCCTGAGATCTTCTGTGACTCAAAGGGGTCAGAGAGCCCTCTAAGCATGTCACCCAGATGACAATGCTTCAAGAACTACAATCCAAACCAGCAAGAGTCACAAGAAAACTGAGTATTCTGATCTTTCATCTGTTATTCCAGTATTTTTTTGCTGAGATGAAACAAATATAATGCAACAGCTATTACTATGATGACATGTAAAGATAGCATAATAAAAAACCCTTCCTTAACATATTCCCCAAAATATATCAGTGTGTATAAATTCCATTTAGAATGGTTATACAGCGTGGCAGAGTTATTTATGAGCCATGCCTTTGGGAGAGAATAACATAAAACTGCTATTTTGGAAGGAAAAAAAAATAGGATGACTACTGTTACAGACGGCTGGGAGGTACACAGACTGCCAAGTATTATGGGTCAGATCTTGAGCAGATAGAAATGGGCAGTGCTGCAAAGAAATAAATGGTGTAATACTTTCTTTTTCCCACTTTTGAGCCTTATTCTACATTCCTTGTGGTAAAAAGCAGAAGCAGATTAATATCTCAATGGAATCAAAACTGGTGTGAGATAAGAATCAGCCTCTATACATTTCTCAGCTCTATCACACAACATTAAACTTCCCTCACAGCCATGTATTAGTGTTCCACGTCTATATTTAATCAAAGGCTTCCTAGAGCTATCAGATATGTCCATTCTGGTTTGCATCCTTGCCTGCACTGCATTCTCCTCTCATCCTGCCAAGGGATAATACTCCTTTTACTTCACAGCAACGATTTGATGCATCTCAAAAGGTACTGAACAATGGATGATGCTGCTCGTGAATCACAGCAGTGAAAGCAGATCAGGGAGGAAGAGTGAAGCCACATGAATCTTGCCAACTGCACTCTCCTTGTGCAAAGAAACCCCTTGTAAACTTCTACCCAAAGATGCTCTGACTGCCCTCAGGCACTGAGGCTGAACACTGGGAAATCAACTGAGGGAATGGCACTCACACCTACTCTGGTTTTAGCTCCCAGACTTGGCTTTTGCTGCTACCTGGACAGGACACCAGGCTGCCTGTGAGGAGCTGGTAGAGCAGCTCTCATATTAAAAGACTTAATGTGTGTCTATGAGGGAATGTTTTCTGTATAGTCCTCTGGGTGAATAAGCAGCAATATCATTATATTAATAAAAGCTCTGGCGTGACAGAGCAGCATTACTGTTCCCTTGCCCTCACTGCCTAGGTGCTCCACAGCAATCCTGGTGCCTCCAGTAATGCTCTGTTCTGGCCCTGCCCTTCAGCTCCTGTGTAGGAGGTCACTCATAAGGTCAGAAACCCAAGTGACCTGAGCTCAAAGCGGGCCTGAGGTGAGCTGTGGGCTGACAGCCCACAGAGGCCATGTCATCCAGGTTTTACAAACTCATCGAGGTCCATCCATCCGTGATCCATCTCATACCGAGAGAGAGAAAACACACCTGAGCATCAACTGGAGGGGAAGAAAAACTTAAAATATAAAGCAAGAATAGAGAAAATCTGTCTCCTAGTCTGCTTCCTGATTAAATAACCTCTTTTTGAAGGAACCAAGATCTATGTCATCACCTCCCAGTGAAGGTCACTTCTGTTAAAATGGGTAACTAATCAAGGTGGACGTGCATCATGCAAGAGCACACAGGGACCTCCATGTCTGGTGACTTTTGGGGATGCTGGAAGGAGCAATTCCCCATTTACCAGGAGTAGCAGCTCTTCCTGAGTGGCACAGCTGCCCCCATGGAGTCCTGCAGGCCTGAAACCTGCACAGGACAGAGGATATCCTCACACAGGGACAGTGAGCTCCACTTGCTGGAGAGATGCTCTTTTAATGACACCTTTTATTTCGCAGACACATTTTTTTTATGAGCTACAAAGACATGCTCTTCCTTTATGAGGAGCTGTTAAACTTATGGCATCAATTATTTAAAGTCTGGGACTAGGGCAAACCTCTCCAGTAATGAGGAGAATGTGAAATTAGGGTTATAGCAATCCCTGCTTCCATTTTAGTCTTTGGGTTAAGAACAATAGCCTCCCACACTCATCAGCCAACAACAAAAATACTTTGGGAAAGGTTAGCATCCGTCCACACTCGCAGCTGTGCTTTCAGTAAGCCTGGTAATGCTCTGAGAACAGCTTGAGAAGGCACCTCTCTGGACAGTCACCAAGACAAACACCCAGAGAAATTGTAGTGGAGGTCCCAGGATTTCCTCTACACTGGTCTCGAGCAAAGGCTCCCATGTATTTTGTAAATGTTTTTACATGGCTTTTCAGATAGAAAACAGGAGGATGAGTAAGACAGGCCCACGTTGGGGAATGAGAGACCATCTGCTTCCCTGCTATACCTGGAGTGCTGCTCAAGGGCTGTGGCTAGTGCTGGCTGTCATGCCTTGTGCCCAGCCAGCACAGCATGTCACCAGTACTGCTGGTGCAGAGGATATTGCCCTGGCACATCTTCCAACCCGGGGACTCCCTGAGTTTCCCAGGGCTATTCTGGGATGCCACAGAACTGAAAGTGCCACCTTTGTTCCTCAAGACGTGAATGAAAGGAACTAAGCCTGCTTAACGCTGTTTTTACTCTTGAGTTTCTACAATAGAAGGCAACCAGAAATTCACACCACATACTGACTTTTTTACAGACCAAAAGGTAATCCAGCCTTTCACTCCCACATACAGGTAAAATAAACCACACAGAGAACAACAGTGCCTACATGATTGTGCTTACCATGGCGATGAAAAAGCCAATCTTCAGGTTTTTTTCATCTTGCATATGCTCAGTGTGTTTTTGCATGAGTGAAATTGCTACGTTATAGGTTTTCGGGTCGTGATCTAGCACTTTGAAAAAATACTGAGGGTTTGTTGAAACTGCACCTGCTGAGAAAGTGTTAACAGGTTAACAGTAGGCTCGTAGATGTTCCAGCAGTAGCAAGACCTTACAGTGTAAGATCTTGCTTGTGTGGACCCAGAGGAACAGGTAGTCACTGCTCCAAGATCCTTTTGATACAACAGAGCACCGTACTCTCCACATTAGCACTAGAAGTTGAAGCATCTGGAGGTAAACTAATTGCACATTTATCATTTTAGAAATCTCTGGCAAAGTCACAGAAGTCATGTGGATTTCTCAACCCCCCTACATCTGCTTCACCTACATGGCACACTTTCCCAGCAGCAGAAAAGCAGTGACTCTTAATCAGGCACCTGCCCCAGTGGTTGAGCTGAAAAGGACTGTGGCTTTGAGATGATAAACACAAAGAAAAGGACAAAAATGGTGCAAAGCTATCCTCTCCTTCCCTCCTGCTAGTGTTTGTGATGGCCAGACAGACTGTCGAGCACCAGAGAGAAAAAGCTGCTTCTTGGCCAAGGCTTTGGTTAACAGGAAGCATTCCTGATTAAAAAAAAAATGCAATGAAGTGCCCAGACTGGGGAAAAAGGACTGAGATGGCACCAGACTGGAATTTAAGCCAGATCCCTGTGCCGGGTGGCCTTGAAAGCTGCAAATTAGGATGATTGCACTTGGACAGGAACTTTACTAGAGGGCTCTGTTGAAAACAGAGCTCCAAGGAAAATGGCTCTGCCCACACACTCTCAGTTCAGCCCCTGCCCCTCCTTGCTCAGTCCCAGTGACTGCAGTGTGCAGCAGCACAGGCATTGCTTCGTTATCACACCTGGTGATCAGATCAGGAGCAGGAGCCTGATATCTGTAAGCAAACAAAACCTGTTTGCTGCTAAGCCAAGGACTGTCATTTGAGAAAAAAAGAAGCCTCTTCACTGATCACATACAACCATCCTAGATTAAAAATAGAGCCCAAATAGTGATGCAGCAGTAAAAAAAAAAAAATTAAGATAAGATAAAAACGTGAAAAAATATACTACTACTGATTGGAGCTTACGATGCCACAAGAGGTCTTGCACAGGCAGTAAAACCAATGGTTTTATCAGCTCAAAGACCTTTTCACCTTAAAAAAATAGAGCTTTGTAGCACAATTTTTTCATTTCACATACATTTAACTTCAGAGTACTTTTTGCTCTGTAAAATCAACTGCCTATTTGCCAGACCAGACTTTCTGATGAGGTCCCCAGTAACACCTACCGCAACTGGCTGAAAGAAGATATACAAGCTCACTTTGACTCAAAGAGTCCAGGGTTCCTAAATCACACGTCTCCCATTCTAACTCAGCAGCCAGTGCTGTTGCTTTGTTTCTGCCTGTTTAGCTGATAAGTGCAGTAATGGGAAAAGGCAGGCATTAACAACTGGCAATCAATGCTCCTGCAATTCGGTGCTCAGAGTGAATGTTTCATTGTGAGCATCAGGGAAGAGGAGGGGACAATCCGGGGGGACTGCAGTGAGCATCCATTACCTAAGGAATAGCGGTTCCTTCTTGTGGGAAGGCCTGGGCTCCACAGGCTGGTGTAGCTGTTCAGAGACCACGTTGTGCAGTGCTCATCTCCAAAGTCCAGGAATGCTGGGGTGTTGTTACATATATACAGCCATGAAAACTGCTCACGGAAGTTTTTACAGGACATCCTGCGGAGAAGGAAGGAGGAAAATCTCATCATTCATTTCAAGACAGAAGAGCATTGCCAGCAGGTCAAGGGAGGGGGATCCTGGCCCTCTACTCAGCCCTGCTGAGGCACATCTGAAGTGCTGTGTCCAGTTCTGGGCTCCTCAATACAGGAGAGACATGGAGCTGCTGGAGCAGGTCCAGTGGAGGGCTGTGAAGATGATCAAGGGACGGGATCATCTCTCTGATGAGGAAAGGCTGAGGGAGTTGGGCCTGTTCAGCCTCAAGAAGAGATGACTGAGAGGGGACCCTGTCAATGTCTGTCAGTGTCTGAAGGGAGGAGTCAGAGGATGGACCAGGCTCTGCTCAGTGGTGCCAAGCAATAAGACAGGAGAGAACAGGCAGAAACTGATGTACAGGAAGTTCCACCTGAATATGAGGAAGAATTTCTTTACTGCACAACTGACCACACATGGAACACGTTGCCCAGAGAGGGTGTGAAGTCTCCCTCACCGGAGGTATTAAAAAACCATCTGGACACAATCCTGTGCCATGTGTGCTCTGGGATGACCCTGCTTTGATGCCTTTTCCTGGTCTTAAAATTAAGAGAGCTGAACACAGTTAAGAGGGGAAAGGGTTTTACCTCAGTATTTATTTAAGGATCCTCAGGTGTGCCGAAATGCACATTGAAATGCACCCCGAAGTCCCACCAAAGAAAATGGCCCCGCACAATGTGATGTGTATACAATTATATGCCTTGCAAAATTAGCATATCTATCAAGGATTCCCCAGTGAGAGACTCAAGCGAGACCCCTAATTCAAGGAACCTTCCCCCTGTATGGGCCTGTCTTTGTTTACAGAATGTGTTCTGAAGAGGACCTTGGTGTCTGGGGTTTCCAGGATGTTTGGTCTCTTGGCTTAACGGGATACTGGGTCTAAGGGAAGTTACCAGCTTAAAGAATTTTAACTATGTAGGCTAAAAGCACTAAGAATACATCAAAGCTATAAAAAAGAGTGTATAAAAGGGGTATAAAAGAAAAAGCAAAAAAAATCATCATGGCATCACTTGAGCAGGGAGGTTGGACCAGATGACCCACTGTGGTCCCTTCCAGCCTGACCCACTCTGTGATTCTGTGAAGACACTAGCTAGGCACCCACATTCACCCCCATGTCTTTAAAAGGGGAGTGCTGAGAGCACTGCAGGCACATGCAGCTCTGCTGGCTGATACCTTGCAGAAGAGGTCAGCTCTCAATGCATTTTGAGCTGCCCTAACTGCCCCTAATGCCCCAGGGTAAACCACAAGGCATGTTCTGGGTTATCTTGGTGAAGCCCTGCCACTTCTAGCACGCCTCTGCCACTGTCTCTTGCCTTTGTCCCTCCACAGGGTTCTGTCCCACACTCATGCTTCACCCAAGCCTCAAGTGTGTATTTCAGACCCACTTGCTGTTGCCTGCTTTCCTCAGAGCCTCACAGGGCAAGCGTGCACTTTCTGAACAGTCAGTTTTTCTAAGGGACAGCCCACGCATGGCTAAGCTGTATCTGAGAGCAATCAGAGGCAGTGAAAAACCACAAGCACCTGCAGAGCAGTCAAGTGCACAAGCTCAGTGACCTGCTTAGCCAGCTGTCCCCTTCAGGCACCTGTCAGTCCACGGTTCAAACCACACACTTTATGAGGAGAGGCAGTGTGACAAAATGACAAGGTCTCAGGGGGCTGGATTTTTACTTCTCTCACTTTTCATTCTTTTTCATCAGACTGTTACTTAATCTTGGCCAGCTCCATTTTTTCAGGTCTTGTTTCCTCTGAAACCATGGGGTCAGGACAACCTCCAATTTGCTGTTTGCACACAGCTAACACAGGGTGCCTTGAGCCACCACCAAGAGCGGAGAACTGCCAGAAGTACTTTTTTTGTAATGAAGGCGAACAGAAAACCCGGTAGACAAAGGATCAACAGGGAAATACCAGAATTCTCCATCATCCTTATTTCTGAGGAGGGCTTCCCTGTATTGGGGCTCAACACGGTCCCATTGAGGAGAGCTGCAAAAAAGAACAAACCAACAAGATATGAGGCACAGTTTTTCACCACTGGCCCATTTCTCTAACCAGCCTGTCAAGTCATGAGGGATCAGGAGAGGTGAACAAACTGCACACTGGAAACAGGACTGTGCTTGATACCTTCATAGCCAAGGCCAGCAAATAGAGCTCTGTGCCTTTGTTGTGCCTGATCTGCCCACCCTGGGGTGAGGAATCCTGCCCCCCTGGCCTGGTCACCTGTCCCCACACTGGAGAGGTTAGTGAGGCACCAAGGCATAGCACTCTGCAGCACAGATATTGCACCGACACATAGCGAACACATTACCCAGTCAAACGTGTTGTTTCCAAGCAGCATGTTTATAATTAAGTGATAATTGTACTTTCTGCAGAGTTTAAGATAAATAAACAGCACGTGAATCAATAATTTATTGATCTGTGCAGCTTACCTGTGAACGTGCTACTGACATTTCAATTACAGTCAGGGCTGTAGTTCACCCTTCCAAAAGGATGGGAGGATGCTGTCTGAGCAGAGAGCTGTTATCCCAGCCTCAGACACATCTGCACAACCCACCAGCCCTTCCAGATCCAACACTCTAGCCTGACTTTTCTCAGCAGAGTAGTTGTGTGTGGTCCTAGCAACAGGGAGGGGTGGGACGCTATTAAATAACCTAAGAGTGGCACAAGAACATCTGTCTAATCATGGAAACACTGATGCAACTCCAAAAGGAAAACTAACATCTATTTATTTACAGAACACTGTTGCAGTCTATATCATTCCTTCCCTTAGGAAAGAGCTGTTAAGATTATCCACACAGGCAGCAAAGTGGTCCTTGCATCCCCAAAGCTGCATGCAGGATCCAAAAGTTCAAGCCATTCCCTGGCACTCTGCCTTTGCAATAACCAAGGACCTTTTCTGTCCCTCTGTGTTCAATACTGCTCTATGGACTTGTCTAACCATCTTCTTCCCAGGGTCAGACTCACGGGAGGAGGAGAAAGAGGAGCAAGGTGGATGTGTGATTGCTGCAGGAGAATTCAATAGAAGCAGCCAGCCAGCATCTAGGGACGTGGTCAGAGCTTACTCCAGGAAATAAGAACTCTTTCATCCATGACTTATGTAGAATTATGCACTGGGTAAAATGCATACACATAGACAAGAAGGGATACCTGAGCCTAGAGAGGCTGCATTAATTTTCCCTGGACTGGATTTCTATGCAAATGGAAATAATGCTTATAATGAACTGATTTGGAAATATCTGTTTTGTTAAAATGGGTGCGAGGCAGAGGTTCTTATAAAAGATTGATTCTCTATGACATCAAAGCTTTAAGACCCTACTTATCACTCCAGGGCCCCTTCCACTCCCCATGGCCCCACGGATTCCAGATCCTAATGATATGTTTCCAGCCACTCTTGTAGGGGATCTGTAGAGAGGAAAGAGAAACAAACTCAGTCACAGCTTTTCACAATTGTGATATTCAGTGAAGAGAAGGGTAACAAAATGGATCTTCCTCTACACCTTAGAGACCAGGTTTAACCTCTGATCTCATTTTCCCAGGAGCGAAAAATCAGAGCCTCCTGCCACATTGCAAAGGAATGATGTGTGAGAGAAATCTGCGCCCATTTTGCTTTCCCGAAGATAGTGAATAGCTGACACAGAGAGAAGCAGCAGCATTCCTGTCACACTGCATGAATTCAACAGCCTTGGGAAATTCCAGTGCCTAATTCTGCACATCTGATGCTGTGAGTCAGCAAAGGCAGAGACTTTGAGGAACGAGGTCACCAGACTGCCTGGAGTGAAAGCCAGCAGTCAGCACAGAGAGCTGATGATGATAAACAGAATCTGTGGGTCTGTATCTACAGCACTGTGGTTTGCAGCAGCTGGGGTTTCTGGTGCTTTCCTCCGTTTGCTGCCACTGATTTAAGTCAGAGCCGATTAACTTTTGCCAGTGACTGGTGGAAGTGGAAAGGAGAAGCAAACCTTTGTTTTCTGGCTCTCCTTATGCACATAGGCAGTGCTGGAAACAATACCATGGCAGTCTCTTCCCAGGCAAAGGCCCAGCCTCTAATCATTTCCCCACAGGACAACCCCTTGGATGCCTTGGCACTTCTTTAAGTGAGGCAAAGACTGTTTCTCCTCTCTGCACACACCAGGAGCAGCAGGAGGCTGGAACAGCCTGCTTCTCCTCAAACAGGATGGAGACCCTTCTCCCCCTGCCCTGCAAAGAGACAGCTGGGGCCTTCTCTGGAGCTCGGCAACCCCCATCTTTCCATTTCACAGCCCCTTGGCTACAAGCAGGTGTCCTCCAAGAAGCAGCATGCTGACTGTGATGATGGCACCAAGCATGCCATGGCACAAGGGGACATGAACCAAAGCCAAGCTCACACAGAAAACCAACAAAGAGAGAGGGATAAGGGAGAAAATAGCTTAGGGAAAGCAACATCCCCTTTCCAAAGTACTTTAGGTTCCAAGATTCAAATGTAGCTATCTTGCTTGACAGCATAGCTATTGTTTGGTTTCCTTCCTCACTGTTAACTCTCCCTGTGTGCACTACAGCTTACTGGGCTAAGCCATGTTCTGACTTCTGGCTGTAAAAAATCCTTAATTTCTTTTGATCCATGTGATAAATTGGTTCTCAGATCATCAATATTAATATCCAGCCAGGAGCAGTTCTGCATGAGTACAACAGCTTTAAAAGATGGAGAAACACTGTTCTTGAACCAGCGATTTGCTTTTCACACAGTGATTTTTGGCAGCTTGTGATTGAGCTGAACAAATGTAGATTTGCATCATATGACAAATCCCACAATTCCAGCCAGTGCTTCTACTTTCATTTGAAACAGAAAAGCACATTTTTTAAGAGTCAGCATGGAATGAAAATCTCCAGAAATGTATTTGCTGCTGAAGTGTCCCAAAACAAAAGTAAATTCAAGTTGCATTTTCCCTTGGAAAACATTATGGATTCGGATATCCTCCCTCTTTTTGCTGTGCCCAAATCCTTCCATCTCTTGGAATTTGAACAATGTGCTTTCCCTCCTAAGTGTGAAGCTAATTCAAATCACTCTGACTGGAACAGCAGTGCAAACTGCCCTGTAGTGGATCATCAGTACAAGATCTCCAGGCAGCAACACGTCCCTGATCTTACCTTCACAGCTCCTGTGACGGTGTAGGCGTGACCCTGTACAATCCCATTCTTCAGCTCTATGTTCCTCCTTGTCTGCAGAAGGGAGGAAGCACAGCTTTTAGGTCTCTGCCACACTGTAAAGACATAGCCATCAGCTCCCAGAACTGCCATTTGCCACGGCACTAAACAAAGCCTCACGTTCGACCACAGCAGTATCTCAGATACTGAGGTGCTCCACAGGAATGTGACTGTTCCCACTGCAGCCATAAGCAAGCCAGGAAATTTAACAAAGCTACAGATCTACACTTCTTTGCAAGTTCTTCCACGGTCCGCAGCTGCTGCAACTGCAGAATGACCTGGACTGGGTGACTTGCAGTCAGACTGGGGGACTGCAGAACTTCCCTGCCACTCACAGCCCCGTGTCAGCCACCTGAGCTGAGGGAATAGTCCTTGGCTTGCTTGCAGCAGCCAAGCTTCACATCCTGAGGAAGCAGGTACCACAGCAGCAGTGTCACACACCTTGCAGTCACATGTCACATGCTGTAAGGGAAGCCTTGGAGACATTTTATCAAAGGTACTCGCTGAGTATCACAAAGCCTTTTGCAACTTCCCAGCATTAACACCAGCAGTCTGCAAGCTACCATGAGGTAATTGCATCCTCTTACAGAAGAGAGGTGTGTTTTGGCCTTGCCAGAGTTGATCAAAAAGCTACGAGGCCAAAATCAGGCCTGCTGCAACAGGACACCGCTCTGCTGCAGTGGAATGAGCCAGGAGAGAGGCCACAGCCCCCTCTTCGACACACCAGTCCATCTACCTCTGCCCAAATTCCTTTACATTCCCTACCAAATAACCTTATCTACTTTCTGCTGCCAAGATCCCTTTGGGCATCCATAAACTGTAACTATTTTACAGAGCGATTATGGACTTCCTTTTCCACTCCGAAGAGCAACCTTTGTGCACACACAGTAAAGCAAGAGAGGCACATGACTGGCCCTGTGATTCACCTGGACTGAGGTGCCGCACCCCATGAGACACCCAGATTTGTCAGCTGCTTTCAGGATCTCCTCCAGGTCAGGAGGTGGATCTTTCAATGAAAACTGCACTTGGACTCCACCTGTGAGGTCTACTAGAGCATCCGAAAGGTAGCCTCCATTCAAGTTCTGGTAGGAACCCCGCAACCTGTGGAAAAATTTAAAAATATTTTTTAAAAAGAGAGAGAGAGAGAGAGAGAGAAGTCCTTACACTGTGTTTTCATAAACAATGCACAGTGCTTGCTTTAAAAATTAACATGTGCATCGAGGCAGTGAGCACAGGGGAGCCTGGGGTGTGCAGACATTGTGGCCAGGTAATGAAGGGAAACGTGATCGAAATACTTGGCCAGGCACAACACAGGCCTTGTGGAAGGAATGAGACAAAGGGGGAGCTTTTCCTATGTATTCATCCCCATCTGAGGCAGCTGTCCAGAGCCATTTACAGAGAGTGGAAAATAATAAGGTGCATCTCATGCCAACACAGGCATTTTAGGGAGATGAGCTGCATCTCCTCTTGAAGCATCCAGTTTCCTTTTTCTGAACAGGAAGGGAGCCAAGGGTGACTAGTTCAAATGGATGTTTCAGATCAAATGGAGCTGAACTGTTAGTTTCTACATCATACTTACACAGGACTCCTCACAAAAATGGCCAGTATTCCTCTTGCAAATGAGAAAAAGGAAAAGAGAGGTGAAGGTATTTACCCACGCTTCCAGGGCAAGGCAGAAACGAGCTCTCAGCACTGTTCCCAGTTCACTCTGCCAGAGCGCAATAATAGGATAGTAATTTAATATTGCCAACACAGTCCTTGTTGTTTTTATCGTGTGGTTTTTATTGAGACAGCAAATAAGCTGGAACAAGCCGTACTTAGAGCAGGTAGAGCATGCTGTTAAACCCCACCATACACACTGTATTTAATGAATGTAATCAAATGAAGTCTGCAGCTAATTGTATTTTGAAGAGTTGTCCTTGTCCTACACTGATGAAAAGAATTTGTCTTGGGCGCTGGGGAATAACTTCTCAAATGGGAATCTCATAAACAGCATTGCTTGCAACTTTAATTTAATAGAGGTTTGGTATGCATTGTAATTAAAATCTTATGCAGGAAATTGATACTGAATCCTGAGTCAACTTCTCAGAGATATCTCAGGGCAAAATGCATCCTGTTCCTGAGTCGCTTTCATGCTGCTTTAACATTTGTTTATTCCTGACCAAATCTGCCAAAATTATTATCTCTTTTCTTCATCTCCTCTTCACTGCCTTGCACATGTTAACCAGCTTCAGGTACCAAGTTCCAGCCCTTCATACCACCCCTAACACAGGACTTTTTCTACAGCCTTTTTAATAATGGGAAATGGGCAAATGCTAAGAGACAACAGTCTGATCCCTTCCCTCCCCAGAGGATTTTTTAAAATTATCATCTCTTTATTAGGCATTATTTACCCTGCATACTCTGGGGACCTCAGCTAAGAGTCAGAGCTCTCTGTGAAGTGAGAGCTGATCAAAGAGTCCTAGGAGTGCATGTGTTGTGCCTGGGCATGTTCTTCAGTCATGTTTCCTCTCATTGCCTGCTCCAAATATCCACATGATCTCTGATTAGTGACTGTAAACACAGGTAATCCGTGCTTAGACTCTGCAGTTTTAAACAGAGGACAACATGGAAAGAAAAACAGAGGCAAAGAAGTTTGCCTAAAATCAGGAGGAGATTCCAGGCCCTTTTGTTTCACCAACCATTGCCCTGTTCATTTTGCTTCTCAGGCATTAACACCCCAGAGCTGAACTGCATATATTCAGGATTGGGTACATTTAGGTCTAACCCAAGACCAACATCTCCAGGTTATGTTGGCCTTAAGTTTGCTGCAGCTATGGTTCCCTGCATAAGCACAGCATAGGCAGCTGTCAGCCTGAACTCCTCCCTGTGTGATTTGCACAAGACAGAGGGTGGAACCACCCACAGAAAGTATTCAGCACTAGGTCGAAGAACAGACCAGGTATATTTACTTGGCATATGCTTTTTCCAGCAAGGATGGCCAGAATTCATTTGAAGTTCGTGGGTGTACAGACAGGTATCTTCCATTTAGGATTGGCAGTCGGTCATCTATCACTACATCCACCCATTCTCCGTATTGCCAGAACTGGAAATAAATGAAATATTAAAATATATATATATTTTTTTAAAAGAGAGAGATAGAAAATAAAATAATGAGCCTCCTTTAAGCACTAATGTCCATGCCAAGAAAAAGCCTCCCAAACTAGCACAGGAATTAACCTAAAGCGTGGATGTGTGCAAGTTCTCTCCTGAACTGCCTCGGGCTAATGGTGCACATTGTTAAACAAGCTACCAGTGGCTGAGTTTCCCAGTGGCAGGGCAAGTCCTTGGGGAGTGCAGCTCACCCTGCAATCAGTGGGAGGAGAGATTCAGCATGGGGAATATGCTAATATTCTTGGGCAATAGCAAGATTTCAAGGAGATAAAGAATGATCACGCAGGTGGATTCCATGAGCCTCACTCCTCAGCCACGCTTGGATCTTCCCCCACAGCACAGCTCTTGCCCAGAGAGCCTCTGTCAGGATCCAGCCTCTAAATTTTCTTTCCTCTGTGTTTCAATTAAGACTCTGACGTGCTGTCATGGACAGAGACAGTGTAGTGACTAAAGACTCTTTTGAGGTGCTATCCATCTCCTTGATGGATGAGAAGGACACAGGCAGTCTCTCCAGCATGTGGACAGAGCAGGTGTTTCTCCAGCTGATCCAGCTGATGAAACTTTTCAAGGGAAAAGACAGGAATAGAGATCTGTGGGGATGAACTAAAGGAGCCATTTCCAGAGTCATTAGCAGATTAATGTAGCTTAGCATGATTCGAAATCATAAGAGGCCAAGCTCTTATTTGCAGTAATGCTAAGGACTCCAGTGGAAGTATGCCAGCAATAGATTTAGTCTAGCTTGATTTTATTTCAACAGCTTCGGTCAATGAAAAACCCCAAAATGAGCTGTTCTGCTAGAAAAGCACAAGACCAGATCTGCCCAGCAGCAAAGCAGCTTACAGACTGCTCAGCTGAAAGCAGGTCTGATCCCACTTACACTCTGCCTCACCCAGGCCTCTCCCTTCCTACATGAGTGGTGGCAGGAGGTGGCAGGGTTGGAACCTCTAACTTGACCTCCAGGAGCAATTTGAGGCTTCTGCTTGATTTCGGCAAGAGGGGGGTTGAGGAAAATCCTTCCAATGGACATCCTCTGCCCGAAGGAGAGACAGGCAAGAGGACTGCCCAAAAGGAGCTGTCCTTTCAGTCACCTAAGGAGCCCTTCTGTCACCAGCCAACACCTAGGAGCAGGTCTGTATGGAGAAAAGGTGTGACATCCAGCCACACCTCCCCACGGTGCTTCATGTGCAAACACAACAGGTAAAGAAGGAGAAGATACGGAACTCGCTGTGGGGATTAATGCAGTCCAAACCCACGGAGTGATATTTTTCCAAAAGTCAAGTTCCTTGGCCGTGTTTGGTAGGGAGCTCAAGGTTGGAGGCCATCTGAATGCCGCACTGTGTTCTTCTTCAGCTGCATAAAGAGAGATGCTTTGTCCTGGCTGCCACAGATTTTCAGATGGTGGCCTCATCTGAGCTCACAAGGACAGGAAAAGCCACAGTGGGAACGAGAAACCTCATGGGAAGTCCTAGAGCGCTCTGGAAGTGCAAGAGTGGTACAGGAGAAGCCATTCTCCTGCCTTCAGAGAAGGTCCAAGCCTTCGCTTTTGGGCTTGAGTCTGGCTTAATGAAATTTCTTTACACCCCTTTATGCGATTTAAGTACTGCCGCTGTGAATGTGGTAGTAAATAAAACCAAGAATCGCTGTTTAGGCAGGATGCAAAGAGGGAAGTTCTTCGCTTCCACATTTATGATAAGCCTTTTAAATCAGGACTTTACTTTCCTGGGCTTAAGAGGAGGGAAAAGGAATGGAGAGTTCCAAGATGACAACAACATGTCTAGGGTTCTGATGGTCAAAGGGGGAATGTTGTGTGGTTATTTTGCCTCCTTTTTCCTTCCTGGACAGGGATCTTAGAAAAATCCAGGTCAGGAATTGAGTAAGGAGAAAAATCCATAACTATCAACTAACACCAACCTTTGTATGGTGTTAAAAAACACTTTTAGGATGTTTCCTGAAACTGAGTTCTTGACCACTTATGGTCTTTAAAGATTTAATCCGTTTCTTCCTGAGAGCAGGGACATTAACACTCAGGGAAAATCCCTCCAGTTGTGAGTTGATGCACTGTGCAATAACCCGCTATAGTCTCTGGAGAATATTTCTGGTTTTTTTCCCAAGCTGAGCTGCTGCTCCTCACTGTCACAAGGAGTGACACACTGCCTCATGGGCACCACAGTTTCTGTGGCAGAGAAAGCGATTCCTATACAAGCATGAGACTAACTTAATCCCCAGGGAAATAACATCACTGTAATTATTCCCTAGATAAAAACACAACCCATCTTAACTACAGCTGATGAAGTGCTTAACACCCCTGACTTGCAGCTGAACAGCTCATGCTCTATAGGAACACTGGAGCAGCCCTTTGTATTCCTGAGAGGCAACATGGTCCAGTTCCAGAAAGGTGGAAAAAAAGTTATAAGCTAAAATTTTTATATTAGCATATGATATGCCTGGTTTGTGATTCTTCACTGAACTGAGCACTGGTGGCTTAGCCTGTGGATGGCAGTAAAATATCTTTGATGGAATAATTGAAAGGCATTGCAGAGAAGCATTTCCATTCAGAGGAGCTTTCTCAGGGGTTTATTGCTCAAGGAAAGCCAGAAACAGTTGCATTGATTTGCAGATGAGATGACAGGGAAAACATTTTCAAATACTGTGAGGTATTTATACTGCTTAAGATTTAAGGATTGCGCCTAACTAATCTTTTCAAAGCTCCCATGAAAGACAATCTAGCTTGCATCCTTTTAATGTGTTTTAAGCAGACTGGTGTCCCTTCAGCTGGTTTATCTCATACAGTGTGGCTCTGTATGCTGGAAATGGGCCAAGATAGAAACATCTGGTATTCTGAGGAGCAGAGGAACAGAGCAAAATTTAGACTGTCCACAAGATAATCCTCCTGGTGCTGCTCCACAAGAGCCTAGGAGGTCAAAGAAGTCTCACTGCCAGAGCTCACTGTTTGGTGCTGAACTGCATAAAACAAAAGAGATTTGTGAAATAAGGGGGATGAGCAACAGCTGAGTTTATACTGATTCTCTCCACATCCAGTTTAGCTTCTGGAGTTTAATGGTGCTGCAAGCTCTTCTAATCCCACCAGATATTTGTTTGACTCAGATACAAGCAAGCAGAGCCTGCCAGTTGCTACCCGAGTCACCCTCCTGGGAGATTCAGACAATTTTAGGAGCTGGTAGAAAGTGAGATTTACTAAAAAGCCTTGTTCCTCTCTCTGAAACAGATCTCTTTTCAAAATATCAAAAGCCTGTTCCTCTGATCTGTCTCCAAGGATTTGTAATTTCCAGCCATTTCAACGAGCTGAAAGGGCAAGGTGAAGTGGGGAAACAGAAAATGAGCCCAAATAGTGCAGGTGAGATGACAGCCATAACAGACTGCCCAAATCAAAGCCACCAGCCACCAGAATGCCATCTAAAACATATATGTACACAAATCTATCTGAACAGCTGGTACCGTTGCCTTCGCAGTCATAACTTTTGGAAAAGGGCATCAAATTCCCTGAAGTGCAATTGCACCACCTGGAGCACAAGGAATCATTACAAAACTCGGGATTTTCTGCAAAATTCCGAACTGGGAGTCAGCATTGAAGAACCAAAGCTTTCAAGGATGTCGAGATGTGGGGCTGCAGCTTGGACCCCTATGCAACCCAACCAGCCAAGTTCAAGAGCTACCACACCACCGCAGGGAATACATACCCGGAAATGAAAAATCCCAGCATAATCGTCCTGGAATCCTTGGTCCTTTGGTAAAACATTTTCCAAAAATTGTTTTCGCAGCGTCAGGGAGCCCAGGGCAGCCAGCATCCAGCAGTCACCTCAGGGGAGGGAAGAATCCAGTGTATTGAGCCAGTTACTCACTGCTGTTGATCATAGCTAACTCTTTAAACTCTTTAAACTCTTTAACTTTGCTAAAAGCAACCAACATTCTTCTGTCTCCTTTTCCCCCTCCAAAATGCTGAAGCACTACCCAGTATTCACCAGCAATGTCCACTGGGAGCCCTGCTGTCACCCAGCCATCCTTTTCTACTTTCAGGCTGCTCCCATCTTTTGCAGTCATGTTGAGACTTGCGGTCCAGAACACTCTTTAGGAAACCTTCAGAGTTCTCAGTGGAGTGGGAAATGGGAAGGCATTTCTTTCTACATGTGAGCAGAGCTGCTCCCAAAGACAAACATGGTCCAAGAGTATAATATGGAACTGACACAGCGTGCAGATACATACTCTGATACTGGGTAAGTTATCAGAGGAGTTGAACAGAAATACCCACAGGAAAGAAAACACTGACAGTAAAATGAAGACGTTAGGATGGAAAGAGAATTCAGTCCTATACCTGTTGGAGCTGTGCCTACTTAGGTACTTACACTTAGTTGTGTTTGACCCTTGCACTTGAAGAATCTGCCTGATCTCAGCTGGACCTCCATTTCTATTCTTGGCCTTACACAGACAGAAGGCAGATGCCAGACAAAAAGTAACAAAGATTTGAGCTGCTGCGCTTGGGAAGCCTGTTAAATATCTGCAATAAATTGTGTGTGGACTTGTACCAGTCTAGACTGACCTGCACTGATCACTGATTGTTTACTGCAGCTGCCGTGGTGCACATCTTCCCACCGAGCGCTCAGAGCATGGCAAAGCAGTCACGGGTTACTGCTTTGTGCACACCTCTTCCAAAACACGAATATAACCTTACCTAATTCTCCTTGCATGATATCAAATCTGCTAACTCCATCCACGATCAAATGAGGGTTTCTCTGAAGTTCCTGGAGGAAAGAAAACGCAAAGAACAGTGTGAGTACCCAGCCTTTGCCAGCAGTGTGCTCCTGCCCCTTGAACACCTTGCCTACCTTTTCCACACCTGAAAACTGTTTTTCTTGAGCCCTGATGTTTCGCTGCCTGTACCAACAAAACCAGAGGAGATACTCAGGCACCTTCTTTAATCTGCTCAGGTATTCCCAGGGATGGATTCCTAGGGGTGGGTGCTCCCTGAGTTTTCATTTGGGTTTTTCTAATTCTACTGACACCTTTTAGAGAGGGCTCTGAGCCTGGCAGTGAAATCATGCGGTTTCCTGGGGCACAGCAGGGCAGAGACACGCAGGCCTCCAAGCAAAATGGAACAGGGTCCATCCTTCAGCTCAGCAGTGGGTCTGGGAGCATTTTACACTCTGAGCCTTTTGTGTTTCCATTCAGGTCTAATACAGGTCAGCCTGGGCTGCTTTTTTTCACTCTGGTGAGGAAGATATAGAAAGAAAGCTTAATCTCTGTCTGCAAAATCCCATAGGCCTGGCTGACATTTTTGATTCAGGGAGAATTTTCCTTGAGAGTCTTGCTTGGGCAGTGAAGAGGGAAGCACTTCAGAGCTTGGCTTTGCACACAGAAATGCAAACCATTCTCCCAGCTGTGTCTGCCACTGGCCTGGGATATCTGAATGCTCGAAAAGGAATAGCCTCAGCACCCTCCATGAGCACCCCTTGGCACACTCCATCGGGGTGAGGTTCTGTTTTGAAAGAGCAATCAGCCTGAAATAGGCAAGTCATCACAGACGTAAGAAAATGAAGAGATAAAAGGAAGGGAAAAAAAAAATCCCGGTAACAAAAATAATACAGCAGCTCTTCCTTGAACAGGCCCTGGTATTACTTCTCCCCAGCTGATCTGACATGCTGCACAAAAATGAGACCAGCTCACAATGTGACTCATGACTCGCACGGTTGCGCGAGCTCAGCATTAGCAAATGCTGTCAGCTTTCCGAAATGGTTTCACAGTGATCAAACCCTTCTAAAAAGTTTCCCTGTCAGGAAAAGATGCAGTGCAACGTCACTGCTCCAGGCTGGTGGGCAGATCACGCTCCCATACCACTGCTGGCGTGGGGTAAAACAGCCTCGGCAGGCAAATTCCTTGAGATGCTTTCCTGCAGCCATCCCCACCTATCCCAGGACTTTGGAGACCTGCAACAAGAGATTCACCCATGGCATGGGAGCAGGCCTAAGATGCGTGGCCACCAGCAGCAGTGCTTGCTCGTAGTATAGGGAAGCAGCAGCACTGAGCCCTTCTCCTTTCCACTCTACATCCATCCCAGCTTTATCTTCTGCCTATCCTCTATTTCCCAAAGCAGTTTGTGCCCCTTACCTGGGTGAATTCAAAACTTTCCACAAGCAGGAAAGATTAAACTGCATGGCAAGGCTCTGAACTCGCTCGTGCTTTTGTGTGTGTCTGACTTGCCAGTAGTCATCCCAGAAAACCAACAGCACAAAGGAATGGATATTTTTGTTTCCCCCATCATTTCTGAGGGCTTTGAAGTCTTAGTTGCCAGAAGCAGGGTGGCTAGGCTACAGTGCACAGCTGCCACGGGGGTATGCACCATCCAGAAGCATGAGCCTGAAAATAATGGAAAGGCAGCTGTGTCTTTATGGGATCCCCAAGGAAAGGGCTGATGCTGTGCTCCGTGCCAGAATGCTAAAGCTACTGAGTGTTCTGTGGATGCTGCTAGCCTGTTGTGGAGACTGGCTGAAAAGTCAGCCCACTAGATGCCTCACCAAACCTTCTATTGCCCACCAAGGTGTTGGACTCCCCAGTGAGCAAATGGGGATGAGCTGAGTCATTAAGCAGGTTCCCTGCTGAGAGAAACCAGTAATTTAGTCTAAAACCAGAGAAGACACAATCTGAAGTCAGCCCCAGCCAACACGCCTCGACTGTGCACACAGACATCTGTGTGGCTGATCTGTGTGGCTGTCAGAGAAGAGACTCCAACACCATATTCCACACATATTCCCACCTACAGCACACCAAGCTCTGCTTCCAGCGGTGTGCACTCCCCACGGGCTCTGGGGCAATAACTAGGACACAAGACAGAGCGTGTTGTTTCTGCTAGCCAGGGGAAGGGGCTGCTCAGCAGCTATCTGAAACCACAGAGGGCTTCTGAAAGAGCACAGAGAGGACATAATTGTGATGGGTGCAGTGCTTTGGAAATCCAGACCTTTTCATCCAGGAGGAAAGGAAGTCTCCAATTAGCTCCTCTTCCTTCAAAGGCAAGAATACAGCAGTCATAAACCACCACATTGTCCATTATTGCAAAGCACAGCTAAACACGTACTTACCACTACACAAAATGTGCAAAGCCTCACTATTTCCTACTGCTCGAGTTGCACGACAAAGAGAGAAACCACAGCTTTAACTCTGAGTCTGTCCAGATGTGGTGCCCTGTTTCACTGAGAAATGATGAGCCTTTGTGGCATTTTCACCGAGACTTTTCAGTTTTAGCTGGAGGGGGAAAGAAGAGGGAGCTCAGGGAGGCACGTGGTCTCTTCTCAGAGTATCTATGAGCCCAGCAGTGAAGGCAACCATATGGGCTGCAAGTCAAGCACTCTGCCTGAACTCATCCCTGCAGGACAAATCACTCGCTTTCCCTGGCCCACTGAAGACTTCATTACATATTCAAAAGGAAAGAGAAGTTCAAGTTCAAACCAGTTCATTCTCTAGAGCATGGTCTTACCACAAAAGTACTGTTCATCTAAAGGGCAAGATGGAGAATTAATCTGAGAGGTGGAAAGAAAGTGTCCTGTACATGCATGTATCTCTAAATCTCTTTTTATAATTGCTTGAAATTTTTAGGGAAGAACAAGTCCCCAGAAGGAGCTGAGGGTGAGTAGTGTAGATGTAGACCACATGCAGACATGCAAAGGATGCAGTCAAACAGTTTTGTGAAAAACTGGAAGCCTGCAGTGGGATTTCCCAGGCAGTGCAAGCCAGTCTGGCTGCAGGCTGCTGTGGCTGGGTGCTGGCCACTTTCCCACACAGTTCCCCACTGGCCCAGCATGATCCTGGGTGCAGCCACAAGGCCACTGAGGGTTAAGAGGCTGGAGCTGACTGTTTGCAGACCTACCTCCTGGTCAGTTCACCCTAAGCCTAAAGCAAAATCCCAGCCCCGCTTCTGTTCTTGCCACAGATCCTCATCTTTCCCTTCATCTACACTTGTGTTGCGCCCCCCTTCTAGAGCTCCGCAATCCTTACACATTCTGCCATCGTGAGTCATGGTGCTCCCTGTTCAATGCACACAAATTACGACAAATAAAAAGGCTGCTATTGATTGAAAGCCAAACTGTTCTCAGCTGGACAAATGTTAATTCAGCAGCACTGCTGTGCCTGTAATAGCGTTGCTCTGGACTAAGAAGCAAACACAGTACTACAGTTCCCTGGGCTGAAGGCACTGCCCAGCAGTGTGCTGAGGAGGGGTCAGTCACACTCCTGTCATACATCCCATAACCACAGGAAACCTCCACAAAAATAAGACAGTTGGAATAACGAGGGAGGGCAGAACAAAGGACAAAGTTGTGGAGGGTCTGGAGCACAGGTCTTAGGAGAAGTGGATGAGGGGGCTGGGATTTTTTAGCCTGAAGGAGGCTCAGGGGGGTGACTCTCTACATCTGCCTGAAAGGAGGTGGTAGCCAGGTAGGAGTCAGTCTCTTCTCCCAGGTAACAAGTGACAGAACAAGGGGAAATGGCCTCGGGTTGTGCCAGGGCAGGTTTATGTTGGATATCAGGATAAATTCATTCACTGAAAGGGTTGCCAAGCATTGGAACAGGCTGCCCACGGAGGTGGTAGAGTCGCCTCCCTGGAGGTATTTAAAAGACATGTAGATGTGGCACTTGGGGATGTGGTGGCTTGGCAGTGCTGGGTTAATGGCTGGACTCGATGATCTTAAAAGTCTTTTCCAACCCACGCAATACAAGCTGTGCTGGGCCACATCAAAGATCTGACTTGCAATGACTTGTCTCCAACAGATTGGAGAGGGAGAGGATGACTGAGCAAGCCAAAATTAACAGGAAAAATCAGACTACTCTCAAGGGGTTTGCTTGCACTGACAGAACTCAATTCCCTGCTTTACAGCAGAATAGCTCAATTCCTAATTGCCTGATTTCAATACAAATGTGCTGGTTGCTCATAAATGCCATGCTCTGCTCCAGTTCTCTTTTGCAGTGGACAAATGAGTTCACCAGACTCCACACAGGCGGCAGAGCCCACAAATGTGAAAGCCAGGTCCTGCTGGAGGATGGACTGATGTCAACAACCAGACAAAAACAGAAACCAGCTTGGATTTAACCTGAAACCTGTTTGCTTTGAGTGGCTCAGAGCTAAAAAAAACCAGTAATTGCAAACAAAGGAGGCAAAGACAAAGGAGGTGAAAAAGGGAGGCAGTCCCATGTACCTGGAGCCTTGCAGAGTTTCCCTAGAGGTCTTGGAACCTCCCCCTTGGACCACACACTACAAGCTGAAAGTGTTATCAGCTACCCTCCAGCCACCACAGCCATACAATCCTGCCTGAGACTCCCCAGCCAGAGAAACAAGGGAGCAGGGCAGTCAGCAGACCATCACAGCTGCGCTGCTTTCCACTCCACCCGGGATGTACGAATTCCCCCTCACAATCAGCCCTTCCCAAAGATCAGTGGAGCTGGGAAGTACTACACAAATAAACATTTCCATCTTCCAGAAAGACAGACATAATAGCTGGTGATGCACTGCAGCCCGCTCGGCCCACAGGGATGAATTCCAAGTCAAGGTCAGGTGCAATCAGCTGAGTAGGCAAGGGCTGAGACAATGGCAGCCTGGGGATGCTGCTCCCGTTCAATTACACTGATTGCACACGCACACTCGGAGAGAACAAGGCGAATTGATTTTGATTTTCATCACGGAGAAACACTGAACAGGATCCAAGAGCCTCGTGGCCCCTGGGAAAGACTGAAGCTGTGAGCGCCACCACAAACAGCTGGCGAGCGGCTTTGGCTCACGCCAGGAAATGGCCCCAAAGTGACAGATCTGCAGGACACCACTATCCCTCTGTCGTGGTTTGACACTGGCCCAATGCCAGGCACCCACGAGAGCTGCTCGCTCACCCTCCCCTGCCACAGCTGGGCAGAGGAGGGAAAAGGGAAAAAAGAAAAAAATTAACGAAGGCTTCATGAGTGGGACAAGGACCAGGAGAAACACTTCAAGGGCAAAACAGGCTCGACTTAAGCTGCGAAGTGAATTTATTACTCACAGAATCAGAGCAGGATAATGAGAAGTGAAATAAACCCTTAAAACATCTTTTCCCCCCAGCCCCTCCCTCCTTCCCACCAACAGCGCAGGGAGGCAGGGCAGGGGGGTTTGGTCAGTCCATCACCAAGATTTCCTTCCGCTGCTCCGGGAGAAAAGTCCTTCCCCTGTGAGGCCAAGGGGTCCCTCCCACGGGAGACAGTTCTCCGTGAACGTCCCGCCGTGGGTCCACTCTCACAAGCAGCAGCCGAACCGCACCTGCTGCAGCGTGAGTCCCTCCCACGGGCAGACAGTCTTCCCAAAACTGCTGCAACGTGGGTCTCTTTCCACGGGGTGCAGTCCTCCAAGGACAGGCTGCTCCAGACTGGGAGCAGGGCCCTCTCTTTCCACCNAGGGCCCTCTCTCTCCACCGGGTCTCCCACTGGATCACAGCCTCCTCCAGGCATCCACCCGCTCCGGCGTGGGCACCTCCCCCACGGGCTGCAGGTGGATCTCTGCATTCCCCGTGGATCCCCATGGGCTGCAGGGGCACAGCTGCTTCACCACGGGCTGCACCATGGCCCGCAGAGGAATCTCGGCTCTGGCGCCTGCAGCACCTCCTCCCCCTCCTTCTCCCCTGACCTTGGTGCTACCATGTTGTTCTCTTACATATTCTCACCTCCTCCTCTTCTCTGACTAGAATCCAAAATCTTGTACCTTTGTTTTGACTTTCTTCTTAAAGATGTCATCACAGAGGCGTCACCAGCCTCTCTCATTGGCCCAGCTCTGGCCAGCAGCATCTCCATCTACAGAGCCATCAGCCACTGGCTCTGCTGGACATGGTGGGAAGCTTCCTCATCTTTGTGGCCCCCCTGCTACCAAGAACCAGGCCGTGCCAAACCAATACACCCTCACTGCCACACATTTCCTGTAACTTTCCTCATTAAAGCAGCTCATGTGACAACCTGTATTTATTTTTCCTCTTCTTTTTGTTTTTGGTAGGTTTTTCTTCATTTTTCCCCTCTTCTGTTAGAGATAAGTTTTTAGGTTAACTTCGAATTGTTGTCTAAATTCTTGCCTGAATAAAATCTGGGGTTTTTTCTCCCCTCCAGCTACAGACAGGCCAGTAGGAAATACAGCTCAGCTTATCCATCTAGAAAAATGCTAACTTCAAAATTATTTTTTTAAAGGGTCCGTTTTTGTTAAGTCAGTTGCTGGATTTGAAATTCCTTAATGCTGATGCTAATGCTTGGAAATTTCTGGGAAATAAATAACAGGCCAAGGAACAAATAATCACCAAAAGCTGCAAGGAATCACAATAGGCACCCTGCTCCTGAAAGATGGTTACATTTTCTTTGGGAAGGGACAGAGGAAGGGCATTAAAAATGTGAGCAAGCCCTTTTGCAAAATGACTGATTCAAATGATGGATCACTTTTCCCAGCAAACAAGCATGGGCTCCATGTGTATAATTTTCTCCAACGTTTTTTAGGTGCTGAGTGCAGCAGCACAGGGCTCTGCTATGAGAACAAGGTGTATCCCTTGCCTGAGTTTGCAGTGCCTCTTTCTGTGCCTTCCAGCCAAGGAATTCTTTCAGACACTTTCTCATCACCTGACCCGAGACACCTGAGACAAATATCCAGGGAGTCCATGCCCTGCTGCCCTGAACAGACTGATGATGCAGGCAAAGCCCAGGTCGGCTCTTTCAGACAGTCCTTTCACCACGCACCCCACTACAAGTCACACCAGAGGCACTCAGGGATTCCTCTCATGCTGATCCTCAAAGTTCCACTGGCCACCTTGCAGCTTTTCCATCTCTTCCAGCTGCCCACACACATAACTCTCTATGTTAGTCAGAGGACAGACACCTTCTTATGCCAGCTCTTGCTCAGCATCCCCATTCCAAAAGGGAGCTACAGGGTCCCCAAGAGCCCAAGGGTGAGCAGGGCAGGAGCAGTAGTCTGCAACCTTGAAGACCTTTCAGAAAAGTCTTCAGCAACTTCACCCTGTGCCCATTTTAGCCTTTTTTTAAAGCATAAGCACTGAAGATCACAGACTATCCTTCACATTTATAATGGGCCCCATACTGAGCACAGAGGTGGGCTATCCCTGGTGCAGGGCCAAGGCACTGCTGCACAGGTGGTAATCTCTCTCCCCCCTCACATATCATATCTGAAAATATAACCAATATTAGCAGAAGCAAAGCGTTCCACATTTAGCATCACCACAATTCACATCGTCTGGACCATCCTCCTTCAATTTCTTTTTGCATCTGCACAGTATTATGCACTGTGATCAGAACAGAGAGAAATCTTTAGCCTGAACATTAATTGAATAAAAATGCATATTCCGCAACAGTTAATCGTTTCATGGCTTCCTCAGTTCCAATCAATAGCTTGTGTGAAAGAAAAGCAGCAAATGATCAAAAAGAATTGTTCTGAACGTTTTAAAAGGAGCATCTCCGTTTTTTAAATCTGACATAATTCTTCACGGAGAATTTCCCTTTTACTGATCTTTAGAAAAACCTAGCTATAGAAAATATTTTATTCAGTCTAAAATAGAACTTCTCTTCCATTTCTCAAAACTGTTGGTGAGCCAAAGGAGTAGTTAATTGTGAGGTCCTGCTGTATTTGGTACCTTCAGCCCCGTCTCTAGTAACGCTTGAGGTATCGCATACAAAATCTCTGTCACAGATTGCACATTTCAAAAGGAGTAGACTGAGGGCCTGGGGATGCAAACACAGCCTGAAGCAGTCCCCATCTGATGGGGAACTGCAACTACTGCAGAGCTGGGAAAAGTGGCATTTTAAATGTTGTCTTGGTGCTCCTGAGCCACCTTCCCTCCCTTTCCAGGCACATCCCTGTTAAGCAAGATCAGTTTACAAGTCGAAAAGTTGTTTCTGACTGTCACTGCTGACTGTTACTGCCTGAAATCAAGCTGTTTTCTCTCTACTTTAGACATTACCCCCAGATATGAAGACTCCAAACTCTGAGTGTAATTGGCAATTCTCTTGACAATGTACAAGGTAAAATAGAAGCAGCATGTTGCTCAGCTGCTCGGCTGGATCTGGAACAAAGACAGCAGTTATAATTGCTATCTACCACTTAAATAACCAGATACTGCATGACAGTAAATGGAGGCTAAGAGATTATTAGGACCAAGATGCCAGTCACAGGTACATTTCCAGACAAATTTATTTTAATGTCAGAGGGAGCTAATGGTGGAGGCTGAGAAAAATACAGACATAGGTTAAATTGGCCATGCTTTGTCAGCAGGGTACAACTGCACTGAGTCTCTGGGAGATGTATTCAGGCAGGAAACAGTCTCTCTTGGGGAAATTATAGGTATCTCTTGGCTGAGTTGTTTAGGTAGCTTAAACACCTGGGATCACACATCCTTAGATATGTGGCCTAAGAACAAAGATTGTACAAACATTTCTGCAGGGGTGAAAGGTGCCCAACTGAAAAACTTCAGGTTTGGGGCAGCGCTACTCCTGACACCTCCCTCTTCCTCCTGGGGGACCAACTCCCAGAGGCAGCTGGACACAGCACTGGCCTTTCAGGACTTGCGAAATGGCAAACACAGTTTTATTTGCTTCCTGACCCTTCGCTCAAAACATCTGCAGCTCTGTAGATGAAAAGAAACCACTGTGATTTAGCAGCTGCTTCTACCCCTGCTTCATTCTGTCAGGAAAGTGAGGCCGCACTTTGATGTCACCACGACACAGCACGGCTGTTGTGGTGATATTTGAGAATTTCTGGTTGGTCTCCTCAGGCAGTTGATGCCACTGCCCTTTATCTTGCATCTTGTCTGGCAGGGTGACACCTGCATGGTTGGGAAACATCTACAGGTGAAAATTTAGGTCAAACTGAGGGGGAAAAAAATGGGGCCTTCTTCAGCACTGGAATCCTGAATTTCTGTACCAGATGACCCAGACGGGTCAGCAGTCTCAACTTTTGTCCCTTGTCATAGAAGAGCAGCTGGTGATGCTGCTTTAGCCTCACTAAAAGAACAAAAGGCTTTTCAGTGCTCATGTCACAAACCCTGGGCCATGAGCATATGGTTTAAGTTTTTGAAGGAGAGCTCCGGCAAAGCCAAGGATTTTGATCCTGCTCCTTCCTGAAAAAAAAAAAAAAACCTCTGGAAAATAGTTGGCTGCTGTGAAAAAGCTCTTCAGAAGGGAAGTGCTGGGATGGAGAGGACATATGCAAATCTTTGAAACCAATTCCACAAAAACTTTTTTCCATAAGCTTAGTATTCATGGATTCAGCAAAATAAAAGGGAATTCTCCAATACCTGCCTCACCTGACAAACTTCAAGCTCTAGCAGCAGCACATTCTGCTTTTGGCAAGGTACATCAGTCCCTCTGCACATGAAATAACTCTCAAGATATTAGAGTAGGATAGATGTTCATCCCACAGCACAGTGCCTCAAAATCAGTGGTATTTGGGTTTCTAAGTCACTTTGTATGCTTTTGAAGTCCTACACCTCTCTCCTGCAAAAGCACTGGGGTGTTAGTACTTAACAGAACTGTATCATAACATTTTATTCCAGTTTATTCATCTTTAAAATGCCCCTGGAGAGTCCTTTCTAATATCTGTGTTTGTCTTTTGTGAGTCTAATGCTTAGTTACCATATTTTTTCTCTCTCAGACTGGAAATAGAGGCAACTATCTTCTCTCCTTTGCATTTTACTTTCCTACTATAACCAACTTTCAAGAGAGATTATTCCCACCTTCTCTGAACCCATAAGCAGAGTGCTGGTGTAAAAAACACAGCACCAGCTGCACTCTCACCAGACACAGACTGGAAGGAAAACTGCCTAAGGAGAAGCCCAGACATTCAGCCTGTGGTAGGAGCAGCTTCTGCAGAAGAGAATGATCTCTTCATGGCACCTCCACAGAGGACAGCGCAATATCTGCACCCAGCACTGCCACACCTACCACGCCATGTGCTGTGCTTCCTGCCTTTCTGTGCAAGCATCCACATTTAGCAGCTCTGCAGGCTGACTTGGCTACTCTGCTTCCTTTCTGGGATCCATGTGTTTCAACATCCATGCTGGCCGCAGCCCTGCTGCTGCTATGCCAAGGCCACCACGCCGCCAAGCTCCAGCACGCGCTCACTGCCCTAATGCATCTGCCATCCAAATAAACCTTTTCCAGTTGTTTTGTGCTGTCTCTTTACAGTCTCACAGCCACTGTCTCTACACCCTGAGGCATTGCCTCCAGGGAGATGAGCTGGTTTGTCCCAGCCCAGGGAAGCCAAAGGCCCCAGGCACTAATGGTGTGCTCAGCAAAACCCAGAAAAAGGGCAGCACGTGGCTAATCCAGGAGCTGCACCAGCAGCAAATGGTACACAGCAGTGCTATACAGAGCAGTTGGACCACGGGAAGATTTCCTAAATTAGGTCCTAGGATAAAAGAGCTGAGCATGTGATTCCACCTCCCATTCTAAACTTCCATATGCCAGATGATAACTGCCTATTAAATTGCAACTGGGAATCAGCACACAAACGTACTTCATCTCCTGCCTTGTCCCAGTTACTTTAAAATAGGTATTGCTGAGTCAGTCGCTTGGATTACAGAAATCAGAGATCTTCAATAGAATTTAACAACTTTTCAGGTTTGCACAAAGTCCTCTAGAAGCAGATCAAAGTGGGAGCAGTCATTCTAGCCAGGTTCACAGGTGGAAGCAAGCTTCCTACAAAAATGTACCTAGTGAAATCATTAATGTTGCAGAGGTTATCTTCCCTCCACACAGCCCACAGCAAGGATCCCTCCTTGCAAGTGTGCTTCCAGTGTTCCCCTTGAGGTCTACTTTCCTGCTTAACACAGACCTCCCACCCCAGAGTGAAGGCCTTTAGCCACTGGCCACCAGTGCTCCCACTCAGCAGCAGTGCTACGGAACACCCCAGCTGCTGGAACTCACAGTTGGCCTCTTCCATTGTATTTTCCAGAGCTTCTCCTCCGGGAGCAGCGTGGGACCGATGGAGCTGACGTGAGCGGGGAAGGTGGCATCCTCAAAGAGCAGCCCTTGGCTCAGGCACGAGGCTCGCAGGTGTTTGAAGTCCTGGCTGTTAAATTTCTTCAGGTTCTGGAAGCTTCCTGTTGCTCCTGTGGTTTGCCAGCCCTGCTCCGGCAGCGGAGCGGAGCTGGGGGCCAGCATCGTGCCCCTTTCCTGTGAGGGGGAGACAGGGACTGCCATTAGTTTCCTGATACAAAGTGGCCCATTAGGAATGCGTGGGATAACACCTCCCCCTCCCACCAGGAGGATTGTGGAGTAGCAGCTTGCAGAACTGAGGGCAGCCACAGTGACAAAATCCTTATTAGCTGGAAATGCATGGGGAAAGAGCAGTCGTCAAATCCCAACTGGTTTATCTTAAACCAGTGCTGTCAGTGCTACAAATTCAATTTGGAGTCTTCCCTGAGGACAGAGAGCAAAGCTGTTAGTGAGCTGCTGTGTGAGCATTGAGGTACAGCTGCAATAGAAGCGAGACCAGGGCATGGAACAGGAGCTGCAGACGCAGGGCAGTGTGAGTGTGAGCAGGGATGATGCCCAGAGGTACCCAGGACTCTTCTGCTCAGGCACCACAGTTGTGCCCAGGGCACAGGATTTCAAATTGCTGTTTGAACTGGGGAGTCGCTGCATGGCATCTACAGGTATTCCAGCCTGAAGCACGGTCAAACCCCTCTCTGTTAATGTGTCTAAAGGAAAGGGGCACTTCAATTAGGAAAAATGAACATTATATACTGCAGTGAAACCCTGGACTGAACAGACCCACTAATACACCCACTGGCACAGCTCAGATGGATGCAGGAGCCAAAATGTCCTGTTGAGGGCTTTGTCCCTTTACAGGGACACCAAAAAGCACAGCAGGATTCCTGCCATCGAAGATCTACTTTTGTTCCAAATGGAGGTAGTTCATCTTCCATGGAGACACTGGGCTGTGGGATGGGAGAGCTTTTAGGACAGGAGTGGGAGAAAGGCACAAGAAAGAGGAAAAGATGTACTTTTGGAGGGGCTAGCGGCACTGGAGCTTAAAGAAAGCAATTTGTTCTGTCCAAGCAGAGCACAAGTTTTCAGGTGTGCTCCCCAGAGCCACATGGATGTACAGAGAGACACACACCTGTGCACCACCTCCTGGGGATCTCCCTTCAGCTGAAAGGTTCTCCTGTGGGTTTCAGGGTTCAGAGAAGCAGCAGGAAGGTTATGCAGCCTGCCTTGCCTCCTGGTTCCTTCAGCTCCTATTGTCACACAAAATTACGTGTTGCTGGATAAACCCATGGCTCAGGGTCCACACCAGTTTTCACCCTCCCTTCCCACTTGCCCTCACAAAGCCAAAATATTAACTATCCTGAGCCATATTTCTCCTTTTGCCTCTTTTCTTTTGAAAAGAGAAGCCCATGGTGAAGCCCTTTATTTGTAGAATTTTAAAGGCATGGATCACTGAAATCCTCCTCTGGCATCTTGCATTATGGATGCCACCACACCTGATCCAGGGATTCCTGCCCCTAGCTCCTGGCTTCCACTTAATGTGTACCTTCTCACAAATCAGTACTGGAAAATCCACCACATGCCCTGGGCAAGCCTCACCTACAGTTAATTAATTTCGCTGTGCTAATTCCTAACACAAAGTCAACTAGTTTCCCTTTCAAGCAACTGGATGCTGTAGCTCTTTTGGTTGGTTGGTTTTGTTTGCTTGTTTGATTTTTTTTAAAATTTTTCAGTAGATGAAAGGGCTCTTTTCTACCAAACAAACTTATCTGTAGATCTGAGACGTCCCTGGTGCTGCACAAATAGAACAGATGGCTCCAGTAAGAGCAAAGCCTCAGGTTTGTATTGTGAATTCTTCCCACATGTCAAAAATACAGCTCAGCCACAATGAAGGTGTGATACAGCCCTCCCACTCCCCTCCCTACACCCTTTTTACTTAGTCTCATCACCTTTCTTGGTGCTTCAAGTCACTTAGCCTCCTGGCATGGTAACAACAGCCTAAACAAATAAGTGGTTTTGCATCTCATTGTTTTAATTAAAAGCCCCACAAAAAAATCCAAAACCACCCTCGGCCAGCAAGGAGAGAGAGCATTCCCCTTGGGTTTGCATTTTTTAATACAATGGAAATAAATCTCATGTAATGTACCATAACACGACAAGGGAATGGCTTCTTAACAAATACTCATTTGAAACTGTGCCCAGGCTCCGTGCATGCTAAGATCTATTTCTTGAAACAGTGTTCCAGCAAAACTGATTACTAATTCCAAAACTCAAATTAAAATTAACAGAGCTTGAAGGCTGGGTCTGACACGCGTTCCCTCTCTTCTGACAGAGAACAAGAGTTTTTAGCGTGTGTGTGTGTGTGTTTAATTACGTTGTTTAACATACCGGGATTAAATTAGCAACCAGACTGAGGAAAATAACACACTTGACTACTATTCCCTTGCAGGAATATCTTCATCACCACAGACACATCAGTTCTACACCCACCCATGCCCCTCTGCAGGCAGTCCATGGGGTCAGGACCTGGCTAGCAGCATCCTGGCTGTTCCAACACGCTCTGATGGCCACCTGTTTTGGGGCAGCATCCTGAATCCTGGCCACAGCTCTCCCCCGTGGCTCTCACAGGTCCGTCAGCAACAGCAAAGGTCACAAAAGTTGTTAAAGCTGAATACTGCCTGCTTGGCTGGGGAGCTTCTTAGTGTTATTGACCTCGAGAGCCAGAAAGACTTTCAAGGGACAGAGTTATAATGGGATGGATATCAGAGATGTTGCCCTTGGACTGCTCCTGCACAAGATGCAAGGAGAGAGGGAGGGATTTCAAATGCTCACAAAAGCCGGTTCAGACATATTGTCAAACTCTAAAGAAAAGCAAAGAGACTGCCACTCAGCTAAGGAAAGACATGATTATTCAGAAGGGGCACACATACAGGAGGGGCTAAACAAACACTTACTTAGTCCTGGGATCTCCTTCAGCACACTTACTTATGTGAAATGGAGAAGGGAATCACACCCAACTTTGCACCTGCTGCTCTTTTTTGGTTCCTCTTCCTTCTCGGCAGAGGGACATCCTCGCTGTCTGTCCCTGGAAAGGGACAAACAGCAAAGATGGAGGGAGAGGAGGTAAGCAGTGGAAAAGCTACAGAGAGAAGGATGACAAGAGATAAAGTAAGGCAGTTGGAAGGGATGGGAAGGAAAGCGGAGTCTCTGAGCATAGCAGGGCAAAAGGGTTGGTGATTCCTGCAGAAATTAATGGGGGAACCCCAAGCACCCACCATTCTCTGCGCCAAACAGATTAAAAGGCAGCAGTGAAGGTGTGTCCTGCCTCCCCTCCAACTCTCATTCAGGAAAGATGTCAAGCCACTACTATAATCAGGTACTCAATGGTGGCAAATCCTACTGACAGCTAATTACACTTCGCATAAAGATTTATGTCACAGTACAGACATCATTTCCTTCAATGGCTTTGGTATTTTTCACTGAGTAGAAAGTAGAAATAGGCAATTAGAAACCATGTGTACTTCACAGCTGAACCTTCTCTCCACTGATTTTCTCAAAACATTTCCATTCTATGTTGGCTTAGCTGAGTTTCTGTACTTCAGAAAGATCAACTAATTTTCTCAAACACAACAAAGAGTACCAGAAAAGCCAAAAAGCCAGCAGCCCTTCTTCCCCTGTTTCCTCTCAAACCCTCCAAACTATTAAGCTACATTTCATCTCCCCATAATATTCAATATATGCTACAGTAACACCAGCACTCTTTCATCTAAGGTCCTGCCATTCATGTACTTGAAGCATTGTGAAAACTTCAGGGACTCAGTTCCAGAACTATCTTATAACGAAGGCAAGTGTGAGTTTATTATCTCCCCTAGCATTCAGAGAAAAAAAAAAAAAAAATAAAAATAACTGAGAGAGTCAGCAGCCTCCTGCAGTGAGAGCAAGCTGAGGAGGCAGTGCAAGGGCCAGAACGTGGGCGTCCCAAACCCCAGATGGACAGCAGCTCCTTGTACACACCATGTGCGAAAGCCTCGAGTACCACAGAAAATCAAAACCAAAGCCAGGCACTCTGGCAACCCTCCAGGAGATTATTTTCCCAGTGGCATCTTGCACAACCTTCTGCTCCAAACAGCCTGTGAAGTACTCCCTTCTGGCTATTTATTAAGTCAATCTTCTTCTCGTTTTGCATACACAGCACAGGACAGTTCCAGATACCTTTTTTCTACCTCATTTAACAGCAGCCTACAGTAACTATAGCATCCTCCTCATCTCAGAATCTCTACTCCCACTTGATCCAATTACTTCTGACAACTTACCGTTTTACAAAGGAGGCTCTTTCTAGGATGGCAAATTCGTCTTTTCTTTCCCTCCAGGTAACATTAAGGATAGAGACTCTAATTTATTCTGTCTCTCCAAGGCAAATCCCTCTCAGTGTGTCTGTGGTGCTTTTCCAGCCCTATTACTTGTATTTCACCTGCTTCATCTTGTGCTAAATAAAACAGCAAAGGGATGTTTTACCTGCAGTGCCTCCGGCCCAACTCCAGCCAACACCAGCAGAGACACACGGGCTGGCACCATCCCTGCTCTCCTTTATAGGGCAGCTTTTGCCACGCCTTGAGTAAACCTAATCAAGCTGAATTTCAACAACCAGTCTGGCTTGGGTGTAACAGTTTCATACAAATATCATACCTTGAAAATATATAGAGGTAGATATGCACACACACACTTCTATTAGCCATGCACAATGAATTGCCTACCGACCTACGTTTGCAGACAGCATCCTGTGGCCAACAGTAGCTTCAGCTGCAGTTATTTTTAGTGGAAAACAGGTTTATTTGCACCTCTCATCTGCTTTTCTCCTCAAACCAACCAGGAAATGCAGTAATCATTCTGGATCCAGGCACAGCCTGGCAGGACTCACCACAAGACAAGTTATCAGAGGTGTGCGTCATTCTTTCCGCAGCAGGAAAAGCAGCAGATATTTTTTGGCCAATGTCTGTTAGCATTTACGCTAGGCTCTTACTTAAATTCCACATCAGTTCACTTGGGCAGTTAATTTCCTCCAGGACTGCCTGACGAAGTAGAACTCCTTATATTTAGGAGGGGACTGACCTCCATTATCCTAAATCCCAAAGCCAAATAATTAAAGAGTATCTAGCAAAAACATGGGAATGTTTCTTTTCGGGACACCAAACTAAGATAGCCTAGAGAGGCCCAAAATTCAAGGGCATGTGTGATAGCATAGGGTTAAAATGTTTCTAAGTTGTAGTAGCTAGAGTAGGCCCCGAGGGCAAGAGGAACATTCTGTTTAGGCAAGCCTGAAGCTGTGCACCTGCCCAGACGGTGAGGGGCAAGCTTAAACTTGTGTAAAAGACTAAGATAGATGAGCTAACTGTGAACCTGCACCTGGGAAAGAGGGGCTGAAACTTATGCTTGAGTGGAAACAATAATGAATAGATGATTAGGGGGGTCTTGAGAATCATGCTTGGGTAACTGATTAACATGTAGTGATGTAATGGGAAAGGGTATATAATGTGGGCATCTGAAATCCATGAGGTGGGGATTGATTTGGGTTTGTACCCGTCTCCCCCAGCCTCAATAAAGCACCTGGCATATAATCTGCCCGTGGTTATGTGTTTCTACATTAACACGTGGGCAGCACGTTCTCAGGGACACATTCCCTGGCAGCAATCCTAAGTGTATTCCTACAGCCTTCAAACATGTGTTTGAGTAAAAGTCCTGGTGTACAGCCACCTGAACAAGAGACAGCGATGCAATCTTGCAATAAAGCAAACCAACAGCACCCTGGGCTGCATGAGCTGCAGCACAGTGGGCCAAGGCAGGGGACCCTTCCCCTTTGCACAGTACTTTTGAGATTATATCTGCAGTACTATAGCAAATTTGGGGCTGCCCAGTGTAAGAGGGGCACAAAAAATGCAGCAAGTCCAGCAGAAACCCACCAGCATGGTCAGGGGGCTGGAGCACACAGTGGGAGAGAAGAGACCAAGAGAGTTTGTCTGCTCAGCCAGGAGGGACACCTTATTGCAGTCTCCCACTATCCAAAAAGTTACAGAGAGGGTGGAGTCAGGCTGTTCTTGAAGCTGCACAGCAGATGGGCAGAGGCAACGGGCACAGGGAGCAGCAAGGAAAATTACACGTGGTTGGAGACAAAAAAAGATCTTCAGAGTGGCTCAGGTGCCCAGAGAGCCTGGAGCATCTCCACTCTTGGAGATATTCACATGGACAAGGACATAAGCAGCATCACCTAACTCAGAAATCAGCCTGCTTTGAGCTGGAGTGGGACTCAGAGACCCAAGAAATTACCTTCTCTTTTTCAAGCTACCACAGCTTGTTCATGAAAAGGAAAGTTACTCTGCAGTGAATGTTCGTGAAGTCTGCCTTGCGGATTAAGAGAAAAACTTACCAACCCATAGTTCTCCACTTATCCAAAGTAATCATACAATCACCTGGGCTCAGGAGTTTCCCCAGAACAGTTTGGACTGCCGTCTCTTTGAGCTGGGATGCTAACAGTTCACACAGCAGCTGGTTCCTAGGAGCTATGGGAGACGAGAACATAAAAGTGCTCATGAAAAAGACAGTTCATCTTCTTCATCAATGTTTACTATAGTTCTGTGGGTCTAAAAGCTGTGTACTGCACTCTGCCTGCTCGTATTTAAGGGCTTTCATTTCCTCATGAGATCCCAGCATTTAGCAGACTCTAATAGGAAATGCATCCATGTAAATTAGAGCAAAATCTGCCTCAGAGGGCAAAACAGGTGCAGTTTTCCTTTAAGAGCTGTTTTCCATAACCACTACATAAATAAAAGCTGATTGCACCAGAAGCAGGGAGCAAAGATTTCCTTCATTGCAGGAAAGGAGCTGTGAGGTGATAAATGCCATAGCTGCTGGCTCATCTGACAGCACGCGAGCTGTTAATCGCCTCCTCTCTGGGGAAGCGGCAGGTATATTCCCCTCCAGGTACGGTGATTCATTGTCTGGAACCGATATCTCTGCTTAAATGGTGGGTTAACATGATTTAAGAAATATTCATTGCAGAGTTGATTAGAAAGCCCCATCACCAACCTGGCAGGAGATTTCAGCTATTGCAGCATGAGCCCATTTTGAGATTGTCAGCTTGCCTGCAGAAGGCTGTATTGATGTGTCCATTTTCGCAGTGGCTCCAGAGAAGGAAACCCAGAAGGCTGAGGGATTTATATGCAGTAATGAGTCTTGGGATTATTTGCTATCCTAAGTGTCTGTGGAAACCTGCAAGAAGAAAAAAAAAAAAAAGAAAAAAAAAAGAAAAAAAAAAGGAACAGAAGTATTTGAGTAAAAAGCACAGGGCTGTGCATGGAGAGAGCAGGGGTGTTTTCTTCCAGTGGCACCCTGTGAGATTGTGGCAACAATTCCCCTGACTTGAAGTTTGCTTTTGCAGAGCAGGGACATTAATCCATCTAAGGGTGCATGTACAGGTTAATCTACTCATGAGCAAAAGATGCTGAAGGGTCACTGAAGAATCAAAACTGCTTCTGCGCTGCAAGTTACCACCTCAGGGCTGGTAAAGCCCAAGTAAAGGAGGGTCCCTTTGCTTAGGACCAACAGCTTCCACTTCCACTGGGTACCGGCACCCAAGGGCAAATACCAACAAGTGCTGTTGAACCCAGGTTCTCTGTGAAGCCCTCGTGGCTTGTGAGGTCTCAGCTGGCACCACAGATTTTTGGAATTTAGTGGATCTTTATTCCTCTCTACCCTGGGATAAAAATAGACAAAAAAATTGCACAACACAGGGGTTCTTTTGAAATAGATTTTAAACTAAACATACGTATCTCCTCTTTGCCTGGCTTTCCTCAGGGCACACTGTTGTTCTGCATGGCTGCCATGGTCTAACTGCAGCTGGCAGCTCACTCACTCCCCTACCACTGGATTGGGAAGACAACTGGAAGAGTAAAAGTAAAAAAACTCATGGGTTGAGGACAAGACACCTCAAAAGGTAAAGCAAAAGCTGTGTGCACAAGGAAGGCAAAACAAGGAATTAATTCCCTGCTTCCCATATGCAGACAGGTGTTCAGCCAGGAAAGAAAGGCTCCATCACACATAGCAGTTACTGGGGAAAACTAACTCCAAACGTCCCCCCCTTCCTCCTTCTTCCCCCAGCTTTATATGCTGAACATGATGTGGAATGTCCCTTTGGTCAGTGAGGGTCAGCTGTCCTGGCTCTGCCCCCTCCCAGCTCCCTGTGCACCCCCAGCCTGCTCACTGCTGGGGTGGGGTGAGCAGCAGAAAAGGCCTTGACTGTGTGCACACTGCTAAACAATAACAAAAACATCTCTCTGTTATCAACACGGTTTTCAGCCAAACAGTTTCAGAATCCAAACTACAGCCCCATACCAGACACTGCAAAGGAAATTAACTCTAGCCCAGTTAAAACCAGCATGGTAGCCAGCAGCATGTCTGAAGCAGTGAGTTTTGTATCACCTTTCAAGGCTGTCTGGGGAGGAACAGCACAACTTTGCCCCAGTACCAGTGGAAGCCTTGGCCTTAAGGAAGGAACTCTCCTCACTCCACCCACAGAGCTTCTGCACTGAAGTATTAAGACTGTTATCTTTTGCAACGTTTCAGACATATGCCTTAATTTCTTGCTTCTGCTGCTCTTACCCCTGTGAAGATCACACTCTTTTTAGCAGAAAGACTCCTAATTTACACCACAGTAAATAAAAGAAACAGGCTGGGAAATTTTCCAGGGTAGTGAACACAAATAGGTTTTGTGTAAAAGAGGAATCATCCTTCAATCATTGTCACATTTGCTGCAGTGATTGGGCATCCCACTGTTTTTGCATTATGGGACTAATGTAAGAATACTATCAATCCATTTCATTTCCTCATTCATAATTTGGTATATAGGTCAAGTGTTACCATTTATTTGCTTCTCTTACACAAGATGCAGAGAAGCTATGATTAATATTGGTCATAAACAAGCTCCTTTGCTCTGTGTTTATGCATTCCTATTTCTGGCAGGACCTGCCCTCCTAAAACATAAACTTTTATGACTGTAAAAACTATCAGGCAACTAACAAAGTCCTACTTCAGCATCTGTTTTTACCCAATCCTCACCCACGAGCTGCTCCTCAGTGCAAATTCACCACGAGCTGCAGCACTTTTGCCATATTCACATATGAATCATTTTGCTCGTAAATGAAGTACAACTGTTGCTGGAGTGAAACGTGGCAGCTGCTTAACAGTACATAATGAATCCACAGAGCTAGAGCCCACTGCCACTTGGGGGAGGGGGGATTCGGTGTGAAAAATATCTCTCTCCAGAGCCCTATTTTCAGAAGAAATATCCACCGACTTCAGAGCCACAGTGGGAATTCTTCGAGAATAAAAATAAAAATAAAAAAAATGGCAGCCTGCTACTGACACCCGTATTAGCACTGGAATTTCCCAGTGGAATATTTTTCCTTTGGAAAAATGCAATTCTGTCAAACATGAAAGCCACTAACAATGAATTTTCACCATGAGAAAGACACAATACATTTCAATAATGCCACTGGGCTCCATTCTGATTTTGCAATAGTTGCATTTTTTTGCTTACGAAAAACCCATCACTTCAGGCTCATCTCTGCATTATCCAAAAGGTTTAACATTGCAATGTAAGAAAGATTTCAAGTGTTATTGCAGTAGCTCTTTGCATTTGGTCTGACAGTATTTTTCAGAATGTGATTTCCCTGGAAATTTTGGACTTTGTTTTTCATTTGAATGAGGAACAGAATATGATAGCGCTTTGAATACTGAAGCTCTACAAAACCTCTACAAAAGTTTGGCCCCTCAGCACCCAGCAGCGAAACCCTCCTTGAGAATAAGCCCATCCTATCACCAGGAATAACATCAAAGCATTTTTTAAACAGAGCCATCATGAAATCGTCCTTGCAGGTGACACGGACACCCTTCCATCTGCTCATAGCACTGCTGTTTTGCTTTACCAAACCTTGCTAGCAACTGTTTGGAAAGGTAAGTGAAGGAGCGCTTTTACCCCTCTCTCCTTGGTGTCCCTCATCTGCCTCTTCATCAGCAGCTTTTGGGTCCCAGGGACAGCCCTTTGTGGAGGGCACCTCAAAACTAAGCTCTTGTTTTCATCAGCCTACTAGCCCTTATCTGGCATTTCTGCCTCCAGCCTTGTTAAAGCCCTGTGGGTACGAGAAAATTTATTTCACGCTTCTTTGTTTTGTTTTTGTCTTGGTGTGAACAGATTGCGGCAGTCTCGCATTTGTTTGTTTTCCAGAAACATTCCCGCCATCCTCTGATGGAGAATCCTTGGCCTGCAGATCATTCCGACAGCTGACTAAAATCATTCGCGGCTCCCAGTCCTCGCCTCAGTCTTTGCTGACTGCTGACTTGCGCTGCACCGCGCAGCTTCCTCTTCCTCGACTTCTCGCCGTTTGTAAGGTGCCAACAAGGGTGCGCTGCCGGTGTTCCAGTCAGGCAGCTTGCTGCCCACCTCTCCTCCTTGCTCCCACGAGACATCCGACACCTGGAGGAACTAAGGGCTGCAACTCGAGACGAGCCAGACGGCTCCTCTGGGATTCCGTGTCCTTCAGCACATACCCAAAACCTGAAAATGGGGTTACCACCCAAATCAGAGCAGAGGGATCTGAAGCTAAATTAGGGCAAACCCTGCTACTGTCACAGTGGAATTAAGACCATGAGCTGGCTGGAAGTCACGGACATGACATCCTGGCCCTGTCCTCTAAGAAGTGGTTGTGGAGCAGTAACTGTGCTGTATGCTGACAGCATTGGCCGTTGTTTGAATATACTGGTTCCATGAAACACAAATAACGGCATAGAAGGAGAAACTGAATTAATCTCTCAAGACTAACAACTCCATCACCAAATTCCTGGATATTTAAAAGATATAAAAAACCAGCAATCGGATGTTTTTGATGACTCCGGCTTCACCTTCCCTCGATCCGACAGAGGTGACCTCATCTGAAGCAGTAACACCCAAGCGCACACACCTGCAAGGCACCTAGGCAGTTCAGAAAGAGAGGCTGTCTTGAAGGAGGATGGTGAGATGCCTACAGACCTGATGGTAAGATCTGAAAAAACTGTGTTCACCTCAGTTTCCATGTTAGGTAACAGTGGTACATATTTTCTGCCAGTGGATATTTTCTGCCTTCTGGACAGGACAGCAGGCAGCTGTCCTTGCAGCCCCAGGAAGCACAAATGCAAGTCTCCCAGGATCATGCTGTGTTTCCCTGGAATATACAGGGTACCTAAACCAGGTGCTTTCCCTCTGAAAAAAGCAGTCCACACTTTGTACCCCACTCACCAGAGACCCATTTGGTCTCTCTCCAAGAATTATTTTGGCCAAGAGAAGAGTCTCATCAGAACTTTCTTAACAGCATCAGCACTTGCCAACATCACAGGGCTGGAGAGTAAAAATCCCCAAAGAACCTAAAACATTACCAGCCTGAGTTTTCTCATTCTGATGACTTTGTAGCCAGACGCATCTGAGCTTGCTCATCTGACACAAGGGAAAGGCAAAGCACTGCCCATAAAGAAGGCTGTTGAGCTTAGTCTGGAGGCTACACTTATTCAGCTCAAGCCAAAGGAGAATATGGCCTCTTATTTGAAAGGCATAATAAGAGTGGCAAACCCATGGAGAAAAGCTCCAGACAGAAGTGGGCTCCTCTAGTAACTGAGACAGTTTTGCTGCTGAGGCCTGCTGTTAAGAGAGGAAGAAAAAAAGCAACAAGAAGATCTTGTATAGAAAGAGCTTAGGGGTTTACCAGGATGAACTTTTAATAACTGCACAGACTTGGAACGAGAGTGTATTTGTTCCTTTGCAGTATTGCTCTGGTGGGTACTCTAAGACACATGAAAGACCCAATCCCATCCGAGCTGAAAGAGAAGCAAAGATCAAGTGGTGAAGTTTTAGAGCACAAGTGGAAAATCTGAGGCACAGAGCCCAATGCTGCCCTCCCTGGAGCAGTCATCCTGAGCAGCACAGCATCAGGACTCAGACACACAAATCCCTGGTGGAGAAAGCTGCCCTCCCCAAATTCCGCTTCCCAAGAGCTGTGAGGGGCCACTTGTGACCCGTATGGACAAACAGACCAGCACGTCCGTGCAGCTCCCTTGGAAAGAAAGGGTTTGTGTGTTCTGCTCTCCTTTTCCAGCTGGTTGCCATGTGCCTGCAGAGCGCGGGCACAGCAGCTGGCACGACCTTTCCCAGGCTCACCCTGTGCTGTGACCTCTGTCCCCACACTGTGCTGGCAGCAGGCTCCCTTTTCGTGCCTCAGAGCAGCTCCAGCCCTGAGCTCTTTTGTCAGGATGAAAGGCTCCTCTCAGAGCTGCGCGGTGTGCTTTGATAACACAGGGCTGCTCTCTTTGCTCTGCTCTATCAGTACACGGGAAAATGAGGATTGGTACTCTATCTGAGGTATTAATTAAATACTTTAAATAGCTAGATAAGGCACTTAGCTAGGGCTCAGAGCCATGTATGGAGAGTGAGATGCCAGTGCAGAGAGCAGCATATGGTCCCTAGTGAATGTTTCTGTCACTTTTCACTGACATTTCAACTAATGTTCTTCACTGATTATCTATATTCTACAATGTATTAAGGAAGCACATCAGACACTGCCTCTAACTTGTCCAGCCAAGCTGCACTTCATTTCTAAATGCTTCCTTCTTTTGGGGGAGGAGGAAGAGAAGAACTAAACTCTAATTCCGTGGACAAACACAGGAGGCTACGCGTAACAGTCACAGGATAGAAACAGGGCCAAAATATAGAACGAGAATGTAAACAGAAGGGCAGAGTCCCAGGTAATTTACAGAGGGTCACTTCTGTGAAAATTATCCCATCCAGTAAAAAAGTGTAAAATGCAAGGTAATGCCTTAAAGGGAAGAGGGATACTAGGAGCGGACAAGGCTCAGCAAGACCAGCCCTAGGGTGAGACAGACTTGGAAATGATTGCTTCCCATGGAGGTGAGAAGAACTGGCACAATACCATGCTGGGAAGCAGCCAGGAGAGTAAAGACAGACTGGAAAACAACATGACAGTGCCTCGATTCCTGGTGCATTTTTTAATTTTAACTTTTTCTGAAACAGAACATGTTAATTTCAAATTTGGTGAGCTTATCAGAAAATCCCAGACCAAATCACTAATCTCACTGTATCAACACTAATATAAGAGAGGGTTTAAGATGGAGCAAGAGCTGAATGAGAAGCAGTCACGTACCCCCCTCAGCCCACCTGATGAGAAAAGTCTTGTCCTTCTCCCAGACATATGATTTTCTCCAGCTGCTCTGATGCTGGTGAGCCACAGGGAGATGCAGAAAGGGAATGAGAGTAGAGCAGAGCAGAGTGAAGCAGCTCTCCTGACTCAGTAATGGAAAAGGCAACACGAATCTAGCAACTCCCAGGAACTAATCAGGGACCTTGACTCTGCCACAGTGAACCATCAAAAGTTTGTTCTCCAGAGCAAGAAGAGGAGACACTTTGAACCTAAAAACAATCAGTGCTGGGATCTCTATGTACTGTCATATTTTTTCTACTAATGTGGGATAAGACCTGGGGGCAATACTGAATCAAGCCCCTTGTTTACTGTATCCAGGAGAAAACTCTGTATAAGCAAGCAGGTGATGTGCCGAAATGAAGACTAAGCCTTTTCTCTCCTGCAGTCTGAATTTCAATTACTGTGCTTGTTGCAGCGTACTGAGACCAGGCCTCAGTAGCCATTAGCTGGAGAATCAAACTATAATATGTTTGACCCAATACAAGCCCCAGTGAGTGACAGAGAATGGTATTGAGGAGGAAATAGCGCGGGCTGTGATGGATCGGATCCCTAGAACAAAGAATTACCTTCCTCTTCTCCACTCCCCTTATATCCTCCTGCCAAAGCACTGGGGATGGTCCTATTAACTATGGGCTACACAGAGGATTGCAGCATCTTAGGAGGAAATCACAGAGATGGGTTTCGCACTAAATAACTGGACTGTCAGAGAAAGAGAGAAGGAAGAGACATCACTGCATTGCTGGGAGACAAAAACTGAAAAATAGCCCATCCTGCAGCTTCTTTGGGGCCACAGATTTATTATGTGTGTACAGTGCCTCACACAGTAAGACTTTGATCCTTTGACTGGATCTTCAAAGCCCTCTGTAATCCAAACAGCAAGAACAAACAATTATTCCGTGTCAGGATGAGGAACGATTAAAATCATTTTACTGTATTTTAACTATTGGGTATATCAAAACACAAGGAAGTTTCAGAATAGTTAATTTTTAATTTTTTTTTTTTAAGAGACTTCATAAATCTCTGGGCATTTTGTTAATGAGCACGTTTATGAGCTGTGGAAAAGCCAAGTGATTACAATAAAAAGTATGTTTCATGAAGATTTCCGTGCCTTTGTTCTACTTGTGTTACCTGGCCAGCAACACAGGCCACAGAGCTCCAGTGCAGACACAGTCATTTTTTTAACTCCCCCTCCTTCTTTTTTAACTCCCCCTCCTTCTAAGTACACACCTTCACTTTTTTTGCCCCTACCTCTGGTGGCAGTTTAGAGGCAGGTTAGACCCTGTCATCTCAATCAACACGGAGCAGGAAGAGAAGAGCAAAAATTTTGCTGGTGAAACATTCACAGAGAGACAATCTAAAGCGAAATCAGAAACCATTTAGTTGGAAGATTAATTCCTGTTTATAACTCAAGAGTCCATCTCAGAAACACACCTGAAAATCTTGTTCCTCTAACCAGGGATTAGCTCAAGGCCTGGATTTCTGAATCAAACCACACCCAAGTGCCTGCTGCCACCAGGACCTAACCCAAAGGCCACTGATTTTGACAGAATAATCCAGTAACTTCAGTGTGGCCCGGAGCACATCTCCTGAGACAAGGCAGCAGCACCCTGACCCTGCCTGGGGTCAATGGCCACACCATGAATGAGCCACAAACACTGAGGTTTCATCCCTACTGCTAAATACCACGGGAGATGCCAATGGCCTGAGCCTGGCCCTGAGGCCAAGAGCCATGTGCCCATACCACAAACTTAATTTCTGCCCTAAAGAAAGCATCTGATCCAGGCTGGAGGGGATGGGCACCTGCAGACTGCCATCTGGTAAATAAATAATAGTGCTTCTTTGCTAGCCAGCAAAAGCAACCTTTTGGAGTGACTTTCAGACCTGAGGAAAAGCCCACATGCCTGAACATCTCCCTGTTTCCTTTCATCTGCACCTGTATGAACAGTTTTAACACAAGGTGCTACATCATACCTGCATCTGTGCAAGGCCATTGATTAAAACTTGTGTCAAAAGTGCTTGAAAAGTGAATATTTGCAATGACCAGGTCCACTGACTTGACCTGCTGGCTATTACCTGGGGCTGAGTTCCTCACAGGGAGCAAGCTGGGTGTCACCAAAACACAGGAACAAAGTCTGTTGACCCGTGCTGCTGTCATTGTCTGAGGTGGGTGTTAGAGATTTGACTCACACAGGCATCTGTTAATCCCTGATTGAATAAACCACTCACAAACACCCTCAGCCACCCATCCCTGTGGCCTAGGCAGCAGGGAGGGCAGGGCCACCGGCAGCTCTGCCCCAAACTCGCACTCCAGCACCTTTGGCTTCACAGGAGGTTACACCAGGTATAAACCCCACCCTTGCACATAACCAGGCGTCTCCCACTGGTTATGGGGGAGATTTTTCTCTCTCTTCCCCCAGTGACCTAGAGAACTCACCCCCAGGAGGAGGCTGGGTGGTGGCAGAGAGGTGGCAGAGAGTCAGAGAGGGCCTTTCAGAAGGGCAGGGTAGTTCAGGAGGGCTGTGTACATCCTTGTTCGAGGTCACTGGGCTGGTATGCAGTGGAAGAGGCTTATAATACCTGTGTTGTTTTTTCTGAGAAATTATCTTTCCTCTTTTTAAAAACCTTGTTTTGTTTTGTTTTTTTCTTCCAGGTTCCTGCTAACTCCACGTTACTTTTCGGCAAATGCACTCTAAATAATTTGACTGGCAATAATGTATTCAAAAGTAGTATTCTAAGAAAATACTTCAGTCACAGGAAACAGATTTCACATTGTACAGCACGAGTCACTGAAAATAGATGGAGTCTCTATCATTTGGGTGAAAATTCAGAGAATTTTCACATCAACAGAATAGTGCCGTGTCCAGCCTGTAGCTAATGAAATGCAGAAAGCTTTGCTAGGAACAGTTCTTATTAGAGAAGGCATTCACACCAAAACAAATCATCCCCTTTCACCTGTGTCTTTTTCTGGTATAATGGAACAAATAATAAAACAGATGCTGATAGCTCTGCTCGGGGTTTTTCTGCAAGATTCTCAGTCGTGGCATGGAAATGTACAGATCAAAAAGCAATCCTGTCAAAAGAGGCGGGGGGAAAGTTCACTGCTATCATTTGTCAATAAGCAGCCCACAGCTGTTCCTTCCCAACTCTGGATAATATTCTTAAGGCACAGGCCAACTACTAAGGATTCTAATGGCTTATTATTTTTAGTAGTGCAAAACATTTTAAGGTCACACTCATTTTAGTCACAAAATAGAAACACATCAAGTACCTCAATGCATTCAGACCAGCTAATCAACACGTTAGCACAGCCAGGATTTTGAATCTCAAATACCTTACTTCAAGGTGCTCACAGACTGAAAAATTCATAAATCAGAAATGACTAATGGCCGCATTCAGCAAATAATTTCCGACAGCGACTGCATTTGAGAAGCCCTCAATCTGTCCATAGGAAGATCAGAAATTATAAGAGAAGGTGACTTTGGCTGCTCTTCTCTGGCAAATATGTTACTCATAGGAAGACCCAGTTGTCTGGCCCCCAAGAAACCATCCCTGAGGAGTTGGGCAAGCCTGTGTCCAGCTCAGGGCATGCTCTTGGCAGTAATAGCAGCTGCCCTGCAGGAACCCTCAGGAAAAAGTCTGCAGAAGTATCATATTTATGAAAAAAAATAAATACAAATCTCTGTCACTTCATCCCCTGTGTTGGCTCAGCCCTTCAGGAAAAGAAACATCTGCTCCTGCAGTGCCTGTCTCCACTGAACTGCACGTGTGGCTGTAACAAAGCATTGTGAGGGCTTGAAATGAAATTTGCTATGAGATGGAAACCAGGCAAACGGGAAGGCTGACCCCAAACTCCCAAATGGGAGTCTTTTTATGTGTCCCACTCCCTGGTCACATAGAAGGGCTCCCATTTGGGTGTCCCCACCATTCCTTCCCTACATCAGGCTGGGAGGAGGTGCTGCAGGCACTGGGGCGAAAAAGCCCCTTCCCTTGCCTGCCTCCCCTGCTCTCCCTCCTGCCGCTCCCCCAAATCACTCAACAGGGAGAAGCCTAAACCCCAAATATCTCCAGCTCTTCTCCCTGGCTCTCTAGAAGGGGCTGCCAGGGAGGAAGGAAGGCCAGGGCACTCCTGCCACTGCCACGGGGCAGCTCAGCACCTGAGAATCCTCCTTATGGCTTCCCCCGCCGTCCAGGGCTGCGCCACGTCCCATCCTTGGGACAGAAAGCAGCTTTTGGTCTTCCCACCCATGTCTGGCTCATGCAGGAGAGACCACACCTGAGCTAGAACACAGGTGACCACGCACATTTCAATCCTACACACACACACACACAGAGCAAAGATGTCCATCCATGCCGGTCCCAGGAACCCTGTCCCTTCTCGTCCCTTCTCCTGTGCAAGAACATGGGAGAGCCAAAACGTGCAAGCAAAGGATGACCATGGAACAGCCACCAGTGCTGGACAGGAACACCTTATGCCATGCTGAAGCAGATCCACTCACTCTTCCCCCTCCTGCAGAGATCTAATTAAAATGAAAAGAAGCTGCCATTCACAGCTGGTGGATCGGCCCCAGCCAGCTGTGCTGTTCGATGCTGGGCATGGACTGTGCTGTCAGATACTCTCTAATCAGCTGAGCTGGTTTTCAGGAATTTTTTTTTTCCTTTTTTGGGGTTGTTTTGTTCACAGCTTCATTCTGCTGGCAGAATTCTGCCGGGCTCCTGGGCAAATCACTCACACCACAGACAGAGGGTTTCCACTGGAGTTCAATGTAATTGCTGGCATTTATCACTTTAATAGCCTAATGAAGGTGAGATGTAATTAGAAAGGGTGTCAATTGGAATATGGAGTTTGTTTTACAATTACCTATACAGTGGGTAACCACTGGCACAGAACAGCGCCGTTTATAAAGCTGGTAATAAGTGGCATAAATGTTCATCACTGGGTGACTTAAAGTGACCTAAAGCCAGGTTCTGTAATTGCTGCCTTTCTTCCTAAGCACTTGAAACAAACACGGGAATGTTGAACCCCTCCCAAGGCAGCTTTTTCAGCCAATGAAGATGGTTTATGTCCCCGAAACTGAGCCCATATAACTGTCACCTCATCATCATTCCCACTTGCAGAGTGATCAGCAGTGATTTCGCTTGAGTGAGTTTTGTATGTGTAAGCAACCTCAAATGAATGCAACAATCATAAGAACTCCCAGCAGGGCCATTGCTATTTAAAAAAAAAAAAAAAAGAAAAGAAAAAAAAAACCCCAAAAACTCAAAAAAGCTCCAGAAGCACACACAAAATCTTTCTCATCACACACACCAAAAAAAAAGTAGAAAAGAAATCACTCAGAATTAAAAGCAATCTAAGAACTTGTATTTCTCTCTGTTTTACTCAAAGTGTGTGTTTGGGTAAAGTGAGTTTTATGCATTTGGCAGGATGGCTGACCCTTATTTAAGGCAGAATGTCTTAAGGCAGAAGAACACTTCTCCTGGATAACAATCCCCTGCTGCTAAATAGATACCAGGGTTTGTTGCTTGATGGATATTGTGCAGTAATGCTGGCTGATGGTGCTGTTAACAGATAGCTTAACGCTGAATGGGAGATCTGAGAGCCACACAGTCAGAAGCCTCCCGAGCCCAACAACCACGGTACAAAGTATGGCTCTCCTTAAAGAGCTAATCTTGTTTCTGAATAAGAAAGCGCAGTTTTAATTTGTGTAATCTCCTGAGGGCTGGTCAAGTTATGGAAAGAGTGATTACTTCAGGGAAACAAGCCCTTCCCTCTCTGCACAATGGAAACGCAGATTTTGGTACTCACCTAACATCACGAGTGCACCCCAGCCCCGGTAGCTTTCTCCAGGTGTTACAGCTGTAGGATTAACAAATAATCTGCTGCACTGCCATAATTACTCTGACATTATCTCAAATGGGTTTTAATTTAGTGCAGAATACTGACAAGAAGCAACGTGTAAAATCTCACCTTAAAAAGTCAGAAACGGCGAAGATGTGGCCTGCAGGTGTAATTTGTGCTGTGGCCAGCCCTGCTGTAAGATGAAAACAGAGGGTCTCATGCCTGCCTAGGAGATGCTTCCATCTGGTTCATCCTGACAGGGCTCCCTGAGGTCTCACAAACCCACAACTGGCTCTGCACCGAGCCTCCCCCCTGCACATGCAGCAGGGGTGAGGTGGGGGTAGGCTCCTAAAGCACTCCCCAGATGACACTGCTCCTGTCATTAGTCCACCATTTCACATTTCCACCAGATGGTAGGAAGCACTCAGATCTTCCAGGAGCATCATCTGAATAGCTGTGAACTGAATCCCTCTCTGCATGAGCTGACCAGCTACAGTGCTTTTGAAGAGTGTGGTCACACTCTCACCAGTCTGCCCCCTGATACACAGTCCCAGCCTGCTCTTCATTTCCTCAACAACATGCCTGTCACTTCCAGGTGGCACTTACTGTCACGATGGCATATAAATTGAGTTTATGAAGCCCCTTAAAATTCAGGTTGAGACCTGATTCCATATTTCCTGTACTTTGTGTAGCCATCTGAAGGTACAGAAAAAGGACATAAAAAAGAAACATTTCAGAGAGGCACCATTTTGCAGTCACCTCGCAGGGTTTTAGGTGCCTTCACAAAGAAGACGTCTTAGCTCAGATACTCCCTTTCCTGTGGTCAGGTGAGCACAGCTCTTTGATATTACATGGACACTCCATACATCAGCATAGAGTGCCCCAACAGGTGGGATCCTGCTCTAATGTGGAGGCCATATGATGACAGGGATGGCTCAGAGAAAGTGATGCTGCTAATTGCAGCAATTAAACAGTAATGACATAATTAATGCAAAAATTATGCATGGCTCGAATCCAAGCTATTGCAGTGCAAGAGGTATTCATCATACCTAGATGAAAATCATTCCTGTTGAGATGGTATCATACCTGCTTTTATGACTTGATCAGGGATAATGGTTATGGGGAATTCAGGGAACAGTGACAGCAGTAGGAGCAGGTGATGGGAATGGCAATGAAACACAAAAGGACTTTAAATTTGAACGGACAAATTGAGCACTGAAGGTGAAGAGAACTGAAAAAGCCTTGCTACAGCAAGACCTTCCAGATCCATGCCCTAGACCAAAAGATATTAGGCCTCACAGAGCGAGATGCAAACACAGGCTTCAGCTGCAAACACCATTCATGCAGACATTTGGCGTGTCCCTTACCAAGTGCAAGACAAGAATGAGGAACACAAAAGTCAATTGCTTCATTTTGCTTTTTAAAAAAGCAGCTTTTGATGAAGAGTGGGTTTAAAGATCAGCGTTAACTCTGTATAATCTACATCCTGCATTTTCAGTCTACTATGTTCACAAATCCCAAATCTGAGAAATTAAAGAAAATAATTGAAAGTGACAGAAATGTTAAGAAACTTCTGTAATATTGCTTAAACCTCAGAACTCAGGTATTCCCAGGTAGCTGATAAAAATAGGTGAAACTTGAAATTAGTCTGATGTATTTGCTCCATGCCTGACTCAGCTCTTAGTTCATTCTGCACTTCGGCTTCCAAATTTTGAAAATCCACTTTGTCATATTTCGAGGTATCTCCCAAGAGGGCTATTAGGAGGACACGTTAAAAATATGGCTGAAAAGGCCTCATAAATTGCAAGGAAAAGATTATTTTGGTGATGTTCAAAGCCAGTTGTGGCAGCCCACAGTTACAGACAGTCACATCACTCAGATAGCTGTGCCCAGGAGCTCTTTCCCACTTTTAGACCAGAAGACTGTTGCTGTGATTGCTGTTTGACTGTGCAGCGAGAGCAGAACTGCAAAATGTAGGAGTTGCTTGGCTGTGCTACAGGTTGAGAGCACTGTATGTTTGTTGGTCCAGAAACACTCTAGATTTGCAGAGCTGGACTGAAAATAGGGCCAGCCCCAGGCCTTTCCCACAAATCCAGCTTGAAATATTACCACATTAAGTGGTAGTTTACTTGAACTGTATTATTTATGCTTCCATACTGGGTACCTTAATGTGGCGATAAATAAAACCATGATGTTTGCTGTGTATTACCAGACATTCTACTGATTGATCTTCTGATGGACAAAGGCACTGGGCTCCAGGAAAAGGGAAGGACTGAGAATCTCTGAGCTGAAAGTACACAGTGCACATTAGAAAGCAGAGTTGCTTTTGGAGAGTTTTGTACCCTGGCCCATAAGCGTTCGCTTTTAACCAATCCTTCTGTGCTGAACCATGAATTCTCTCTCTGGTTTCTTTCTCTTCTTTCTTCACTGGAGTGAAGTCACCAGGGAGTTCTGAGAGTCAAAACTAGCATATGGTGTACAGCTTTGTCCTCCAGTAGCTTCAAACACTTTGGGTTATTAGTCTGTAGCTAAACACAGAAAGCCCTGAGGTCCAGTAAAGCCGACCACGTATTTGTGTCCAGGCAATACAATGTGTTGGCCATTTGGCTTTATGAACATACCTTGTTTGGTGTCTAAGGAGGAGTGATGGTTTTCCATTTAGACTGTGGAGTCTACTGCTTAATAATAAATACACTCCTGACATTGTTAAATGATAGCCTGCTTCTAATAAACCCCATGCTGATCCCTGTGTTGGTTAGAGTGGGTAATTCATCTTCCTGGGCCGTTAAAACTTTAGCTGAGATTATAGAGACGACATGAATCAGACACGACCAGCATGTCCCCTGCTGGTTTGCTCATTTTCTCCCCAGAACAAAACACTGGCTAGTTTTCTCTTCACATTGCAGATCTTGTTATTAGTTGATTTCATTATTAATCGCTCCTAAGGCTTGGGAGGCCTTTTCGAGGCACATCCGTAAGGGATCCACACGGTCTACAGCAAAGCACACCGCTGTACTGTCACGCTCACACTTCTCCCAGGCTACTCGATACCAAGTTGTAATCCCTTTGTGTTACTGAGTAGAGCCCGCAGCCACANAAAGAAAAAAAATCTTATTATCCTCAAATCTAATTACAGCCTCAATAGCTCCTGAGGATTTGGCTTCATGAAGTGGTTCATAAAACCTTCCTTGTCATTATGCCCACTAACACCCTTTGGTCTCATGCACTGAGATAAGGGCTTGTTTGAGCAGTTTTAAATTAGCTGATAATATGCCAACAACTGCAGGATGCAGCAGGCAGCCAGGTGTCCTAGAAAGAGCAGCCTCCGAGGGACAACTTGTGACTGCCTCAACAGACCTGGCTTCTCGCTCCGTGGGGTCCTACCAAAGGCAACTGTGTTCCCCCTGGCTGTGCTGGGGCTGGCACGGGGCTCCCAGGAGCAGGCATGTCATACCAGGAAGGGAAGGTGCAGCACAGCCCCGGGGGCACAGCCCATCACCACTGATCCCCTGGCAGCCAGCACTGATGGAGCCTGCACAGCCTGGGGAGAGAGGGCTCCCCGGGGGCCAGCACAGCCCTGCACTCCTGAGCACACAGGACACATGTCAGAGCAAGCAGAGCTCTCATCTCTCCATCACCTCACATTAAGGCAGCTCAGGGCTGACCTTTTCAAATCACAGACTGGACAGCACACAGTCCCTTCCTCAACATCCACCCACCCATGGCTGCTACCATCATTATTTGCCACCAAATGTTGAAATCAGGTTAAGGACATGTTCTTTTTCTTTCCCCAGTCCAGTAACTTCTTACAAAATCCAGCTGAGGCACCACAAATTCTTCCTTTCCCTTCTGGATGCTCGTGTTCGCAGGCACTTTTTGACAACTGCCATTAATTACTGTGATACATGAACATGGCACCTTTCACTTGCACAGCTGCATGCAGCCAAACCAACACAAGATTTACTTTCTGCCATCTAAGGCAACGAGCTCAGCTGTGAACGTCACCCTGTTCCCTGCAGAACAACCAGTGCTTGCCCCAGGCCTGGTCAGCCATGGTCTTTTCTCCTGTAGTCTCATGGACTACCCAAGTTGGCATCTCTTGCCAGGAATCCATCTGCTCCTGTTTGGGGAAACTTCTCAGTGTTCCTGAGCCAACCTGACACTTGTGCTGAGGGGAAACGGCAACGCAGGACCCACAAAACGAACCCAGTCTTACGTCTGGAGCTGGCAACCTCGCGCTTAGGGAAGAGAGGGGATGGCTCCAGCCCAGAGTTGGACTGCAAATCCACATGTATCTTCAATACCCTAGCAGCTTCCCAAGCCCTGACACCTCTTAGATACCCTACAAATTAGATGCTAGTACACATCAGGGATACCTATCACAAAAGACCAAGAGACTGGGAGAAGAGAGGGAGGAGAAAGTGGTGGGATTGCCATGTTTATTTTTTTTTCCTCACTGCTTTTCCCTTTAAAGCATACTTTCTGTTTTGCTCTCTCTGTAGGTTGGCTGCCACACTACCTAAACAAACAGGCACCAACTGAGGACCAGACTGGAAGGACGGAATCAGACAGAGGAAGAGGGAAGATACGAGACACTGAATCTATCCAGAAAGAAAATAAAGCCACACAGGTGACCCTCCAGAGCCACCACTTACTGGGCAGCAGCACAGGCAGAACCTCTGGACCAGCTTCCAGATCAGCGGGAGCAGTTTAGCATCTTATTTACAAGGCCAGTCCCTCAAAGCAAATAAAGTTGCCTCACTTGCCTTGGTTATATGCTCAGGGCCACACCACCAGGCCTCTCTAGTCTCTGTAATAGGATTGGGAAATATGATACACCTGTCCTGAATTAGAGGAGACAGGTTTATCTCATTTCAGAGCCAACTCACGGGTGGGTGGAGATCAGATCAGCTGTAAGAAATTATTTTCATTGTGCAACTTGTTACTCGCAGTAGGGTGAAAATGTCTTCAAAGGTGATCTCGTGCACTCTGAGGGATATCTTCTTATCTCTAATGCAGTTTATACAAACCAAATTGGTTTTTGCTTCAAACAGCTTTCCATAGAAGAAAATCAATTTCAAGATGCAATGACTGCGGTCCTTCACGCCGAGGATCCACTGCAACCATACCAAGTGTCTGGCACAGCTGCAGGGACAGGACAAGCAGTGCCTGTTATCAACCTATGAGCTGTGTCCAAATCAAGGTTTCATGAGCAGGGCACTGAACAATCCATTGCCACTCTAACAACAGTTCCATTAACAGAAGTGAAAAGTATGCTGTGACCAGATAAGCAAATTTCTTCTAACCCCTAGAGTGTTCTGGGGCAGCCATTTCAAGCACTGGATCAGTTATCAGTCAAAATAAACCCCCCTGAAGGTAGGGTGCTGATCTGAGATCCACCGAGGCTCTCTGCACCCCTGGGTGCAGGTGTTTTCATGCTCAAGTAATTTGAATTGTCCTTGGTTAGTCCCCAGCCTCACGCCTCTACATCTTGGGAACCCACCCACCTTGCCCTCCCTCAGCTCCAGTGCCAGGCAGCGCTTCCCACCACTGCCAAACCTCCGGGAAACCTCCTTTTCACCTTGCCTTGTGCACAGCCCTCCCCAGACCAACTTCCCAAGGATTAGTAAGGAGGTGACAGCAGCCTCAGAATAAGGATTAGAAGGGCCCTCTCCCAACACTGCACGTTCTTCTGCTTCTGGTGAGATGATCATTGCTGCACGTCCTTGTTGTCTGTGGCCTTGGGCAGCTGGAGTCCAGTAAAATTTGTAAAAGCCATTTAAATTGTGTGGGCTTAGGCCAAGAGGGTCAGAGCTGAAGTCAGTAATACCCTTGGACCTGGTTGTGACTACACGTAGACTTTGGGTCTGACTCTGCATGTAGATGAAACAATCATCTCTGCTACACAACACAGGCTGGATCTCCATGGGGATGATCCAGGAATTGTCAGCAGCATCAGAATTCATGAAAGCTGCTCAAAGTGCTTCTCACACTCATTCTTCTGAAAACACTTCAAATGCAAGAACACTGTTAGAGCACCAGGATGCTGATCTCCGTTGGAACATGCTCACACAACTGCTCCAAAGCTGTGAAAAGGAGGCAGGGCTTGTGTCCATCTGCTGCAAGGACACAGACAGACACGTGGATCATCAGGCCATAGATGGCCAGAGCTAGTTGGGACCACATCCTGTGTGTTTAGCACCTGACACAAGCACAGCTGCTCTGAAGGACCACAGGAGCAGTGCAGAGGCCTGTGCTCTTTCAGGGAAGTGCAAACTGGGGGGACTTTGTTCAGGTGCTGTGTTAGAAACCTGTCCCCACAGTGTAGCTCTATGTCACTGGGGCTCTTAAAAATAACCCTAAACACATTTCTGCTGACTTGCAGACTCCCAACCTTTTCACCTTGGGAACAGTCCTCATTTCGCAATTATGACATTATGATTATTCTTTTATTACATATATCAGGTTGAATACAAGCTTTCAGTGCTCCTTCTCCTTTTTTTCCTCTGTGGTTGGTTTGATGATTGGTTGGTTTTACAACTGAATTTAACCCTGTGCAGTAGCAGTATCTTGTCTGGACACTTCCTTCCCATTAGTCACAGGAAAATGAGAGACTCCACTCATTGTCATGGACAGCTGATAGATTATTATTACACTGTTTTGCTTATGCAAAACCCAGCCTCGAAACCCAGTCATGGTTTCTTTTGTACATCACACAGAACCAGTTTGGATTTATTTAGTGCCCAAGCAGTATCAGAGAAAACAAAACAGCCCTCAGCACCACAAAAGGAGCGTTCTTACCTGTAAGTTCATGTGTTGCTTTTTGTCAGCTCTGCACTAAAATGCAGCTCCATTTGAAACGTAATTAGACTCAGTTGGAGAAGTAGTAGCTTGCAACAAGTTTTTATTCTTACAGGGTTCTGAAGGCACTTCCAGTGAGAAACAGAACAGTGGACATTGGGAAAACATCCATAAATCTGGAAAAATGCCACTGGATTTCAGCATGTAAGTCTCAACATAAGCGGGACACCCATACCACGCTTCCTTTAACTCTCCAGCCATCCGAAGCAGCTGCACATTAAAACTGGTGCTGGACTGACCATTCAAAATTAATTTAGCCAGAACATTAATGAGCAGCAGAAGTTTCTTCTGCTGCTTGTGTGAAACCTGCTTGACTTGGCTTCCTTTACCACTTCTACAAACAGTGCTAGCTCCCAGTTCTTCACTGAACCTTTTACAATCTGGAACGTGAGCAGTGCAGATCCTGCTGCAGAGCTGTGATCAGAACCTGAGCCACAAGGAACACCAGCCTGCTGTACCACAGATCCTGGTTTGCTTAGGGCAGTGGGGTGGGCTGACCCTGTCTGGCAGCTCAGCCCCTACTCCCTCCCTCCCTCCCTCCCTGCCCAACAGGATGGGAGAAAGAATCAGAAGGGCGAAAGTGAGAAAAACTTGTGAGTCAAGATAAAGACAGTCTAGTAAGTGAAGGAAAATGACTCAAGCTACCCCCAGCCACTCCTAGAAGCAGAAGGGATTAGCACTCAGGCCTGTGCTTGTCTTGAGCCACCACGAGTTCTCCAGTCTTCATCCACCAGCCCCATTTTGCTGTTGCATTGCTGAATAACTGAAGATCTTTAAATTCAGTTTCCACCTCTGTACCACTAAATCACTGCCTTGCCATGTTTTAACCTGAGGTTCCCAGCACTGATGATTTGTGTTGTTACCTTACGGTACTGCACTGGTACAGAGAAAAGATCAGCACAAGACCCCTAGAAATCACATAAGCAGCAACATGAGGACTGCAAGACTTCTCCAGTCCAACTAAAACCAGACAGATTTGTTCTCATTGGAACATGGACCTCCTTCGTGACGGAGGGCAAGTGCTTTTCTTGATTTTTTTCTGGGGGTTTCTTTTTTTGCTTTTGGGGGGTGTTTTTGTATAGCCTTAGTTGGCTCTTTAAAAGCCAGTCATACTTCTAGCCTTGAGTTTCCTGCTCTGAATCTAATTTTCCCAAGGCACAAGAAGTGACTTCACGAGATCATGAAGGCTGTCACAAAGCTCAACAGCCAGGATTAGAATCATATTTTCTACTTTTATCTTATGTCCTTTCAAGCCAGTGTAAAATGTTACCAAAAAGCATTACTCCCAAACGACGCTGGGGCTTAGGAAGCATTGGCATGGGAGCCCATCTAGATCCCAATCAGTCACACTGTACCTGTTCACAGCATGAGAATCATTTGTCCAGGCATTGAAAAAACACAAAGCAAAAAAAGTTCATCTGTTTTCAGTGTATTTTAATAAATGAAACAAACCTAAAGGTATGAGCTGTGTTTCAGCAGCAGTTAACCTTTTCCCTGACACGATGCAAGGTCTCTCTGCAGGGGTGTTAAGCAGATTTGCTAAATGCCATATTGGGGCTAGCTCTGGAGACTGCCAGACCATTGCCAGCTTTATATAAAGCTCCCCAGGAGTCAGGCTGATACTCTCAGGCTTCTCTGAAAACACTGCTGATCCACAGGGATAATCTCATTTCCTGGACCATGAAATAAGCTGTAGCCTAAAGGTTACAGCTGATGGCTGTGTGAGAGACAATCACCAGTTTGACAAGTGCTGCTGTTCCCCAGGTCTGTGAGGAACTTGGTGCCTCTTGGGCCTGCAATGGACTTAGCTGAACTTAGTTGCTGCTCTCTGGTTGGGGACAGCACGCCTGATGTCCCTCTCTCCACTGCCTGCCTTCCATTGTCCCCAGACGCGTTCACAGTGATCGCTTAGCGCAGGGTTTGGAACAGGAGGGGTTTGCTACAGCATTTCTGTTTCCCAGAAGGCAAGAGAGCTGAAAAGCCAGTCAAACTCCTTCCTAGAACACATCCCTGCAGGTCCCATGGGTCCATGTGCCCGAGCACACACACACATGTAGTGAGGTAGCTGTTTCTCCTAAGGCAAAGGGCAGTTTAGAGAGCTTTGGCTGTCAGCAGAACGGAGATTTTCTGCTTTGGCGGAAAACAGTAAAGCTAGATAGGTCTGAGGTCCTGCTCAGAGGGTACCTGCCAGGTGCTGAACTTCAAAACCCATGCCAAGCTGTCCAGCAATTTGAATTTTCAGAAGCGAATTGCCAGCTGCTGGGCAGTCCCAGGCTGTGGGCACAGTACAGGTGTGAACGTGTTAAGCTCCAAGCTCTTGGGAGCTGCTTTCCCTTGGAAACGCTAGACAGGGAATTACTACCCCTTGCCTGTCATCTCCATTGTGAAAAGTAGATGTGATATTTCCCTGTTCAATTAAAAAGAAGCCCAAGGTCACTGCCCTCCTTTGTGAAATGGGTCCATTCCATTTTAAGTGCTCCTCTTTGTTTCCTGCTCGGAGTGGTGGCATGGAAACAATGCCACCTCCCACCATGAAATGACAGCTTGCTCCAGCCCTTTCATAGCAGAAGCCCTTGAGGCTGGCACCAAGGGAGCTTGATGAGGTTAGTAATCACTGCAGCACATGAAAAGCATTTCGAACTGCGACCTTTTGTACATAAAGAGCTATACTGGTTCTGCTTCTAAAGCCGTGGAGATTTACACACATGCCTTTCTCCCAGCACTGAGGGAGGAGAAACTGAGGCAGTAAAATCCTGAAAGCCAGCAATTTATTCAAGAAGGGATGCTGAGAGCACTCGAAGGCTTAAAGCTTATGGTATTTTACCTGCAGTTTGCAGCACAGGAAACAAAGGATAGGATTTTCACTAAATCCCAGCATTTTTAGAGACAGAAACCATGTATTTTTTTCAAGTCACAGTGATAGTCCTGTGAGAGTTCCCTCTGAGAGTCATTACTAGAGGAGAGCTGCGTGCACAGCTCTGGGTGATGCACTGCCTGTTGGCTGTGACTGTAGTGACAGCTGCCCTGAAAGACAGGCTGGAAAGGACATTACAGTTTTCTATTCCTAACACCCCTCTTGAGGTCATCTGTCCTATCCTCCTTGGGCAGTCACCTCATTCCCCCACAGTGACAGCACCTGACATGACCTCTGGGAAACAACTGATCTCCAAAAGCTGTAGAAATCATTTCTGCCTGGTCTGCCTATGTTAAGTGACTTTGAGAGAGAGGTACATCGTGGCCCAGGCTTCCCTGCTCACAGGTGTGGACGGGGAATCCCAAACCTTTTCTTCAGTACTTCACATCATGGCCTACAAGGTAACTGGGAAGCAAACACAGGTAATATCCCTTTTGCCTTCTCGGAGCAGTCTCTAACTTTAATTAAAAATTAAACCTTCACCATTCCTTCAGTAGCAGCATTTTATGGGAGTCCCTTCATCTGTCGTTTGGAAACCGGGAAACAGAAATATGACACAATTACCTTCAATTACCAAAAATATTACTTTTATGGAAGAAAAGTGAAAATTTGATTTAGTCCAGATCTGAAGCAGAGCAGTGAGAGACACACAGCGAAATTTTAGGGGAGTTTTCAGTGACCCATGGCCTTCAGAGAGGAGAAATAATCATGTTACTGCCTTTCCTCCCAGCTTGACAGAAGTTTGTATCCTTTAATCTCACACAGTGAATCCTCTGTTTGCTTGGGCTTTGGAGATTCAAGCAGCACCGTGCGCAGCTAGCACAGAGCAGGCTGCCCCCATCGCTCGCTGTCCTGATCCTGGCCACAGCCACAAATGCTGCTCTGCCTCTGTACACACAGCATGGACGTGGATCAGGTACCAATTCCATGTGCGACACGGCTCCGCCCACGCCGTCTGCAGAAGACAGAAACATCCACAGCAATGCGCAAAGGTAATTCAGGATCTTCCACTCGATCCCCGGCGATGTTTCTCAGCAGCCCTTGGCACATCCCACCTTGTGCACCTGCCTCAAACCCCAAGAGCTACTGAGATGCTTGTTTTGCTCAGCCCAAGTCTCCTCCAGGTATTAAAGGCTCTTCTACCTGCGTTTTCAGGGAGATTAATCAATGCTGTGTATGCTGAAGTTCTGTCCAGCCCACTGCAGGAGCCCCAGTATCCCTCTAAAACATTTCAAGCTTGTTTTTCTGCCATCCCTTCTCCTTGACCATCACCAGGCCAATACCAGCTGCTTGTCTGGCAGTCAACATCTGCTGTTCCACCTGGAGTTCCATGTCCCATTTTTACTTGAATGATTCTCCTCCTGTCCCACAGCACACAAGGACCCTCAGTGGTTTGGATTCGAGCCCCATCCGGTGCGTCTCAGCCGCGCGTGGCCACGTCCCGCTGCCCGTCCCCGCCGTGCACGTCCTCCAGCAGGTCAAGACATCACCATGTCCCAGCGCTGGCTCATGGCTGTGCTCTCACAGGGGTTGATGACGAGCTCTTTAATGCTCTCGTTGGTGTCCCCGATGGTCTCGGTGTCCAAGCAGAAGCGTGAAGCTATGTGTTCAACGTGTGAGCCAACTTTGCCCCAGCGCTGAGGAGAGACACGCACAACGGGACAAACAGGTGAACAAGCTTCCTCCCCACCATGCTTTTACTGCGCTGTTCCAGCATCAAGAGGACAGCTGTCACCAAGCCCTTGTGGCCTGATGCTGGCAAGCACACGGCCCCCAAGCCCACACCAAGCAGAGCACACGCTGAGCACTTTTCCCCACCGAAGCACACTTGTTCAACTCGGCCTCCTGCCTGGCTTCAGGGAGATAATATATTACTAACAGCTTTTTCCCCAGGTCACTGGTTCAAATGCCAGCTCAGTGATTAACTGCAGGGAAGTGTTAGCATCTGCTGCCTGACTGGCAGCCCATGTGAACTAAATTGCCAGTTTGGGTTTGACTTCTGCATTGAAGTATCCAGATCACCACCCTCACTAATAGACAGCCTTATCAACACACTCATTTAAGAGGCAAAGGGCTGAACAGGCCAGAGTCTGTACTCCCAAACTGACTGTGCTGCCCAGATGAAGTCAGAGCACAGGCCATTTAACGTGCAGTAATACTGTGGTGAAAGAAAGGGAACTTCAAAGAAAAGGGGGGATCAGTGAAAGGGCTCACCTGCTTGTTGTCACCCTCTTTACAAGGTGACAGCAGCACCTGGGAACCAGGGAAGAGGGTGTACACAGACAAACACAGCTGCTGCTGGCGGACGTGGTGGTTATATGTGTACGTCCATTCCTGCACACAGGAAGAAAAAGAAAGGTGGTGAGAGATCAGTGTTGATTCTTGGTATTCTTTTACCTGGAAAACAAACACTTTGGCTTGGATCCTGCCCCTTACAAAATCAATCCTGCCCCTCACTGACTTCAAGAGGCACCAAGAGAGGTCACTGAGATGTTTCAAGCCTCCCCGGAACTGCAGGTGTCATTGGGGGACTGCCGGTACAAAGAAAACGTCTACAAAAGCTGCTGGAAGAATATGTTTCATGAGACAAAAGATTCCATAGCCAGAACTGTGGTTGGAGAATAAAAGGATGGGGAAAAAAGCAAGAGAGAGGCAGGAATACTACTACCCAGACAATGTGCAATCCTGTTTTTGCAGGGAAGAGCAGCAGAGATGCTTTGCAGCTGGCAGCGGGAGACAAGAGGTGATACATAGCAAGTATCTGCAACTCCTGGGATTCTGTTCCCAAATATCACAAAAATAAGGGGCAAAGCTCTGCTTTCTATCAAGGCAGTGGGACCAAATTTCAAAGGTCTGCTGTTCTGGTTTGCTATGACCATTGCTGCTCCTGTTCCTCTGGGCTGTCGTGGAGCTGCTTTTCACGCTCACCTGCTCTTTATCAGCTCCTCAGCCCCAGAAATAAACTCTGGAGGTGCCGAGACTCTTTGTCCTGTGTGATGCTTACCAAACAACAGGAGATCTCTGGGATTACCATCTTTTTCACCACTGGATGTTTATGGGAGGAAAAGAGGAGTAGCTGATAGTTTGACGAGGATTTCAAATGTGCTGGACAAAGCACCGTGGATGTACAGACACACTGCTTAGCCCAGGAGTGTTTCACAGAAGTTCACTCCAACGTTTATTCCAGCTGAGCACTTTCTGTCGCTTACCTGTGCTCATATTACCCTAGAGCACCTCCTGAGAGGATCCCAGCCAAGGGCTGTCTGTCTCCCTGTTATTCGTGTGTGTGCACAAGCAGACAAGAGCTGGCTTGGCTGATGGGAAACCACAAACCATGCTTTCACATAACCCTAGAGAGGGACTTCTGGAACAAGTGTTTTGCTTGTAACTCTGTGTGAGCATCAACTCTGAAATCAGAAAGAGCGGGGCTGGAAGGCTTTTCCAAGGGCCCCTAGCCAGGGAGCAAAGCAGGATCGACTCCTGCTGTGTGAATGGCTCTGAGCAGCAGCAGTGGGAGCAGATGGAAAGCAGGTTTCTGAGCTGTGGCACAGCAGGTGAGCAGGGCAGGAGGACCAACAGCAGGCTGGCTTCACTACCAGAGGGCAATAACCCTGCCGGAGACAGCAAGGCCAGGGAGCAAGAGAGTTCCCACCAGAGCCCCCAGGAGCCACGGCAGATGCTTTCACAGGGTACAAGCTATGAAAACTCTGAACCTGCTGTGAAAGAAAAGGTGCAAAGAGAAAGGAAAACAGCTGAGAGCTCAGATACAGAGGAGTCAGAGCTTGGTGAGGAGGGACGTGAGCAGTGGTGCTGGCAGTGGAGGGGAAGGCAGTGCTCAAACATATGGCTGTTAGGCTGAGGCTGGAAAAACGGGGCTCCTGGGAGACTTCAACCCTTTCTGAGTGCTGGAGGGGAATGTGAAGAATGGCTGCCCCGCTCTCAGAGCTGGGATGCCTGCAGCTCCCCTGACTTTGAATGGTGGAGGTTTTGGGTTGCATTAGCATGAGTTATTAGAGCAGGGAAACGCTTCCAGTCCTTTGGTATTTGTCACCATCAGCAGCTCTAACTCCTCTCCTCAACTTCAAAACAGACAGCTACAGGCATTTAACTCCTGGGAATATAAATCCCACTTTCATTCAGGTTCTTAGCCACCTGGAAGGGAAAACACGCTTTTGCACAGCAGACCCAGCTCCACAAGCACTTCACACTGTGATCCTCATACTCTGTGCTTCTTAGCCCACTATTCCCCACCAGCTCATGGAAATCAAACCTGGCTTTCTGAACAGCCTGCCCACAGGCTTCTCAGCGAGAGCTGCCCAGGATCTGGGCACATAACAAGCATTCATTTTCAAAGCCGAAATCCGCACCCAAAGGGCCTTCTGGCAACTACTTTTCTTTGTCATATGGAGCAGGGTTTACCTGATCCTACAGTGAACGCGTTCCAGACATCCCAACCACGCACGCTGTCAGCTGCTGTGTAAACCACCAGCCTGGGAAATCAGGTGCCAAATTAGTCCAGCATCTGTGAAGAACCAAACCCTACGGGGCAAGCTCCAACATCTGTTCTTGGCACCCACGCTGCTACAAGCCGCTTTGAAAACCTGCTTTGCATTTTTAACCAATTGTTTGTCATTTTAGTTCAGGACAGGGCTGAAGCTGCGCCCACGAGGCTCCTCAGCAGCAGCCAGTTAATCCTGTAACTTGTGTGTATGTTGAATTCTCCAGCTAACTCAGGCCACGGGACTTTTTTGTCTGTTTGTTTTGACATCTTAACCTTCTTGCTTCACTGAGGTTATCTCATGGAACACTGCTCCTCCCAGAGGTTCTCCATGCTTTTTTTTCTAGACCAGGCTATGTTCAAGCTTTCACAATATTCACATCCTCTCAAGGCAGGACCATCCTCTCACCCAGCAGTGGACCATGGGATAGGAAAGGTGGTGATAACCATCTTCCCTAAGCTGTTGTTCACCCTAAGAAGTGAGGGCTCCAGAGCTAGATGTGTGCATCAGTTCCACAGCTGACACTGGATCCCACCCTCCTGCCCCCAGGCTGTCCTTCCACTGTCTTTATCTCAGCTGACAGATTTTCACACAGCTCATCTATCTCGGCAGAATGGCTTTTTATGGAAGCCAGCCCTGTTGAAAATGTTTTATCCAGCTCTAATCATGTCTTCTTCCCTTTCAGCCCTAGATGAAAGGCAAAGAAAATTATGCAGAAAATGAAGAAATTTGGAGGGGGAGGAAGAGGGAAGTCAGTTGAACACCACAGAATCCATGAAGGGCTTTGAGTTAAAATACATGCCCATGGCCACGCAAATTTTTATTTTACCCCTTCTCTTCCCTTATTTGTATGAGTTGGGATTAAAATTTCTTCTTTTTTTTTTTTTCCCCATGAGGAACTACTTTATCTCCTAACCCCTAGCACTGATATGGCCAGCACAGCAGTAACAGCAGCAGAGCTTTGCACCATGGAGATTGTGGTGGATGAGGCAGCCCATGGCACTCCTAAGGAGCCCTGCAAGGAGCTAGCATGGCTTCAGGGCTGCAGACTGGCCTGAGGAGAAGCCAGCAGGGTTTAGAGCTGACTCCAGAACCAAAGAAAAACAGATAATGAGGTAAAACTGAGATCAGGATTTCCTGCCTTTTCGAAGACAAAGAAGGAGCGGTGGTGGAGCCAGGAGGAAGAGGGTGGGCTTGGAGAAGAGAGCTACCAGCTGCACAGCACAACCAGCAACCCCCTTCCCCCAAAGCCTCAGGTAACACCAACCCCCTCAGCTGAGGCTTGTGACTCTTTCTCAAGGCTTCAGCCTCATCTGAGCCGGCACCTGTCACTGTTACTCAGCATTATTGTGAATTGAGGAAATTATTTTCAAAAGTGACCTTTGGCTTGGCATAGCCTGGCTGGCAGATGGAGGAAGGAGCCCCTCAACCTGGGAAGGAGCAGTCCCACGGGAGCCCAGCGTTCCGTGACAGCGAGGCCTCTGCTGCCGAGCGAGAGGTCAGCTGTACCCTAAAGCTGGGGTAGCAGCTAGAGAAAAGTGTTTCTGAAGAAGGTGGAACAATCTAATTATCCAATTATCTTCTTAAAACCACAGGGAAGGACTTCCCGAGGCACGCGACTGCCTGAGTCACCTAAGGACACCCAAGTGCTGCCCTCATCAAAGTCCCTGGGATACAACTGGCACTTCCACTCATCTCAGGAGAGGGAAAGCAGAGCACACGAGGTGCCCAGGACCACCTGGGTGCAGAGATGACACTGCTGCCCCTCTGCTCTGCTCACTCAGCCTGGCTCCCACAGCTGCAGCCAGCCTACAGCCGAGGCAGGTCGTGCCCACGGAGGAGAAGAGTGAAGGCTTTTGAGGGGAGGGAGGTCGGAAGAGAATGTTCATGGCTGAGATGTCTCAGGAGGGACGCTTGGTTTGGATAGGTGCTAAATGCTCTCCAAAAAAAGTGCCGATCTAGCCAGCACACAGAGGACCTCAAGCCAACTGGGACAAGCATCAAAGCCATTCCAGGCAGATTATCACGCCGCATTTCCTTCCCAAAAAGAGTCGAGGACATGCCACTCAAATGCAATAGCAGCCGCTCAGCTGCAAACCCCAGATATTTTGGGGTGCAGGCCCAGGAAATGGATGCTGCAGCTTTCCCCGTTTCCTCGCTTGTCTAAAAGACGCCTGAGCTTTACATTCTTCTTGCAGCAACTGCTTACACGTGTGTTATATCCAGGTCAAAGCATCTTCACATTTTTTATCTCAAGTATGTCAGGTTTCCTGAAGCTGCTAATGACTTAAATAAATCCCAGAGTCAGCTGTCTTTTCCAAACTCTATGAACTAATATCAACTGACACTTGGCTTGAAAAAAAAAACCAACCCAACTACTCACATCTTCATTAGATAGATGAGGACAAAATTATGATCAATTATTTTCCCTCAGATGCATTTCTCTCGTGAAAAACTAAATCAATCTGTTCATTTAGCAAATGAGACGCAACAAGGCACAGAGCGCCGAGGCTCCAGTGGGCAGGAGCACAGGCAGAGCCTGCTGTGCCCTGGGGATGGGCACTGCACAAACATCCCTGCCAGTCACTAACTCAGGAGCCCCCTGAGAGCCCTCCTGGGGTCCTCAATCACCTCAAGATCCCTCTGAGAGACACCTCAGGGGACAGAGCCCGCCCTGACCGCAGCCAGACCTGGAGAGGAAAGGGGCAAGTGGATCCTTGGGATGAGAGGACAGAGCTCTCCTACACAAAGATGAGGGGTCTTCTTGTGCTTCAGTGCCTCTTTCAGTAATTCAGACAACACCATACACCACCAGGGAGGTTTTTTGAGACCTGCTAAGGGTGCAAATCTGATTTCACCACTGAGTACTTGTCTCGATTTACCCGAACTACAGATGCAGCCAGAGGTCTCACAACACCCTTCCCCTACGCTACAGGTAGAAAAACCTAAAATAAAGAGCAATTGATTGCCATCTGACAGCTCCTGTGCCTCTCTCCTGAAACCATGATAGCTCAGCTCTTCTCACACCCAGTCCCAAGAGTTCATGCATGTGGTGTTGGTAAAGGGAGACAGCTACAAAAAGGCAATCAAAGTAACCAAATTACTGCTACTGTAATAGTGACAATAAAGAATTTGGACAGCCAGGATATTTCCACGGTACTTACTGAAAGCCAGGGAAGCACAGCTTTGATTTAGCAAAGCCTATTTTTCAAATAATGAAGCTTTAGGGTAAACAAGACGTGACTCCAGTATGTTAAAAGTGAAGATTATTGCACTATTCTGGTGTATCAAATGCAAAACTAAGCAGCATTCAGGACTGCTGCATAATCAATCCTACACAGCCTGGTGGCTGTTAACACCCATGTCATCCACAAGTTCAGACAGTCTTGTAGCAACTGAGTCATTAAAATATAAGTTTCTATTCACAATAAAAGTTTAAATATCCTGTTTTAATCTGAACTACTCTTCATGGGTACAAGAAACAGAGAACTATCCTAGAAAGGCAGAGAAAGATAAAAAGGAAAGGCTTTTCTCTATTCCTGCTGTGTACTAAGCACAGCTATTCTGCAATCTGTTTATAGTGCATTCTTCTGTTCCCTTGCAGAGTGAGTGCTGGATGTGCAAAGAAATGGAGTTGCCATCCAGTGGGAAGTGTTGACCTATTGCAAACTGCTGCAGAATCAGAACAGGAAGATGAAAAGTTTGTGGCGTGAAAAATTCCAAAAATTTACTGCACAGAAATGTCAAAACAAAATGTGTTTGGTGGGAATGAAACGATCCAACATGTTGGCATGACATTTCTCATTTTAAAATACCACATCAAATTGGTATTTCAGAAAGACCAATACCATTTCATTTTGAAACACTAACTTGCAGCAGCATTTTTCATTCTGATTTTCCCAGGTTTTTTTTTAAAAAAACAGCCGATTTATTGGGAGTTGCTGTTGTCATTAGAATGCTTTTCCTTTCTTCTGCAGAGCTAGCCCTGAAAAACAAGATGACCTGCTCTCATCAGCTTGCTTGTACGAAAACTCCATGCAGCAGTGGAAGAAAGAAAAACAATTCTGGAACATGGAAACCTGTGAAACTGTAAGAAGTGTTACTGTGTGGCACTTGCAATTACATTAACTACATTTTCTGAACTGACTAATATTCAAGTAGTCATTGTTGATTTTGCCATGCTGTGAAACAGATATTAATTTCCTGCCTAGAGACAGGCAGGCAAGTGCATTTGAAAGAGATGCACATAATGACATGCTTTGTTTGCACACACAAATCAGGGACTTTTTAAGCAGTCTCCCCAGGCTGGGCCTTCCCTGTGCACAGCTACCTGGTTTGAATATGTAACTATGAGGGTTAAGGATGTACAATGAAGTGGAAGAGGGCACACCACACCACTTCCCACTGAATTATTTCATGGCAACCATGGACAAGCAAGGGGTTGTTATCCTCTCTGTTTGACAGATGGAAACACAGAACTTACTGACATGCCCAAAATCACAAAGGGAGCCCGAAGCAAAGGTGGGCTTTGAAGCTGTGTGTATCTTCACGGTCTTGGTCCGGAAACTTTGCTGCAAGGCACATGTGCCTGCTCTTGGCTCTAACATCTCCTAGGCTGTGCTTTTGAGAACATCAATTCACACAGCGTTTTCTCGTGTCAGTGAGACTGAAAAAACTGAGAGCATCCTCATTAAATCCTCGCTAATTTAATGGGCAATCCAATACTGAGAGAATGCAGACTATGAACTTACAAACACCACTGCGACTCAGTGTACTTCGAAAGAAAAAAGGCTGAGAGATGAGAGGAAGTTACAATTCTCTTTGCCTTTGATCTGTGCAGATGAGCAGCACATGGCGTTCCTGGGCAGCGGGAAGTGCTCAGCACAGACTCGCACGGAGATGAGCGGGACACGCTGTCCTGTGGCTCCTGCACCAGTCCCTGTTGCTTCCAAGGACCCCCACCAAGGTCAGGTGGAGTCAGCAGGGTTTAACTACGTGCTGCCTAAGGGCACTGGCAGAATGGGTAAATCCTCCCACAGAGCTTTAGCAACCTGAAGAAATCATCTTGACGCTGCCCCCATGGCTTCTTCCCAACCAGCATCACGGAGATACATGTCTTACCTGTGCCTTTGGTACTGTGCCCTTGCTGCTGTTACAAGGATTTAAGCTCAGGATGGGGAGCTCTTGGTCTTCAGACTTGTGTGACTCCAGGCAGCTCTGCCTTTGCCTGATTATCCCAGTCTGATAGAGCGACTCCTCGGGAATCCTGTGGGAACAGCGTGAAAACAACATCCGTACTGCCCTGTGCACAGAGAGGCTCAGTGGGGTGAGGTTGCACCATTTCACCTTCAGAAAATGAGGGGTGGCAAGATCTACTACCATACTGAGAGCAGCACATGGCCTGGGACGCTGCAGAAGCAGCGCTCAGGAGACGGATGGCTGACCTTTATAAGAGGAAAAAATAAGTAACTGCACAAGGCAAACAGAGGAGCCAGGAGTAGGATGTGAGCAGGCTGAAGGTCAGCCTTCAGCTTACAGGAGAGGGGAACTTTATAACAAACTGTCACAGAGCCCTGGCACTGCCTGTGGATGCTGCTGTGCAATGCCACACATGGCAAAAAAAAGCAAGAAAATGGCTATAAATCATCATTTTCACACAGTGATTCTGCACTCAGCTATTGCACCAGCAGGTCCCTGGAGGCATCTCTAGAACTTTCCCATCCTTTCTGAGGATGGCTCCTGACAGGGACCAGGGGAATGAATGCAGTGGTTTCTGGAGTAAATTGGTAACTAAAAGATATCTGTGCAAAAGCAACTGTGGAAGTGGGTATTTAGCAAAGCATTGGGCTAGAAGCAAGGCAGAGCCATCTGAACACAAGTCATAAAATCCTAGAGTGAATGGTTTCACAACAGAGAAGCCTCAAGTGCCTCAGAACAGTGTGAAAGGACTGGAAATGAGGTGCTTGTTTAGTAAGCAGGAGTAATTAAGTACCAAAACACCCCAGCAGAGGCTATGGTGGATTTTCTGCCTTGGGATACTTTTGTGAGGAAAACTCTCCTATTTCCCTATACAACTTGTTCCATAGCATGGGCAGGAGGACACCTAATGAATCTCCAAGAGCAAATGGGAATACTGGTACTTTGTCCCTCACTAGCCCTGCAGCAAAGAGCTTAGAGGGAGCAGCTATCAAAGAATATCCTGAGTTGGAAGGGACCCCCAAGGATCTCCAAAGCCCTGCAGTATGTCACACTGTGAGAAAGCTGTGTTTAAAGCCAGCACAAAATTCACTCTGCCTTTCTGTGAAGCCCAAGGGAGGCAGTGCCTACGTCCCTGGGGCAGAGGAAAGCTCTGTGAGGCAGGAGGGAGGGATGGAGCATCCCACTGGCCTGCTGGAGGCAGGTGGAGATCGCGCATCCGTACCGAAGTTCGGGATAAACGTTTTCCAGGTACCACTTGAAGCTGTGGCATTTCAACTTCTTCCGCAGCTCCACTCTGCTCTGGACACTGTGGGAAGAAAATATCACAGAGATACAATGGAAGTGATGAAGGTGAGACCCAACACACCAAAAGGGAAGGCAGAGAGAAACTCGACAGAAATGCACAGACAGCAAACACAAGAGCATCAGCAGCTCTGGTTTCTCTCTGCATGAGCCTGAGCGGTTGTTTTGATCTCTGTCTCTTTGGAGGTCTCACTTGATAAAATGGCATGATGACATATTGTCATTTTAACAAGGAGTCTGGAGCTGAAAAGGTTCATGGAAGAGCACAGTCATTTAAAAATTATTAGGAAAAAATGTATGCTGTCTACTACATGCGATAACCCTTACCTAAATATATTAACGTACTAGGAAATTAATATATGCTATTTGCTAGCCTACATTACTCTTGGTTTACAGGACTACAGGAGGCCTTCATTTGCAAGAGCACCTAAACACGCTTGTAAGCCAGCAGAATTTAATCACAGAGTGAAATACTTTTTTCTTTCATGAATCGGGGCAAAATTTCTGCTGAGGGATCATGCTGTACAGTGACATTTTAGAAGCTCTAGCTCCTCCCTTGGCCAGCCTCCACCTGTGGAGCTGTTATGAGCTGGCTTTTATGGAGTAGTCAGAAGCCTCCAGTACCTCCTTTTCACATAGGTCAACTTCTCTATACCCTACTACACTAAGCAGGACAGAGCTGCTACTTCATTCTGTGCTGACAGGTGGGAGAAGGATATTAATTCACTGAAAGCAGGGGAGTCACCAGGACTTCAACTTATTTATGCTGGAGATTGAAGAGTGGTCACAAGGAATTTGGGTTTGGATTCGGAACCCCCCGGGAGTCCGAAGGAAACTTCCTAAGGCGAAGAGGAGCACGTGAAAATGAGAAATACAACACAGATATTTACAGTTTTCCTGACAGGGAGGCATTTCTGACTATTCACAGAATGAATGGCAAACTCACTGTTTTCCAACAAAGCATCAGCAGGCCAAAAATTTGATGATTTTCCTGCCTGTCAGCTGCCACCAACACCTCCAGACTCTCTCTGCCAAGCCCCGCTCTGGGACCAGAAGTAGTTGTATGTAGTGCCAAGGGCAGGACACAGGCAGAAGGGGTTTCCCCCCACCTGGGTTTGGTTTATTCACTGGAATAAACCAGCACAGCATTTAAACTGGCTGTTTATCCACCTCACTGCTGTAAGCATGTGCCTGCCATTGGCATTTAATTGTTACTGCGGAAACAATGCAGGCGGGCTTCCGCAGCAGGGGACATCACCGTGAGCACCCGGAGCAGCAGGCAGGGCACAGGCAGGGCACAGGCAGCAGAGGAAGACCCTTACTTTCCAAAAGGCCTGCCCTGGGCTGCGGGCCGGGCGGCGTAGTAGTACTGCTTGAACTCGTCCATCCACACCTCCGCCGTGCGCTTGGTGTTCCTGAGAGAGGCAACGGAACACGCGTGAAACCCGGGGGGCCTGCGAGGTGACGTTCCCCAAAACGCACCAACTGATCCATCCTGCCCTCCTCCCACCCTCAGCTCGCTCTTTGGCCTCACCCAAGCCCCCTTCGAGGCAGCCCATCCCTCACTACTAGAGAAAGTACTCCTTTGTTCCCGTTACTCCAGAGACCAAACACATCAGGCCAAATAAAGTTTGGGTGAAGAACTCACCCTTTCAAACTCAGCTGGGTGCTTTGCATCCACCAGACTCAGAACTGCATGTTCTCTTAAGCATCATATCCAAGGCAGGAGTGCCTGGGGTTTTACTTAGCGGCTGGGATGGAGCTCTGGAAAGTTTGCCAAAGATTTGCAAATATTTCCTTTGTTTCAATCCAGAAGCTGCTTCTCCTCTCAAGCTATACACTAGAACATTAAGGCTGACAGATACCCTAAGGTTAATAACATCCCAGCTCCCGATGCCTACAGGTACGTTTCTCTAGACTGCTTTTCAGTTCCTTGCTGATTCATGGGCTTCTTCCTCTCTCTCTAGGGCAGTAGTTTAAGTGCTCTTGCTCAAGAGATGACTAAATCAGTGTCTACATCTGTACCTAACCTTCCCCAAAGTGCAGAGTTCCTTTGATGGCTTCCTAATCTCATCTGAGTTTACAAGAAACACGGGGATAAACGCCAAGGCTCACACCCAGGCACGAGACAGACGTCCCCAAAGTGCCCAGAGGCCTGTGCCTGACAAGGAGTCAGAAGAGCTGTACCCATTCAAGCTCCCCTTGCTCCTCCTGCAGGTGATGCAATGCAGGCGCCACCTTTCCACTCACGTTTGCAGCGGCTCTGACAGTGGAGATTTCACCACATCCCAGACCCCTCTGAAGCAGTCCTGCTTTACTACTGAGAGCAAGAGCCCTCCTAGTGATTCTCAGATTTGTGCTCTGCTCCTTGATGCCAGCAATGCCCTGTGCCTGTCACTGCCATCCCCTTCCTGCTCCACACACCGTGTGGCTGGAAATCACACATTAGGTGTTACTGAGAGGTGTAATTTGTACTCCCCCTGTTCCTTGTCTCAAAGCAAAGGCTGAGGAAGCTGCAGGGAGCCTGGGTCAGCAGTAACCCTGGGTCTTCACAAAAGCTGCTGGCACCTTCTAACAGTGGGAAGCCCAGGCTAAAAGGAAAGCCTGGTGTGTAAGCACTCGCAGCTGCAGGTTAGCTCAGAAACAACCCTGCATTTTCTGTAAGTGCCCCCAGTGCTTTTCTCTGTCATTCACTTAAGCAATAACGTTCAGCCTCACACTCTAAAAATGGAGGATATCCTTCCTGACCTCACTAGCTGCTCTCATCACCTTTCCCATGCCTATTCCCACTCTGGATTTCCTCCTTCTTCGCCTGATGGTTCCAGGATCTTAGCCCATTTCAGGCAGCCCCTTCAGTACCTAATTCAGTCTATGTTCCCGTGTGTGAAGAGAGCTCCCCTTCAGCTGGCAAGCCCTAGTCGTTCCTTTGGTGTCCATGCCAGCCAGGTGCAGCCCACTGCTGCCTCTGCTCAGGAGAGAGCACCAGCCTGGAGACAGAGCCCCCCCCTCCAGCAAGCTGTGTGGCTCCCGTCACGGACAGGCACTGGGAACCAAATTTTCTGGTTCAGCTGAGCCAACACTGAGCTCTCAGCCCAGGTCACTGGCTACTGACAGACGTTGCTGTGGCAGCCTGATTTCAGGTCACTATAAATGTTTTCTGATGACCTCAAGGTCCAAACCATTTGATGTCCCGGTAGCCAGCGCTCAGGGATGTGCTGGGGCCATCCCTCCATTCCTGTGCTGATGAAAGCTACCACATAAATGTCCTATTTCTGTCATATTCTCGACACTGGAGAAATCCTATGGGACAGTTGTATTGACTCACATTTTCTTCAGCTCAAGAAATTCCTGCCCAAGGATATTTCGAAGTTTTCCAAACAAACCTTCCTGCCTGTCTTCTCTGCTCCCCCATTCCCTACAAGGCTGTTTCATAAAAAACAAAGCCAAGTACAAACCACTTACTTAATGTATGTATTGGCATTTCCCTCTGGAAAAATGTACGGATGTTTCTTCCGAAAGACATGCCCAACACGGCTGCAGGGGATGATTTCCAGGCTCCCTCCACACATCCACACACGGAAAGAGATTTCTGTGAGAGAAGCAACTTCAGCACTTTGTCTTTCTGTCCTAGAGCAGTCTGAATCCTGGTGTTAGCTCTTACTTCATCCTCTGCAACATTAAACTGGGGTAAATCAATTACCAGACAGGCTTTCCTAGGCACAACGGCCTTAAAAGCGCTTTTCAGAGCTCCTCTGCAAGCTGTTTGAAGTCAATGCACTTGAAACCTGCCTCTAGCACAGCAGGGGCTATCACAGTGGCGAGTGTGAGACAGTAAGCAGGTCCCTTTTCATACATTGCAGAATCATCTCGCCAGTTCTGTGCCTCCCTTACTACTTCTGCACTGCCTGTTCCAGAGTCACTTCCCTCCAAAGGGCTGTCAAGTTTACCAGGAGAGGCTATGAATTCTCTTCATTAATGACTACAACTGTCATTATCCTTATGAATCCACCACTGATTCTCCAAAGAGCTGTGCATCCATTGCCTTTCCCAAAATGGGCAGGAGCTTACCCTGCCCAGGTACTCTGGGCCTCGAGTGGCAGTGCTGCAGTCAAGTAAGGCACACACCTTAACGCAAGGAAAGGTCGGCGGTGGGAGGGATTGTCCCAAAAATCTGGATAACCTGTCAGTATGGGAAATGTCTCCCAGTCACTCCAAGCCGCTCCATGGCTGGCCCACAGGGCCCTTCTCAAGGAAAATGAATCTGTGGCACAACTGACACCAGAAGTTATAAAGCTCTTGGCAGGGAGCTGGATGAGGTAGGATGGGTAAGCAGAATAGCTGATCTAATGGGTCCATCTGGTCCTGATGCTTATGAAGCCATGAATCTGTAGCTCTATTGTCAGGCAGTCATGCTCAGACAGAAGCAGCGTGGAAAAGAAATGAAATTAAAATGAAAAGGCTTCTGCAGCTCTTTGAATCCTGTTTTATCATCTGCGGACAGTGCAGAGCTATATGTAGCATGTATCTGCTTCAAAACTAATAATTCCTTTTCACACACACAAACACACACTCCCATTTAAGTACAGAATTAAGACAGGAGAACACCCACTGTCTTTGCCAGCTTGTGCTCCCAGCAGTCCCCTCACATATGCCAGCACTCGTCCCCAGGTCGGATGCTGGCAAGACAGGCACCTGTGGCAGGAAGGCCAAGTGGGCAGTGTGGACAGGACTCCTCCACCTCCTCCAAGGGCAGGCACTGCCGGCTTACAAAGCTTCCATCCCTCCAGAAAGAGTTCACAGCTTCACAGAGCCAAGGCAAAATGGAGCCCGGACCTCCAAAGCCGTTTCAGCACACACGGCTCAGCCCTGAGTCGCTGCAGAGGGGGGAGCCAGGTTCACATTGCTCCCATCCCACTCCCAGCACACCTGCCTGCTCCCGAGCTGATGGAAATGGGAGGCTGACACAGCTGCAAAGCCCTTTTGCCTTGACGCCTGGGTCCAAAATTCAAGGCTTTGATCCCATCCCCGACAGCTGGCCCTGGCAGCAGGGACAAGCAATGGCAGGGGTGGGAAAGCACAGCGGGGAGCAGTATTCCTTTCCAGAAATTCCCTCCCCTTCCCTTCACTGCCGCATTTACGTGCAAGAGCTGCCAACAGCAGCTGGAACCCCACCACTTTCCCCAGTGCTGGGTATTAAGAGGCCAATAAAACGTGCCCTTGTGCCACGTCCTGGTGCTATATTGGGAGCAACCTTAATCACAGGTGCAGGGAAATGGGATTATGGCAGGATGCGGCCGCTCTAAGCTGCCGCTCTCGGTGCCCCTCGCACGTGGCTGTTGCTGTCACTTGTGTGCGTGTCACAGCACTGCCACTCTGCTGTGCCGGCCACAGGGGCACCCGATACAAGGGGACAACCAGCTGGGCAGCTGTGGAGCACAGCGTGGCCACTGCAGTGTGCCTTCCCCTCCCCTCTGGTCCTTCTGCTTGGCCTGGGAGAAGAGCAGCTCCCCGATGGGCTAAAAGGGAAAGACTCACTCCAGTCAGTCCTTGCCTGATTCTTTTTAAAGCCCAGTGAAGAGGTGATCTCTGTGTACTTTGAACTGGAACGAGGACACGGTGCACAGGAGATGCTGAGGAATCTGAGCTCTCTGCTTCAGACTAGCTGCACCCTGCAGAGCCTGCTCCAGGCACAGCAGAAACAATAAAAGCACAAGTTTCCACAGGTAGGGATGATCCATGGAGCCGTCCATGGCAGGTAACAAACAAGGTCTCCAGACAGGCAGCCAAGAGCAAAGTGCCCTAATGGAAGGTAAACTGAGGCACCAACTAAAGCATGGCACAGGGTCAGCTCAGAGGAGCCAGGGGAGCAGGAATCAACAGTGCCCTTCACCTGACCCTCAAGAGATGGCACCAGTGCAAGTGACCCCTCCAAGTGACCCCCAGGAGGGGTGTGAGCAGCACACACTGGGGTGCGCTGGACCTGGCCTTCACTCAGCAAAATACCTCTAGCACTTCTTGCTGGCCTGCAAGTCCATTCTGCCATCACTCATCTACAGAGAATTCAGTAAATTTAAGAAGCTAAACACCTATGGTGTCCTCCTTCAAAGCCAAACACGCTCACTTTTGTTCTGCCTAAAGCCTCCAGCTGCCCTGTCAACAACATAAAAGCAGCAGCGCTGCTCCTCAGGACCAGAGTCCTGCACTCCCTCAGGAGTGCTACCAGGAAGAGCGTGTGCAGGTCAGCTGCTGCTGTCCATTCCCTGCCCAGAGCTGACCAGGGCCAGCAGGGTGCAGAGGAGAGATGGGACACGCTGCCCTCGGCTGCTGCACCTGCAGGAGAGGGAGCTGTGAGCTGGGCACGCTCCTGCTCCCAGGGCAGTGAGCAAGACAGGCTCTGCCCTGCTGCTATGCAGACCTGCACTTTTTTGCTGCAATGTTAACCTTGATTTTGCTTTCCTTTGTCACACGAGGCCCTGGTACACCCTGCAGCACATTCAGTTCCCAGCCAGTGCACATTTGGTCAGGCCCAGCCTCCTGCGGCACCGCACCACTAAGGGAAACCTCTCCTCTGTAGGATGGGCCACAACCAGGCGTAAGGAACACAGTGCCTGCCATTACAGGGCATGGGACAAGCTGCCAGGATGGAGCTTCCCCCAGGAGCAGGCTGTCCTGTCACTGCTCATCTCCCAGGAGCAGCTCCTGCTGGCTACTGTCAGAGACAAATGATGAGCACAGACAGACTGCAGGTCAGGCACGGTACAGCAGTTACTCTCCCCCTCTTCTCCTGCCTAGTTCCCTTCTCGAATGCTTTGTTTGGGCTATTGATCCAGCAGGGGAGATGGCAGGGCTGCCACTCCCCTCCCAGGTTTCCTCACAGCCACTCCACTCAGATACTTCGGGTCAGTCCGGAGGCAAGATAGCCACCCACAGAGAGAAAGCATGAAAGAGTGAGATTCCTACTGCATAGCAAGATATAAATAAATAAAATATATCTAGAGGGACAAGGCGTGTGAAGGAAACAACAGTGCCAGGCAGCGGATGGATTCCTGCAAGGCAGCAGCATCTGTTCCCTTGGATGACTGACAGCATCATGTTTTAAGGCACAAGAGCCTTCCCTCCTGGCTAGCCCCACTCCCCAGAGGTGCAAGCTATTACAGCCAGGTTCTGATCAGTCCGCCTGACATCGAGTGCTTCCCCCTTTTCTCGTGGGTACAGCCCATTGTTCTGATGCACAGCATCACTATGGCTTCAAAGGGAGAACTGCCCAGCCCGATCCAGCTCTGCGTGACAAGGGACAGGCTGTTACCTCTTTCATGTGCCCTCTCAAGCGTGCTTGCAGGAGATTTCTTAATGCCCATCTTGTCCCATGATAAGGGCCAGAGGTGACTGAAATTAGGTCAGCTCAACGCTTTTTTTTTTGGTGCAGGAGAAGTGACAGCATCACAGAGAGCCTGGCAGCACTCAGCCACCCAGGGACACAGGAATGGATAAGCAGCCATGTTACTTTGCCACCTGTTTGCTGCATGCAGATGGAGCTACAGTTTCAGGTACCCTGCAAACTCAAGGAGGCACTGATAACCTCAGTTCACAGCTTGGAAATGCTGTCATTAATGGAATAAGACATATTCTTTGCTTTATTAAGGAGAAAATAAGATCAGGAAGGAACAGGAGGGTGCATGGAGTGTTCTCTCATCTGCTGGTAACACCAAAGCTGAAAACTCTGTAGTTTAGGGTATTTACCCACAGAAGACCAAAGCAGCACGGAAGGCAGGCAGTCCCAAGTACCAACAACTGCTCACTTCCCATCATTCATGGTTGCTGGATCCCTCACTCTCCTAAGACCACAACCTATGAATGTAAATGAGGGAAACCACCCAGAGCATTCCAAGCAAAGTCCAAAATGACCTTTCACCCATCCGGCATGACTCGGAAAGGGAAGCCAATACAGCAAGGCATAGGAGGGTGAAGAACAACTCACCAAAGTTCTCCCCACCCCAGATGTCCATGGCGCTGTCGTACTTCCCCAGGTGGTTGAACCAGGCCTTGTCGATCACAAACAGCCCCCCAGCAATGATGGGTGTCCTGCAGAATGGACAAGGAGAAGAGGACACACTCTCAAGCACTGCTGCGGCATCTGCATGCACAGAAGCAGCCCTTCCCTTTGCCTCCCCTTCCATCACCAGGGCATTACCTACGTGTCACCTCCTCACTGAGAAAAGGACAAAACACCTCAGAATGCATCTGAGCCTTTCTTTCAGCTGCCTTGGTGTTTTGCTGTCAATCATAAATTGCCTGGCACTTAATGACTGGCTAATGCACCCGTCAGCACAACTCCTACAAGCCCAAAGTTCACAGCCCTGATTGTAGGCTTTAGCATCAAAAATGCACTTAGCACTCGGGGGTTATTCACTCAGACGGGCTTTTTGCCTGGAGCCAGCCTATTAAGAACACCATTCCACTGGGGAGAGGAAGGCAGAGCCAATTCAGAAGGGCTTTTTAAAAGCCATCACTAGCTGTGTGATCTTTATTTCAAACTGGGGTTATTTTTCTTTCTTTGGATTAGCTAAGAAAACTGCACAGAGAAGGCCCGTGGAGGAGGGGAGGGCAGGCCCAGAAGACAGCCTGAGGAGACTTGCTGTTTGCTGGCACAAGTCCCATCTCCATTCAGTCGGAGACAGTGTGGATGCCTCAGCATAGGCTTGGGAGGAGCTGGGGTGACTGCTGTGCCCAGGCTAATCTCCACTGTGCCCTACACTGCAGAGTGACCAGGAATGCAAGGCCAGCCTTTGGGAAGCCAGTGAGAGCTCCCGTTAATGGCAGCATCCTAAGGAGAAGCAGTGCTTTTCTCTCCTGAGAGTCTTCTGAGGCCCTGAGCTTCCCCCAACACTTGGTGTCCTCCACACCTCACACCTGGCTGGGGTTGCAGACACCAGCACCAAGCTTGCTGCCAGCAGCAGTTTCCAGCAGAATGAAGGACACACTCCATCCCATGGCATGAGGACAGATGGCACCTCCTCTCCCGTTCAGCTTTGCTCCCTCTCCTGCACAGCCCCATTTCTGAGGAGTCTTCAGCAAGGTCCAGAAGAGCAGTGCTGATCTGGGAAGGCTGGACTAGGCACCACGTTTATCACGTGGGCTGAGGACACTGCCTTATTTTTAAAGTGGTAGCTGAGCTGAGAGAAGCAGCAGTCTATAGCACCAGGGTTCTTCCCTAACCATAATCCTCAGCACTACCAAAACCCCAGTGACCATAAATACATCCCTTCTATCTCTGTGGCATTCTCAGGCTTCAGTGTTGGAAGGTGAAGCTGTACTGCAAACCCCAGGCTAGCCAGGAGCTCGCCAGAGGTACCAGAAGTTCCGAGCTGTCCTGGAAGAAACAGCACACTGCTGTGGTGCATGGGGACACACATGAGGTCCCATGAGAGGCCTGTCCTGCCCATGTTAGCCAGGTGCCTCCTTCCCCCTCCTGACTTACTTAATGGGCTCGGTGGGATCGAGTCGTTTGGCTTTCTGCTCCGCGGAAAGCTGCTCCCATTTGAAATGCAGACTCCAGTCAAAACCTAAAACCAGAGTAGAGAAGTGCCATGGGGAAATTAGAAATTGATACGGATTAGGAGGCAATGCATGCTGCAGAAGCTGTGTTTGATGGAGCATTTTCCCCACTTTCAAATGACTTAAGCCACAGAGATGCAGCTCTCAGGAGAAAAGTCCAATGCCTAACATATTTTACAACTACATATGAACAAGAAACAACACACTGCATTACAATTGCAAAGTCAAGCGCTCCAAAGGCAGGAAAAGTCAGAATTAAAGCTGCTGCTGAAACCTCAACTTAGTCCCCCTGCGCACACAGAAGCACGCTCTGATGGATACTGTGTGCTACAAATAGCACAGGCATACTAATAAGCACTACACTACCTCCAGCTGCTGCCTAGACATCCCCCATCTCCTCCTGTCACTTCCAGTGCTGCCCAGGGTGGCTCTGACGTGACCCTTCTTTCCTGCTTGACCACCTTATCTGCTGCAGCAAGCGCATTCCTCGCGCCACACGTAGCTGTGTGTGGAGCAGCCAGTGGGAGCGCTGAGCGGCGTTCACGTGCTGTTTTGTGAGGCAGCAGGGAAGACAGGTGTGGTGCAAAGGCCAGTGCATGTTCCCACCACGGGATGGATGCCCACAGGACATGCACAAAGCTTAGACTCACCTCCTCTGAGGTCTGAGGAAGCTGCCACGTAGGCAAAAGTGTCCAGGTTGATGATGTCAATGACAGGGCTGACCACTCGGGTGGGATCCTGCAAAGCAGAAGTAAAAAGACCCATGACTTCAGAGGGCACCAATCAAACTGGGCAAGGGACTCCAAACTCCTGGAGACACCAAGAAGCTGGAAACACTGGTGTCATTCAGGTTTGCCAGGGACAAGTGCCCATCACCGCATCCTCCTCCTCAGGCTGTGCCTGTACTTGGCACCCAGCTGGGCCGGATGCAAAGCTCCTTCTGCCTTTTGCAAATTCACCGAAATATTCCCCTTTCACCTGTCTTAAACACTTCTAACTGGATTTCAGAAGTCAAGTGACAAACAGGCAATTGAAATGACAGACAAAAACCACAACCAAATAGCTTAAAAATGGGTATTTTTTTTAAATGCACCAACCGTATGGCAATACAGTTAGTTTTGCCAAAGGTGTGAAAGGGTTAAAAAAAAGAGACCTGATTTATTCAAAATAGTTGGTGGTGATTTAATTAACATCTTGTTATGGGCAAAGAGATTATACAAACAGTTATGAACAAAAATATCTACAGGAGGAAGAGACTCTGACAGCTTTGACTGGTCTCTTATCTCCCTTTTTCTTTTCAAAAATCCCAAACTCCAATTATAGCTCAAACTTCAAGGTTTTACCCTCGCCAGATCAAATTGTTTTTTCACAGCTATACAAAGGAAAGCATATGAGCACACGCGGGCTTGCTGTCTCACTGGGGAAAGACTTTGTTTTAGAAATTAGTCCTGACAAAGAAGTATTCAAATGCAGCTGTAGGAAGAAGCAACCAAAGGCCATGAGCTGGGAGCTGGACTAGAGCTGATTTTCCAATTGAGCATGACAAATACTTGGTATTTCCATAACAGGGTCAAGCCAAGGATCTCACCATCACTTTCTATGAGTCAAATATCTCACTGAAAGGGCAAGGTCTGCTGTACCTCTGCACTGCATGGGGAAACACAAGTCACAGCCAAGCACCACGAGCCTTTCAAACCCACCAAATCCATCGTGGCTGCTGCACAGTGCCCCACAAGCTGCCACAGCTCAGTACAGCCAAGCATCCTCTAATTGCCTGGGGCTAGGGGAAAGGTTTTAAGCAAAGCATCTGCTTTGTGTGCTAAGCACTGCAGGGAAAGGATTGCATCCACTCATTTAAAACCTGCCCCTCAAGCATCTTGCTGGTGAGCACTTCTAGCTAGATGGCTCTCACCCCCAATTTCAATTCCACTGCTACTCATTGCATGGCACAACTCGTCGTATGAAAATCCCCTTCACATCTGGGCTGAGTGCATTACTGCAAAATCCCAACCTTGAGCAGTGCTGTCTTCTCCCTGCCTCACTTTCCCTGGCCACGTCCTGGGAACATTCATATTTACTCAGCTTTCATGAAGGTCTCTCTGACCCTCAAAAGAAAAGCACAGCATGCTCAAGAGCACAGCGCTGTTGCTATGATTTATTTTGGGCTGAGCACCAGATCTTATTATAGGCAGCTTCATCTTTCTGGTTTTTTTTTGATACCCACCCATGCCAGGGCATGTTAATATTAACAACACCCAAACCTTCAACCCTCTTTCACAAACCAGAGAATTCATTTCTGCAATGTACTTCTCAAACACACCAATGTATGCACCTAAACCAACAGGAAAAAACTCTGAAAACGGGCCTGAAGATTGCAGATATATTTCAGCCTTGGAGAAGGACCTTGGCTGCAGCGTGGCTCCCAGTCTCTATATCCTGACCTTGTAATGGTCATCAAAAGGGGCCACAGTTGCTCCTCTGGCCCCCAGAGCAGGATTAGGCAAAGGTTAGGCAGGCTGCTCCTCATGTGTCTCCTTTTTCCCCCCAGCCTGGGGGGTATCTGAGCTGGGAGTAGGGGGTCACCATGCACTGGTTCATCCCACTGCTGTTTGCAAATCCAGTTTTGGGGCGAGCTTGTTGAGTCATACTGTAAAAATACCTCGGGATGGATAATTACATTTTTAGAAAAGTTACTCAGTTGAAATGCACCATTAATGGCTTTAGGGATATTTGTTGCATAAGTAAAAATAAGAGCCCAGGCCCACGCACTCCCAACCACATGTTTGCAAATACGCTGGTGCAAGACTGACCATCACTGCTGCTCCCTGAGACAGGCATTCTCCCAGGCACAGGGCTGAGATCCCCCAGACCTTCTATCCTTCCCCTACACTCCATCATTTTCTCTTCCTGCTTGATTCCAAACCCATATGCTGGTTACGTGCTGCCCACACCCACCAGTGAGCATCAGCCTCGGCGGGAAAACCCATCAGCTGCTGGGAAAGCTCAAGGTGGAGCCTGAGGGGCATCTCCACACGGGTGCACGGTGGCACACACGGGCTCTGGCACTTCCCACCATGGAAAGTGGCAGGAATAGCTGCTCTGGCTGAGAAAATAAGAGAAGCGGTGTGCGGGGCGGCTGGGCTGTGGTGCAAAAGGGATGGCTGTGCTTTGAGGCACTCACCGCTCATCTGCTTGGAACTTAAACCCAAGTTAGCTCAAAACAGTCTGATCCTGGGAGCAACAGAGTGAGAAAATGCTCTTCCTAGGCAGCTGATCCTCATGGAGCAGGTGGACAGGGAGCCCATCTCTTGAGCACAGCCTGAAGGTGGCAGCAGTAACATTTCATACACTTCACTGATCAATACTTTAACCCTGCCGGCAAGGATGGGTATGGTGGGCCTGGGAAGAAGGAGACTGAGGACTCTGCCCTTATCCCGCAGCTTCTGTGAGCAGTTAAAAAGCAGGCAAGCGGGACCCCGTGTCTTTGCAGGTCCCTCAACACTCTTTGTAGTACATCTCCCCTGCTGCCTGAGGCTGCAAGATACCGGGCAAGGTCAGGGCAGCATGAGCAGCGCTGCAAGCTTACAGACTGCCTTACTTCCAGCTGGGAAAAGATTGAATCCAGGGGAGTTCACAGAGGTGATGCGTACGTTTGATGCTGCATTCAGACCACAAGGCACTGAAACTCCTACAGTGATGCTGCACGTGGCATTCACACTCACCTACTCCATGGGTGCCGGACATGGGGCACCATCCTGGAGCTGTGTGGGAAAGCAGATCTGCCAGCCCCCTTCCTGCTGCCTTCGCTGTCCTTCTGACAAAACACATCAAAAGCTCTGCCTGGGAAAGAGGCAATTGCTCTGGATACTCCTCACTGAAGAACAGCAGGGCTTTGGCAAAAAACAAGGAATGCTTGCCTTAAAAATGCCCAGAGGAACAAGTGATGCCGTGAAGTTCACAAGTGAATCCTACCCTGGACAGGCCAGCCATGAGGCTCCAGTGGGATATCACAGCATGTGTTCTCATAACTCTACCGGAGGCACGATCGATGACATGAAAAGGCCATTCTCATTACGTTGCCATCCATCAGCAGCTCTGTGGCCCAGCCTGCAAACCGAGGTTGGGACCTCTCCAGCGCCGGCTATGCTGTGAGTGCCAGCAGCACAGGCTGCCCTCGCCCACGTGGAGGGACCTGACCTGGTGCTGTGCCCCGCTTCCCCCTGTCCCACTGCTGACACACAGAGGGGGTGCACAGCCCAGCCATCACAGCTATCACACCTGCAGGTGTGAAAAGCAGGATGCCCTGGATGAGGGCATCGTGTGCACCAGCCATGCAGTTTCTCCATGACCCACCACCTCGGCCTCCCCTTGCTCCTCAGCTGCCCTTATGTCAATGCAACTCAGTAGTTACAAAATTTCTGAGTAATTAACACTAGCAATGAGGAGCCAGAGGTGTTAGCAAGGGTAAAGGAACCAGGCGGGGCAAAGGGAAAGGATGGTGCATCCCCACCAGAGATGAAGGCTTCAATCCTGGCACTCTGCTGCCAGCAGGTCATGGGCACAGAGCTCCCCTGACTCAAGTGACAAGGTGCCAGCAGCCTCTGTGCGCACGTCTGGCAAGAGTCGCCGCAGGAGAAAGGCGAATGTCATTGTCTGCTCCGAAATCAGCAGAATTTAAATCCTATTAAATCAATTTATTAGCGCTTAATTTGCATGAAATTAAATTCGGCCCCTATTCAAGGAGCCGTCACTCCCTTAAATCATCATCACTGAGCATTTTACATGAGCCTAATTAAAATCCCTGCTGGAGCACTGCCCACGTAGTCCCCCATCACCACTCAACCTGTGCCTGCCAGTTAGAGTCCCACTGCCCTGAGAGACACCTTGTCCCACCCACCCACCTGCTCCCCAAGTCACACAGACACCCCACTTGGCTGCTGGGTGGAGCAAAGCCAGAAAAGGCCACTTTGTACCCCAAAGGGCCCCTTTGTACCCCTCACTTGGATGCTTGGATGCAGCCAGTTATGGCTGGATGGTCATGCTCACTAAGTGGAAGAGGAGGGGGCCATCGGCCATGCATCCCCTGAGGGTGACTCTGGTCTCTCAGGAGCACTCACCTCTTTGATCCTCTGCAGCAGAGGGAGCAGCCAGTCCTTATTCACCTCACAGTGACTGTCCAGGAAGGTCAGGACAGCTGCTTTTGCCACGTCTGCCCCTCGGATTCGGGACCGGATCAGACCTGTCCAGGGACACACCGTGTCATGGTACCATCCCCAGCCTCCTCCAGCAGGCTCTCCTGCACTCGTGCTTCTCCTGGGTTTTGTCCTGCCTAAAGCCCATCCAGATAAAACATGGCCCAGGTTCATTGTCTCCTTCCCAGTGCTGCAAGGTATGCAAACCGTTTCCTAAGATCCCCAAAGCAAATAAATGGCTCCACCAAGGTTACTGATTTATGGCATTTATGCCAATACGTAGTTTGCACAATTAGTTCTGCTGTCACCTTCCAGGACAAAACATGATTCAAAATGCTTTCATAGCCCTCCACAGGCAACAAATCTAACACAGATGTGAGGGAGTGGGGAATGGGCCAGAGGAGTTGAGGACAGGATCACCTTGTGACAGAATTAAGCTTTTCTTAGATTGCTAATTCTTGCCTGCTCTGACCCCTTCCCTGCCCCAGTGACCCTCAGATCTCTCTCCCACCCCGAGGACACTGCTCAATGGGAACAACACTTTCCACCCAGGATAGAGGGTTGGCTCATCAGGGTTCTGACAGTGAACTTGGGAATCATTTGGAGATGGGAAGGGACTGCTGCACACACTTGTGGGAAAGAAAAATGAAAAAAGAGGGAGGTCATGGAAACCACACATGGATTTCACACTAGACTTGGGCAAGATCACTGCTCTTAAAGATGCCCCGTTCCTACTCATGCAGGAGTTAACCAGCTTTCCAACACTTCTCCTGCCGAGAGTGGACGCTCAAGGGAACCACGGCCTAAGAAAGGAGATGGTTTGCTGGCAAACAAGAGGAGACACAGGTGACTCAAAGGGAACAGAACTTCTTTATGAAGCCAGAACAATGGCAATACAAGGGAACATAGGGGCAGATAAACAGAGACAGAATGATTTTAGGGAGCAGCCACACATCAGGTCTGTGCAGGAGGGCACTGACTTTCATTCCCTGTGGGAAAGGGGTTAAGGAACAGCCTCTGAGCATTTGCCCTTCCCAAATCCTGGCAGCCCCCGAGGGATACAGTTTATTTACAGATATACTCAGCAAGGTAAGGCTGAGATCCCACACTCTGACTGATTTTATAGAGCACCAATAACTGCAGGTCCATCAGCTGCTCGAGACGAGCACACACCTACCCCCACAACACAGGGGAGAAACGTGAGGAGGAGGTGCAGGTCTATGGAGATCGCCCTTACTCTCCTGCCAAAGCAGGAATGTCTCTTACACCCGTGGGGCCTGATGCCACTCTGTCACCAGACCTGCAGAGCTGAAACCCTCTGTAGAAAGAAACCACAGAGAAAAAACCTTCTCCACTACTCCGTCTCCTCAACCCAACACTGACCTGGATTCACACCTTGGATCTGCAGCATGAAAAAACTTCTTTGTTTTTAGTTCTCCTATACTGCAAAGCAGGATTCGAAACACCCATTCAGGCTATGGAGAATGGGAAGATGTCTCAAAAGGTTGCCAGCAGCAGCCCAGTAGGACATGCATTCATCCTCCACATAGCCCTTCTTAATCTCTCAAATATAATTAATTATTTAAAAAAAAAAAGTCCCACAGAAGCAGCAGGAGCAGATCTCCTCTCTTTCATTAGAGCAAACATCTTTACAAATAAGACCCGGGGCTTTGTTTTGCCTGTTCTAATTTTCTGGCTAATAAGCTACAGCTGAGCCTCACTGGATATCTTAATAGTCCCATCTTTTTCAGTGAGAGGGGGGCGATCCATTTCAAATCCCAGCCCTTTATCACATTTCCTTTTATCAGGGCCCTCCTTATTCCCAGGAGCCACTGACCTCCTTGCTGACCACTCCATGGACGTTCCCCCTAGCTCCATCACTCTCACGCTTCCCCAAATCCGGGTTTCCCCGTGTGGGCAGGCAGCTCTTACCTTCCCGCCGTCCATTCCGCAAGCACTTCACCTTAGGGAGCTGGCCCAGCAAGCGGCAGTCATCAGCTGGGGAGACACAAAGGGAGGACACGTCACCCTCAGCCCTCACGGCGGCTCTGGCAGCAGAAACGGGGACTCCTGGAAGAGACTGGGAGCAGGGAGAGGCCCCTGTCCTGGACTGGTTGATGGCTCGTCAGGGCAGCGGCACCGCTGGGTCACAGCAGCCTCACCCCTCAGCTCACGCAGCATAAATTGGGCCTGGCAGAGCAGCGGTTTTCATAAAACTAGTGTAAATTCAGCAGATTTACACTGAGAGCAGCTGAATTATGCTCTAAAATCAGCATAGAAAAGTTGTGGTTCGGGTCAGAATCTAAATTTTTGCACATTAATGCAAATGACTATTTTTGGTAGCTTGCAAAGCAATGCACAAGCTGTTGATGAGTGTCTGCCTGGCAGGGCAGGAGCTTCCTGTGGCGGCCTGGAGCCTTCAGCAAGGAGAAAGGGATGCTCAAAGAGAGCCCTGTGGAGTAGCTGGGGGCTCCTCACGCCCTGGGCCACAGCTCCATGGGGCAGAAAGGCCTGACAGCCACCTACACCTGAGCTAGGGAGGTCCTGCGCCCCTCCACACGCAGCCCTAGGATCCCTCCTCACCCAGATTTCTCCCAGGAAAGTGGAGGATGTCAGGTGTACCCACCACAGCCCGTTCCACCTCTACACACCCACGCTGTGACCTCCACAACCCCTTCATGGCTCTCACCCCTCTGCCTCCTCTTCCTCAGCACTGTGAACACAGAGTTGTGTGCCCCATCCCCTCTGCCCAACCCCTGCACCCACACACCCCCCTGAGCACTTTCACCCCCTCCAGAAACCTCTGTCAGCAAGAGATCACTGTACTCACACCCCTAATAATTCAGGGACAGAGCTGGAAGAGGGGAGCAGAAGTGGCAGGGCTTGGCTACGGACTCACAGTGAAAACCTGCTGGGGGTAGTGGGAACTCACGCGCTGAAGAACTGCATCCCAGTGAATAACAAGTCAGCAGGCAGAAAGAGGTGAGAAACGAGACACAACTGGGCATGAGATAAAAGCACTAATTGCTTGGGGTGAGTTGCAGGGAAAAAACTGACCATGTGTGTGTAGTGTATTATGCAAATGCATGTATTTTATGTAAATGCATGCAGAGCAGATGCCAGCAGGCTCAGACTGTCACAGGAAAGAAGATGTCAGATCGCTGAGGAGAGCTGAGTAGCTGAGGGGCTGCCCTAAGTTGCACAGGAAACAGGCTCCCCTCCAGTGCCCTGGGATGAGTTAAAACCCAGCCCTGCTCCTTCTCCCTGGCTCACAGCACTTGGCACGCTGCGACAGGGGAGATGCATTCCTACAAACCTGCCTCCTTCCAGGAAGGCAAGTGCTTCGCCTGTTTAGCCAAATACCTGGCATCTACTTCCTCCACCTTCCAAAAATCCTGCTCTGCTGTTCTCCAGGGCAGCTCAAGTCCCTGCACCTGCTCCTCTTCCCTGTTCTGCCGGCTCCCAGACTTGCCTGGCCTGCCCACCCTGTGTGCTGGAGCTGCTCCAGGGCTCACCGTAATCACAGCAGCTCCTTCCCCTAGCTTCAGCAACTTCCCAGGGAGGTGTCAATGCCAAGAAGTGGGTCTTGTGTGAAATCTGTCCCTAATGCTCTCCGAGGCAGTGCCTATTTATAACATCCAAGAGCAAAGCCTAGATCCATTTTTATAAAGAAACCTATCTGGCTTTGTTTTCACGTTTCCAAGTAAACAGCTTTATTTTGCAGCTCCTTGAAACGTAAGTGCCACAGACCACTCAGCCAGTTTATCATCCTTTTTATGCCTGAGACAGTATTTCTGAGCACTGAGATCTTCAGCTCTCTCAACGCACCAGGAAAGGTCTTTAGCTGGGGTGGTTCCCTGGGAGCCCCTGAGGCTTCAGCTATCTCCTACCGGAGACCAGAGCTACTGATTTCCCTTGAGTCACGCTATTAACCGGGAGGGAACAGCAGGAGGATGTGGGCAGGCTGTGCGGTGTACAACGCTATATATGGTGCACCTCAGAAATGGGAAACCCATGCAGGGAATCCTCTTTCCACAGGTGAAAAAGAGGGTGGAAAAAAAAAAAAATCAGGAGTTGCTGACCACCTACATAAACATATGCAGAACGTATACATGGGGTCAAGAGGGTCACGCTGTCATTGTCCCGTGCAGTTCCTGTAGCGTCAACCCAGAACTGCTCCTGGCTGCAGCTGAAAGCCAGATCAAACACACCACAGCCGTGTAAGAACTGGATTCACGTCTGCTGGGCATAGAAACGATTTGCCACGCGCTTTTCTTGCATTATTTTCGTGAGAAGAGGCTGGGTCATTTGGAATTTGAATTCCACACGTGGCGATGCAAACCCGGCACAGCAGGGTTTGCTCTTCACGGCTGCAGAGCTTTAAATTTCCTTCCACTCCAGCAAACTCTCCCCCACTGAGCGCAAATCCCAGTCTCTCACAGGCTTTTTGGCCCTTTGCTTTTAACAGGGAAAGGGTCACTTACGATCGTCGCTGAAGTCATCCACGAGTATGATTTCATGGACGAGGTGCACTGGGGTGCGGTTCAGCACGCTAAGGAATGAAGAGAGAAAATCCATGACAGTGCTTGACCAACTTAACAACCCGGCAAACGGAGCTGGAAAGCCGAGGAACTGACCCGCACGCCAAAGCACAGAGGAGCAGGCTTGGATTTCCAGAAAGGATATACTAGATAAGAACCCAGAAACCACCCCCCAGTAATCCACAGTGCCTGGCTACCAACTCCCTGTAGCCGGATTTGGGAGCCAAGTGCTCTGTATTCCTAGGAAATAGCTGAGATTCACCCTTCTCATCCTTGTGAGCAAAAGCAGAGGCCCGTGCAAGGCCAGGAAAAACTGGCGCTTTTTTTTCCCCAAATTGCACCAAGGTTCCTAACTGGGCTTACAGCAAAGCTATCGTCACCTCTCCAACTCCTCTGGGGCTAATGATACGGTGCCCAGCAACAGCAGGGCCAACACAGAGAAAATTACCCAGCTCAAACCCATCTTTACACAGCTCACAGCTGTGGCAGGACAACTCCTGTTTTTATCCGTGAGCTGACAGTGTTTTGGAGGCTGCCGAGAGGATAAGAGCAGGGCTGGAGCCCACCCAGGTAATGAAAGAGAGAGGCTGGAGGATGTGGTTCACAGCTCCCTCCGTGTGGGCAGACACTGTGAGACACGGCACAAAGCTACAATCTCCCTTTAATTATGCCACCAAGGGTTATTACTGTTATTATTACTATTAAAAAGTCTAGACCTGTTCTTCCCCTTTCTCTCATGGCACAGAGGTCGTGGATTGGTTGCACGGGCTCCAGCAATTCCATCTCCAAATAAACACCAGTGCAAAAGTCACCCTGACAATGTAAGACACGGAGTTGCAGTTGCTATCACACATGCTTAAAATCTTGCCCCAGCAAAGGGTCAAGGCTGTCTGCTTGAAACAGAAGCCCCAAAGTATCCCAGAAGTCTCCTAAGTGCTTGAGGTGGGCTTTGATAATGCCAGTCAGGTTGTACAGGCTTTTACAGCATTTAAACTTCTTTGCCTTCATCCTGAGCACAGCTCCTTTTCCACACAGGATTTAAAAGCCCCCAATTTCAGATCTTCAGAACTCCCACTGGCTCAGGAGGGCAGTCACCCAACCAGCTAACAATCTTGCAGCCCCTGATACTGCCAGATCCTTATTAACAGGTTTTCCCAGTCCCTCAGGCTCCCAAAACTCTGGCCAAGAAAAGCCTGGAAGTCTGGAAAAACCACATCCCTTGGCCCAGACACCAGTAAAGAGAGCTACAAAGGGCAGAAGCCCCAGGGGACGTGGGAGCCACCCAACCAGCTGGCAAAAAATGCAGGCCACCCCACCCAGGGGGTTCCCCTTTGCCAGGTGCCTGCTGCCTGCACTGGTGCACTCCCTCCCCTCCAGATGCTGCAATTACAACTCTGCAGAGAGAAACAGCTGAACTGGATTTTTTTGGAAGGCATACAGGACATCCCAAGGCAGATGCTTGACACAGAATCAGAGAATGGTTTGGGTTGGAAGGTACCTTAAAGATCATCCAGTTCCAATCCCAGTGCCACAGGGAAGGGACATCTTCCACTAGACCAGGGTGCTCAATGTCCCATCCAACCTGGTCTTGAACACCTCAAGTAAATGGGCATGTACAACTTATCTGGGCAACTCACAGAAAATAATTTCTTCCATATATAATGAATGATCCCTCCATGCTGGTTTTTCTTTTCCCTGAGCAGAAATCCTCAAAAAAGGGGCTTCCCTTTCAGACCAGAGTGGGTAAGCCTGGCACCTCCCTTGTGGAGCACCTCAAAAATCACTTCCAAGAATTACTTTCCCTGGAAACACAATCCCTGCCTCTTCCAGTTTCAGGATCTTGGCAAAAGCCATTCTTTTCCCCCACTTCAGATGCCTTGCACGCTAAGGTTTGAAGGAAGAGAAAGCCACGGTGCCCTAAGCAACAGTGAGGAGCTGCTGTGTGCACCCCGACACTTTGGCTTGTACCGAGCACAGTCAGACAACACCACCTCTCCGACACCCACAGCCTACATGAAGTACTGAGGAAAAGTGGCTCAGCGCCCTTCCTCCCACTGGGGCACACAGAACAATTTAGATGTGCTGTTTCCACCTGTCAAGTGTTTTTTAATTATTGTTATTAATAGGCTTGTTATTTTTTAGAAATCCCCGTACGCCAGAGCTGAGTTCAGCAAATTACCGTAGCCGAGCATCAGTAGACAGAGACAGGAGAGCAATATCACGCTCAGTGGAATATTTAACAAGTGCTGATTGCCTGGAAACCTAACTCTGTGAAACCTGCAGGAAAGAAGCAGGCTTGTAAAAAAGCCAGCAAAATAAATAAATAACCCACTGAGAGCATGGGGGGAGGAGGCAGCGGGCAACTTGGAACATTCAAGGCCTGCCTCTGCCTGGTCTCCCCTGCAGATTTGGCTGCCAGAAATGCAATGCAGGGCCTAACTCTACGGAAAGGTGGCTGCAAAGGGGCTGATTCTGCTTTTGCTGATACCAGCCAGAATAACTCAACCAAAACCGTAGCACTGGGCCGTGCAGGTTCAGGCCTGAGTCTACGCTAAGCAGTATTCTAAGCAGTGCCTTGCAGGAACTCCTGCCAGAGCACCTCTTATGGAAAAAAATGGACCATTTCCATGGCCCTGGGCTGGACAGAGGTGCAGCCCAGTCTCTGCTCAGCTGCAGGCTCCCACTGTTCCCAGGTTAAGCGGTTTGCTGCCAACTCTGTGCCTGGGCTTGCCACCCCATAAATCAGGGAAGACGACCCCTGAATGCCAACAGCGGCCGTCTGTGGGACTGACCAGAGCAAGGGGGAAAGGGCCAGCATGCTGACCCACAAGGGAAGGATGTCTCCAAGGCCTCCTCTGGCTCCATAAGCTGCCATCCTTCCATGGAGTTAATGACAGACACCATGTGGGCGGCACAGCATCCCCCCACCTGTACCATCACAGCCCTCTCTCATCAAATCCCTTGTGGGACTCACCCACCACACAACACTCCTCCAAAATTCGAGTGAACAACTCACCCTGGTGAGGGTGGTCCATAGGCTGGCTCTATGGGACCTGATGTCCACCGGTTTCAGGGCACTTTGAGCTCATGATTGCACTTGCAAGTCAATGTACAGAGCCCAGCAAGCCCCAAAAATGCTGCTAAGCCCAGGGCCACTTGCTGCAGGCACAGAGAGATCCCTAGCAAAGCCAAATCCATGTCTCCAATGTGCTTTCTGCCTGGTGCTCTATTAACCACATAATAACACACACATGATGCTGGAAACACAGAATATAAGCACCCCTCCTGCAGCGCTCCTCAGGGAGGATGGGAACAAGAGGCATCAAATCCTCCACATCTTCAACATTACGGTTTTTGGATTTTTTTTTTTTTTTTTCAGATAGACCATAAAAGCACTTTTAAAAATTCAAAGCCGGCTTTTCTATTACTTGTGCCTCTGCTCAGCTTTGATTTTTTTTTTTAATACTTTCTTTATGTCTGTGCATGGCTTTTTTTTCCCTTTTATATGGGTAAAATCAGAAGACAATATTATAGTGCTTTGAAGTCCCTCTGTTATTATAGATTTTTTCCCCTGAAATCAAACATAGGTAGATATATACTGCAGTGATGGGCATATTTGAACAAATCAACACAGCTTCTAAGTTCTGCTGAGCCAAAGATCACAACATTTTCTCCCTTCAATTGCCGAAAGACCTGTTACCATCAAAATGAAAGCTCACACCTCCAGTCCAGAAAGCGCTTACTCAGCCTAATAAGAACAGGTTTGCTGCTGAATTATCTTGAAAAGACAATGCTGAAATTTTCTTTGTTCTGATTGATTTACCTTATGCAGACATAGCCACGGAGAATTTCACCTTAAATTTTCATTGTAAAGTCCCTCCTCCATCCTCTTGAAGAATTTGTTGGGATCCTTTTCCACCTACCCAGAGGTAAGCGCTGGATCCAACAATTTCATCTCCAAACAAATACCAGTGCAAAAGTCACCCTGACCACGTAAGACATGGAAAATGTTTGCGGGAAGGAATTCAGACCTTCTGACCAAGTCAGTGTGGTTTTGGTCATCACCCACTTGCTTTAGAGAGGTGACTGTGGACACCCATCCTAGAGAACTCATGAACCTGGTAATTCTCTCCATGGCAACATATTAGGACTTGTTGGGGGATAAAGAAACACCTTTGGGAGGATAATAAAGCATGAAAAGGGCCAAGGGTCACAATTATCGAAATCAGACTGAAAGTATGGAGAGAAAATACCCACCAAAATGAACTGCTTCAACAACCCCAAATGGCTAATTATGTAGGAAGAAAGACATCACACCAAGAATAACCATAATGAGCTTTGATTACACTGCGGCTTTCGCATTTTATTCTTTCAAATACCCACCAAGCTCTTTGAAATTCAAGAGTTCTCTCATGTTAACATCAAAAGGTAAAAGCACACAGAGGGCTGTGTACTCAGTCACCACGAGAGATGATTAGCAAATTAAGAGAAAAAAAAAGTCCAGGGTTTAAGTAAAAAGCAGAAAAGAAAAAAAGAAATGAAAAAACAGCCAGCACAAAGTGCTAATTATACATTTTCTGTGCAACACCTGGCTTGTTTTTGCTCCTTTAATCAGGCTCATTTCAGTTATGGCACAGACTCTATATGGTGCCTAAGCAAGGAGGCTTTGTCACCTTCCTGTCTCAGATGTGTCTGGATGCAGGCAAGGCAGTGGCACGAGGGGAAGGTGCGAGGTGCTGGCTGCCCAGGACATCACTTTTCTCACCTATAAGCACTGGAAAATGAAAGGCATGATATTCACTCTGCTAATTAATGATCTAAATATTTGATGTGGTATTCACAGCACTTGCGTCAGGACTCCTGCCAAAGGATGTGTTTTGGTTTGTCAGCAAGAGGTAAATAATTTAAGTTTTCTTATTCCTGCCCTGAGCTCCCCAGCTGCAAGTTTGAAGAATAAATAAATAAAAACCACTCAGCAGAGTAAACGGGACTGCCTCACCGTGTGCCCAGCAGGTCATCCACATGACAGGATTAGGATTCCCTTGCTAAATCCAGGCTAGTATTGGATGGAAAGACAGGAAAGAAGAAATTGTTGTTTTGGTGGGTTTTTATTTTTTTATTTTAAATGCTTACTGCTTATTTTCTCCCTTGCTCCTGCCTTCCCACCTTGGGTTTCCTCACACTGTCCCATCTCATGCACTGTTGGAGACTCTCACCATTTTTTAGGCACTGAGCCCTGGAGCTTGAAATACGTGAAACCAAACCACAGAGGGATAAGGTACTTGTTGAAAAGTGAGTGGTTGAAACAACCCAATGATAGTTTCTTCACCATCTGCACAGTATAAAAAAAAAAAAAAAACAAACTTAAATCCCAAGAGCTACTTTGCTATTTACCATCTCCTCCTTTCTGGCCTCTTCTCCTGTTTTCTATTTCCCTTTCTCAGGACATCCAGCCCCTACTCCCTGGACAGCTGTACACATTCACAAGCACAGTTGCACACGCATTTATAAATGCTGACTTCACCATTTGCAGAGATTTGGGCATTCGATAAATTTACCTTTTCTTTTTTTTTTTTTTCCCTGCTTTACTTCCAGCTGGCAAATGGTCAGAGAAAAAGATCATGAAACTTTAAAATGAATTCATTATTCAGCACCAGCTTTTCCCAATAACTCTGACAACGCAAAATGTCCATAAACGAACCGTCCCAAGTGCTCCCAACGTGACCTGGGTAAGGGGTGCCATGGAGGCCACGTGTTGCTGCTTCCTACCATGAGCCTGAAACACACTGAGCCTGCAAAGCAGCTCAGCCTCAGCACCTGGGGAGCACTGAGGCTCTCAAGCACCCAGGAAAACTGCAGGAGTAGCAAAATCTCCCTGTTAAAAAGGTACGTGGTCCCTTCTGCAAGAGGCAATTCCCTCCGCTGCTGCCTCAGCAGCACTTCCTTCTGCCACTCCTCTGCGTTTACATGGGGTCCTGTAGGAAGTGTCCCCTTTGCAGGGACAGTGCCCCGTCACCCACAGCTTTGGACAAGCCAAGAAACGTCCCTTTGTCCTATTTCTTGCTCCTGCCACGGCGATTAACTGAGAACATTGATTCTGCGATGAGGCTGGAAAACGCAACATACTGTAAGTCAGAAAACCAGGTTTGCAATTCAAAATCTTCCACCAGCTCCAGAGAGATCACCTCTGTTCCTCAGTCTGTGCACCTGTCACCTGGGTTACACCACTGTGGAGATGTACAGGGAAGAACAGGGTAGAAGAGGTGCCCAACTTACCCACCACAGTGCTGAAAGCAGTTGGCCACAGACTGCCCCAAAAGGCACAAAGCGCTGTCAGGAGGACAGAGTTTGTTTTGAATGGCCAAGGAAAATGATCCATGTTGTTACAGCCACTGTGGGATGGAGTCGTCTGGAAGATCTAATTAAACTGAGTATTTGGCCAGCGAGAGAGGAAAGACCCCAAGCTGTCAGAAGGCACAGCAAATTAACCTTCGGAGACTAAAGAGGCAGACGAGCTCTCAGCCGGGTCCAAAAAGAGGCAGGGAGGTGGCACTATGTGCACAACCACGTCACCACATCTGGAGAGACAGAAGAGGAGCCATGTTCACCAGCTTGCCACCAAGGATTAGTATCCCTAGGCTCGGCTGGATCAAAGCAAGCCCCTGTGCACTGCATCCAGGAGGAGAACAGTGAACCCTGGTGCCAAGAGGCCACCTCCACACCATGGGGACCAGAAAAAAAGAGGGTCAGCTCAGGAGAGTTCAGGGTCTCAGCCCAGGGAGAGGAAGACGAGATGGGGACCCATGCTGCCATCGCAGTTCCTCACTGCCTGGGCTCGCCTCTGTGGTGCAGCTCTGTGGGGCTCTGGAACTGTCGGGAGATGAACGTACAAGAGAGAGGGCTCAGGTGGGCCCCAAAGCTGAGGAAAACCTCCCCACAGATAAAACAGGAGCACTGGAATTGCCAGGGCCCATAAGCGAGGAGGAGCAGCGCACAGGGCAAAGCTGTGGTGGAAATCACACACAACCAGGTAAGGAAGGCAGTAAAGCCAATTAATCAAGTCAAGCAAAAGAAAAGAAGAGGAACAAGGAAGAAAGTCTTTTTATGCTGGAAATAGGAAACTTCAAAGGACAATCATCTAGAGAAAGAAGTAAAAATTCAGTGTACCTGTATTTCTAACCTTGCCATCACTGCAATGACCAGCTCTCTAATGAAGCCAGATAAGGGGCATCCAGGCCTAAGAGCCGTACCATGGTCTAACACTTCTCATGTGACAGCATCACTCATGATCCCACCAGGCAGGACAGTCAGGTGCTGAGTTATGGGGAGAATTGAGATTAAAATCCATCCCTGCACTTCACATGCTGTAAGCACCCTCTGTCTCAGGGGCTAGAGGACTGCACTTGCCAGCTCTGTTACAACCGGCTCTGGAAAATGGCAAATTCATGCAAGGCACTGTAGAGACAGAAGAGAAGGTCCAGGGTCAAGGAGGTGGTGCACAGCACCAAGCATCAGTGTCACCCAAAATCCACACACCGTAGAGAGAGAAAGCAGTGACAGATTACTGAGTGTGAAGGAAGGAGACAGGATTGGGCATGAAACCATAAAGCGGAGCAGGAATTCAATTTCAGGACTGTCAAACCCACTTGTGGCCCTGGATACGCTCACCTGAGGAAGGATGCTGAGAGAAAAGCTCAGCAAGGACATGACACGGAATAGGGCACAGCTGAAGCCTTCCCCTAACCAGCAACCCCAGTCTGACCAGTACCAGCCATGGCAAGGGGTCCCTGGGGATGCCAGGGTTTCAAAGACAAGACGTGCAGCAGGGCACAGACCTTCACCATGTGTGCATGAGATGCAGCTGCAAAACTCCACTGGCACAGAGCACAGCACACCCACACTTGCTCCACAGAGGAACCCACCAGCCTAGACCTGGACACACCTCACCAGATCTTCCCACAAGAGAACCTGCATATTCAAGGCACACATTGGGATTAAACACTGATTTCAAAAACCTGCAGTGAAAATGAAGCTTTCAGTCTATCCACGACAGCCAAAACACAGCCAAGAACAAACCGACAAATGAAGGAATGGCCACATGCCCAGAGTGCTCCACTGTGTCGCTGTAGGAGTACAGAAACCATCCTTGGAAATCTGGTCTGCATGTGTGTCATTAGGGCTTCTCAATTAGCAAGCCTTTCTGGCACTTGATGGGGCACTGGAGAAGCTCAAACAGCAGCACTGGAGCAGACATCTGTAGAATGAGAGCCGTCCCTAGAGGGCTGGGACAAAATACAGCTGAGCACTCGCACCCAGCTGGATATAAAAGCTCTTAGCCCAGACTCTGTCTAATCTGCTGATGATCCCTCAAGAGTTTCCCATGCTAGACCCTGCAAAGGGAGCACAGCTCCTCACCTTCCTGAGCACCCCACTGTAAAACCTACTCCTCAGAGACCAACTTCCAGGCTAATTTCTCTCGGTCGCCATTTGAGACCACAGCTGGCAGGTCTGGTCCTGCTGCTGCGGTGAGTGCAAACGGATTCTGCTTTTATTCATGATGACCACTGGCCTGTTCACCCTCCTTTAAGAGATCCCCAGGAGCTCTTACCTCCGAACTGTCCTTAGCAGGGTGGACCTGGCCTCGTTGTGGAAGGTGATGACCACGCTGGTGGGCGGGAGGTCCTGGCTGTAGTGCAAAGTTGTACACCTGGGGAGGGAGAAAGCAGAAAAGGCCATTCAGGCACTGGAATTCGAAGCATTACAATTCACTTCATTAACACAGGCAGCAGAGTCCATCAGTAAATGGTCCTCCAGCCACTATTACAAATAAATAAATAAGACTTCTTGTGTGTGAATCATTTCTGAAGGAGTCCAGAAAATGCCAAGTAAGTCACCAAGGATTAAAGCAGCAAAGAACTGTCATTAATGGGAAGCGACGAGAAGAGAGGTAGCCAGCTGGCAGCCCTTTTCTCTAACCAGTGCTTCCCAGCCACCCACCAGTGCTTCTCTCACCCCCCTGGCTCGTGGCACCAGCAGAGGTGAGAGCATCCCTGCAGCTCCAGCTCCAAGCCGCCGCAATCCCAGCCTCCTGAGGAAGCAATTCCCACCAGCCAGCTGCAAGGTAAGCCAAGCCCTGCTTCTAAATTGATTGTTTCCTTATTAATTCTGCCTTAATTGCATAACCAGACTACAGGGAAGATTGGGATTTAAAACTTTCCAAGCCAGCCTGCAGAAGGCAAAAACCCACAGCTGCAACCACAGCCCCTGCTGCCTCCTTCCCAGGAGGAAATGTCACAGACTCTGTAATTACTTTGACCTTTAGCTGATTAAATTTGCGGCTTTTATAGACCGACACCAATATATTCCCAGCTCAGAAAATCCAGATACCTCTGACATCCATGCTGCCCTTTCCAGGTCCCTATCAGTCCCTTAAGATGGTCTTAAGATGACCCAACAGTAGCTCTCCATCACAGCCATCCTGTCCCTTCCCATCCACATGCCACTTGTCTGCTCTTGTGTCACTGCCCAGGTGCTACCACTACCATCCTCAAACGCAGCAGGAAAAAGCCCTGAGCAGCCACTTTTCCAACAAACCATCAGTTTGCTCCCCCAAAGTTCTGGACCACAGTACCTGCAAGGTGAAGTAAAAACAGACAGAAAAATTAATTTGCAGATGGAGAGGAGAAGGCATGTAAGAGCAGCCAGATATTGCTGGTTTATGCTATTCAGAACAGCATGTTGCACTTCTCAAATGCCAAAATGCTCCAGATATTATTTTTAACGAGGTTTTCCATATTTTAATTTTGAAATTGCATTTCTGATTATTTACTAAGTGATCTAAATTAAAGGAAAAAAAGACTGCACAACAGGAGAAACAATTCCAAAGATAAGGAAAAAATGGTATCTTGGGTGGGACAAAATATTTGCAAGCTGGTGCTAAATTAGTTGCTGCTTTCTCTCATTGTTTTACTCAAAACCCTTTCCAAATCCTGCTTCAACTTGGCCAAAAGCAGGTTTCTCATTACTCCCCTGTTCTTTCAGCACAGTCACCCACACCAGAAATTCACCTTCGAGCCAATTCTAATTCTGGGTCCATCCCCAAAGGACGCCAAAGTCACACAGCTATTCCATATGCAGGAGAAAGTTCAGCAACATCGCCCTGTGCGACAACACCCTCATCCATCAAAATTGCATCTCAGGGATGCTGGAAACAGAGGGTTCCTGAATTATGAAACAGCACCAGGTCATGCCCTGAGCTGCTTCTCCGGGTCACTGCGGCCCCTTGCATCATCCAGCACCCTGCTTCAGCTGAGCCACCCCGAACTGACAGGATGAGAAAGAAGCTGCTGCTCAGTTTCGCCACGCTCAGGCTCAGCTCCCGCTTGCTCTGCGGAGCTGCAGGGACAGACTGTGGCAACTGCTCTCCCTGTGCTATTTATACCCCGCTCCCTGATGCGTGTCCTGCCACCCACTTCCAGCAGGGCTCTGTGGAGCAAACAAGGGAAGCTATTTCTGGAGGAGAATGAGGGAGAGTGGAAAATACAAAGTCATCAATACTTTACTTAGGCTATTACAACAGCCAAGGAGCTGGTAAATAAAGCAGCAGCTGGGTGTGTCTGTGCCTCCCACGGGTAGGAGTGCTGGCGACGCTGCAGGCTGGCTGAGGCTCCTCCTGAGCAACAACTTGCCTTTAAAACTCCAGACCGGCCCAGTCAGGCCACGTGCACGTGGGAAAAGCTGGAATGTCACACACGGGCACCTCCAGAGCTGCAACTCACCCCTGGCTCCTGTCTAGTGAGGCTTGTCACGTCCCAAGGACAGGAATGATGCTGCTATGGACCCCCAGCCTCACCTCGCCTCTGTGACCAGCACCACACCACAGCTGGGACTTGCCTCTCCAAAAACTGCCTGAAAAGAGTTGGGCAGAGCTGCTGTATTATCCAGGGCTCCTCCTCTTGGGTCCCTTACAGCCCTGACTCTGCCCTTCCCCAAGATTTTACCCCTGGGTTCTCATTTCAGGAGCCCTCCCAAAGTTTCCTCCACTTGGTTTTCTTTTTTCCTTCCTCCCCCAGCGCATGTGCAGCTAAACATCCTGGGTCCCCAGAAGGCAGATTTCAGTTTAAGTTGTTGACTACAAGTGTCTTTTTTGGCACTAACTTGGGTAATAAAAACCACAGCTTGGAAAAGCATTAAATCCAGCATGTCCAGAATTATTTTGTGTGACAATTACATCTGGGGTAATTTCAATTTAATACCTCACTGCAAGTGAAAATTGCAGCATGCAGCCCTAAAATTGCTGTAATAATGAAAATAAACCCGCTAAAAGCTGCCTGTGCTACCTCAGGCTGTCACTGGATAAACTTTTTGTGCTGCTGATGGTATTTCATAGGTCACCCAATTGCCAACCAAAAACCAAAACAAAACCAAAAACAACACCCACAACATTTTCAGGAAACCAACGAAATTTGAGGTTTTTTAAATGGTTTAAAAACAAAAAAAGGAAAAAAAAGTAATAACTGCACTGCCTGTATTTGCAGTGTATTGAAACTCGCTGGCTAAAGCCATTTAAAGTTTGATGCTTTGACACCTTGCAGCAGGACTGGGGAGCAATCCTAGCATGGCAAGTGCAAGCAGCAATGCTGCCAGGCTGCTCTGCAAGCTCCCAGCATCTGGGTGGGGTGAAAGAAGACAGAAGCCAGGCTGGCCTGCCCGAAAAACCCCAGGGAGAGCATCCAGATGGAGAACAATTCTTATTTCCTCATGGAAGAAGTCAAACTTCATTTGATGGGAGAGTCGCTTTTTTTGTTTAAAGTTTTTCTTCCATTCAAAATGGAAATAATTTCAAGATCAGAAAGTTCTGAAAGGGGTAGTCTGGCTACAAACACCTTAAGAAACAGCCTTGGAAAATCCCAGCCCGGACTGGTTGCCTGTCATACTTCCTTCAGGTTGGACAGAGCAGCACATCTCATCTCCATGGTTCCAATATGCCATCAACAGCTCAGGAATGGACAGAGCCCTGAACTCACTGCAGGAATCTCAAAGCTCTCCTGCAAAGTCCCAGACTTTGGACACTCCAGCACTGCCCCCAGGCCTCCAAAGTCCCTTTCTCAAGATATTTTCCTTGAGTTTCTTCAGCCCTTGTGCTCCTGGTGAGCGGTGTGGTATCACAGACTGGTGGCCTCTGCACACAGCTGCCCCTGCATCCTTACAGATCCTCCTGACAGGGCAGTGCATGCCCATTCCCAGGGAATCTGAGCCCATTTTACATTTAAAATGGCAGACTCCACTCATAGTGCCCCTCACCAAACCACAGCCCACCTTGCCAACACAGCTGCACAGCACAATGGTAAAGATTAACAGTGTGAACAGAGATGGATCTTGCTCCACAGCCTCTCCTGGTGCCCCCAGGCTCATCCAAGGGCACATCACATGCCCAAAGAGCTGTGCTGTGTTTCTCAAAACCTACCTGGTACATTCACCCTTTCCTGTGCCTCATCAACTTCCTTCAAGGAATTATCATCCTCATCCCACTCCCCTAGATTCCCCCTGTCAGGCTTCTGCTCATTCCTCTTTTCTACTTCAACAACCATCACTTGCCAACAACTCTGCTTTGAATTTTTAACGTTTCCCATGAAGTCCAAACTCTCCCTCAACACAGCTCACCACTTCCAAAGCACTCCCTGCATATTTATTTCAAACAGCCAGCTGCATCAGGCAGAGCTACACCATCTTTCACCTCCCTCCTGGCTCCTCTCCTCTCCTGGGAAACACATGGGAGAGCGGTCTTGTCACCACACACCCAAACTAAGGGTATTTGGGTTTGTCTCCACTCTGCAGCCACAGGGCTCCCACATCAGCCCAGAGGACAGGGACCTGCCACCACAAACAGGATGGGTTCACACCACCCCTGACGGACAAACCACTCCGATTTCAGACAACATTCCCCAAAGTGTGAAAAATTACTTCCATGGAGGAAAATGAAAATTACTGCCCCAGGGAGAGAGGAAGCCACTACCCACCACAGGCAAGTACAGAGTTGTCAGTGGAAAGGAAAAGATTAGAGCCCCAGCTGCCCTGGCCAGTAGCAAACCTACCCAGGCTCCGCACACCTGTAGGGATGGATGGCAGGACATGCAGGCACCTTGGTCACACCTCTCAGGACAACCCCTCAGGGTGGCATACACAATGGTGGAAAACCATTGTGCCTAAACCCTGCCTTTGAGCTGCCAAAATTCATAAATCATAAAAACACAGAACGATTTGGGTTGGAAGGGACCTTAGAGATCATCTAGTTCCAACCCCCTGCCTCAGGAAGGGACACCTTGCACTAGACCAGGCTGCTCTAAATCCCATCCAACACCTGAACAACTCCAAGGATGTGGCATTTCACAGCTTCTCTGGGCAACCTGTTCCAGTGCCTCACGGCCCTCACAAAAGAGATTTCTTCCCAATAACTAACCTAGGAGACTTCCATGAAAATACTCTAACAATAGGAACCCTGGACACGGTTTGGTATAGAACTATAAAGCAATGTATGTGCCAGCTCATCTGGAATCCAGTAAGTTCATAGAGCTTACTGCTGGACAGGACTGTGCACCACCTCACTTGACCCCTGGGAAACAGAGTCTCTGGCATTTCTCCCAGTTATTTCTGCATTTCTCAGTTATCCATGCATTAAGTCCAGTGACTTGAGCCTGACTGCAGAGTACCTTTCAAAAAATCATTACCTGATGACCTCCAGAGATGGAAAACCCAAGAAGTGCTGTTCACGTTACAGTCAAGGCATCACTCTCACACAACAGTACAAATGGGACACAACAATTCAGAATTTGCTTGACCAGAGCATATTGGGGGGGGGGAGTCAGTGATCTTCTTCTTCATGGCATTCACCTCCCATCAACACCCTCGGCTCTTCTTGGCTTTCTCCAAGCCACCTTTCCGGCATGGTGCCTCAAAATACTTTTTTCACTTTGAGAGACCTTCAAAACTCTCCTTTGCCTTCCCAAGTTATGCCAGCATCTCCTGCTCCTTCTCTGGGTGTGCTTTGCCACTCCTGAGTCAGGAAGAGGCTGCCAAACAGAGGGCTGGCCATGGTCTGTGCATCTCCAGCACCACCATGGCACCCAGGGCCTCGCCAGGGCACAGCTGGGAGCAGCAAGACAACTGCTGGCACATCCTGTATGTGGGGTCAAGTCTGGCAAAAAGACCTACTGGGAAAGCTCTGGGATTCCCTCTGGTGCTCTCTCTAAGCTCCACCAGGATACACCACAACCTGAGCGCGAACGTGGCTGCTCAGAGCACAGACGTGACCTTCGCAGCACAACAGGAAAGGCAGTGGCTGCAGGAATGGCCACCAGCTACAAACCCTCTCGTGCCCAGCCTGGTCCTGCAGGTCCACCTCGGGCTGGCCGTGGCTGTGGGCAGGCTGGTGCTAATAGAGCAAAGAGAGGCTGAAAACACAGCTGGAAGGCACAACAGTCCGGAAGGCAGCCGTCCCAAAAGGAAAGAAGAAAGGACGCACAGTCAGATGTCAGGTGGCAGCGCCACGTGATTGCAGGACGTGCCAGCTCAAGTTTGGCTTGCCAAAGTGAAAAAATACCCTTGAGAAAGGTCGGTAGGATTTCTCTGTGCTGGACTGGCCTTAGGTTTGCATTCCCAAAAAGGGACTGAAAAATCCCTAGGGTGGCATGCAACAGACGCTGCTGGGGCTGGGAGAAATAGTGTTGATCCAAAGAGAGGAGTCCCTGGCTGAGCAGACGACTTCAGGGTGTGCAAGGGCTGTAGCAGGGGTAAGGAGGGACGTCTGCAACAAATACTCAGTGGTGTTTAGCATCAGAGCTAACGAGGAGTTATTTAGCAGGCTTGAACTAGATGTAATTGGATAAAATTGTAAAGAAGACCATCAGGAAAAATCTGCTGGGGCAGTGAACCAGCTCTGGCTGTAGATTAGATTTCCAGAGGAACCTGTCCAAGTCTGCACCTCTGCCTACCCCACAAAAAAAACTAGAAAATGCACAGAAGAGGACAGTCCTGCAAACTGGTGCAACTCAACCACAGGCTGACCTGAGCTCAGCCTCCTTGACCTGACCAAGAAGGACATTTTTCTACACAGCTTCTGGAACTTGAAGCAGTGCTGTATTGGTCTAGTGTGCAATTAATATTTCCTCTAACTCACTGCCTCTTTCAGTCTCTTTCTTTCTTTTCCCTGCAAGATAGATATCTAAAAAATTAATCAAACGACTAAATTTGAAGAAAAGGGGAAATGCAGGAAGGCAAAAATAACCTTCTGTGCACATGACGTGCTGCTGCCTGTGAACCTCAAAACTGATGAGAAGATGCATTTATAATTCATTAAAAATTTGCTGGATTTTTGTCTTCAGAAAAGGGAAGGGGAAAAAAAGAGAATTTACTAAGAGGGAAGGAAAGAATAGCATGGCTGCCTTTAAAAACAAGTTAAACCAGATTGTGTGTCTTGATTTTCAAAGCAGCTCATGAATAATTCAGACTTCTAGGGCCCTCCACACAGACTCAGGGTCTGTCTTGCTTCTTGACTCTCTCCACCCTTCCTTCTTCAGAACTGAGGCAAAAGGAAAAATAGAGCCAACAAAAGTGAAAACAAGAAAACAAAACCAGTACAATTCAGTAGAATTTTAAACTGATGCCAGTTTTACTGGAATACCAGAGCTGACAGCAAATTTTTTCACTTGCTGAAAGTAAAAGCAAAATCTGGTACCTTGCACCTTCATGGAAAACCACCAATCCATCATTAAAGGTCTTTAGAAGCCAGGACAACCTGAAATTGTGTTTCAGAAGGTTAGAACCCTGGATATAAAAATTCCTTAGGGAGGATGCTTCCTGACCAGAGCTTCCTGGCACCACATGGCAAATCAAAGCAGAGGAAGTCCCCATCCTCACAACACCTCCGTGGTCACAGCTGGGGAAGCACAAACCCAGCTCCACACTGTGATACCTCAAAACCACTTCCAACATGTGGGGATCTGCAGTGCTTAGAGCAGAAGTCCACCCAAACTGCCCTTTTGCTGCAGCTGATGGAGTAGGACTTCAGCTGAAAAAAACAAACAAGAGTTTGATGGAGGACACTGTCTGACGGCCTTAATTATCAACAGGAGCGAGTCTCGGAGAATTAGTTCCATTATTTACTAATACTTGACTCTGATTTCAGCCTACATAAACATTTTAGGTCAATAGAAATAGTGAGACAAGCACGAGAGTTAAACAAACAACTTCATTCTGTCAGAATTACTTGGAGCACGTTATCACAGTAATCGATGGCACGTAATAACTATAAGACAAGTGGTCAATACGTTACAGCAGTCAAAGGCAGAGGATGGCTCCAGCAGAGAGTGATCAATGGCACCCTGGGAATGCTGAAGCACTTGGTGATGAAGGGATGGCCATCACGAAACCATCACTGCGTCCTGGTGTGGTTCAGGTGGGCGCACCCTGTGAAGGGCACCGAGACAGGCAAGGTTTTCTCTTCCCTGTAACAGCCCCAGGATCCTTCCAGTCCAATGCAGGGAAGGAGGCACATGGAATTTAAAAAGGAGATCCTGTGCCCCCATGGACTGGCTGATGTTGCAACAGCAACCCCAAGGGCCATGGCTGGGTCTGGGGTCAATCCTGGTCTGTCAGAGACCCCCAGCCCTCCCTCCACTGGGAAGAATCCTCTCCTGGTGCAGTGACTGCCTCCCACCAGTGGTTCCTGCATCTGCCAACGCACACTGCAGCATCACTTCCACTCCAGCACATCGTTTGTTCCTCAGGAGCCCAATGTGTACTTTTCATCTGATACTCAAAATCACTTGCTTTTAAATACAGCTTGTCATTTTTAGATGACTAAAGTGTCAAAAACATTTGAGATCTAAACGAAATTTTTCCCTTTCCAGGATGAGAAAAACAGATCCCTTTGGCTTTAAGTTTTCCTGTCTTTTTACTTTCAGATTCAAAGCCAACAGCTTTGCTTTTGGTTTATCCTGAAATTGCTATCTCCTGACTTTTCTTTTTCTTAAACAACCAGAGAACCGGAACACCATTATTCACTCAGCTCTGCTGAGCCCTATCTACCCACACAGCCCCCAAATTCAAGCTTCAGAGATGTGGCACTGACAACACAGACATAGCCCAGGTTTGGGGAGTGAGGTGGATCCCACCACCCACTCTGTCTCCATTTCCAGCTTCACACTCTTGAACAAAAGCAGCAGTGCCCATACCCAGGCATTGCTCACCTTGAAATGGAGCAGTTCATCCTCAGGGCGCAGTGACTGGCAGGTCACTGTCTTTTATTAAATTCCAAGCTCTCCCTCCATGTCCCCCACTGTGACAGGGACACGCAGAAAGATCACTGCTCCACAGACACATATCTGGGGAACGAGCTCTTATCTCTGGGTGAATGTGTCACAAAAGTGGAGCTAATTAACTGGGGCTCTGTTTTTGAAAAAGGTTAATATTTTATCACATGTCTTCTGTCTTGAGGAATAATTAGCCCTGGCAGTAGCAGCTCTGCCATTTCCCAAGGGACTGAGCAAGAGACTGGAGGCTGGAGAGAGACACGTGCTATTGATGGACAGACAGCAGCTCAACTCTGGGCTAACAGTGCATCTCACCAGTGGTTACTCCTCAACACAAGCCAACCTGCCACAGAATATTAACAGAGGGAAACCCCTCTCCAAAGGCTGTACACATTCTTCTTGTCCATTCCATGCCCTCTGGTGCAGGGATGCTTTAAACCAAGGCACTGTGGCCCAGCCAAGAGCACTGACATGGGAACACCAGTCCCCATCCCTTCTCCCCAGGCACTCTCTTCCCTCATTGCTCCAGCGCCCCAGACTGCACAACAAAAGGGAAATCCCAAGGGCTCTCCTAACTCTTCCATCCCAAAACCAAACCTGTTCTCCTGGGGGAACCAACCACTGAAGCAAATTCCCATAGGGACTGGGCAGAAGAAGGTTCCCCCAGCGCTTGCACAGAAGTCCTCAGTACAGTGCACAACATCTCTCCATAGGGCTGAGATGCAAGCAGGGAAAATGGAGGAACTGGAAAAAGATGAGGGAAGGGTCATTTCAGACCGACACAGAACTGTTTTGTGCATGCATTTTTCTTGGCAAAATGCAGTGGACGGGTGAGCAGGGAATTTCCAAAATGAAATCAAAACTGTCTCACAGGGAAACAACACCAAGATTACGTAGGAGAAAGAAATACATCACGTGGGGGAGGGGGGAGTGGGAAATGTTCTCAGCTTTTTTTCTCTCTGAGACCGCCATTTTTGGCAAGGAACACAAAATAAAGGTGTTCTTCAGGGAAGGGACAGCTGGGGTGGAAGCTGTGCTTGCTCCCCTGTGAGCTCCTCAGATTCCCCTTGGGAAGGTGCCTGTCCCATGCAGATGCTGTTCCTACCCAGCAAGGCACTGAAGGGCTGGGAGAAGGGACAACTCGGATAAACACAACACAGCAGTAAGAAATTTCGTATTATACCATAGTGTTTGCTGGAACAGTCCAGTCATCCCCACTGCCAGCAGCCAGACTCCAAGACACCGAGTTCCTACAGACTCCCCCAGCACCCCCACTGCCAATCCCCTTTGGCCTGCAGACAGCTTTCAGCCAAGAATACAGCTCAGGAATAGTTTCTGCTCGCTGTGCAGACAAGTGCCATAACTCACACTCCTTGCACAGCCCGTTCAGACGGAAGTAGCTTTGGCCTCCAGAAAAAAAAATGAGTAACACAACCACTTAAGTGGCACATCCTCTTGCATCCCAAACACCCGCCTATACGATTCCATCAGCTCCTCAGGGAGTCTAGCTCACTCCTCAGCTGCTTCTCAAGAGTTACCCTCACTCTTCTCATGCAAGGAGGAGAGGGGAGGAATGGCACTGAAAATCCACCGCTGCAGAATGCGCACCGTCACGTCTGCCACCTCCCTACAGCAGCCACAATCAAAACACAATCAACCCTGCTCCTGGAGAAACACCAGCCTCCCCCAGCCCCAGCATTCCTTCCCAGAACCATTTTTAATGAAATCCTTTTCTCTAGGCAGCCCCTCAAGATACAAAAACTGCAGCATCTCACTTCACCTCAGCTCCTGCCCCCTTGGCAACTGACAACATCCAGAGCCAGACCCCATGACTCCAGGGCACAATCTGCAACCTGAGATCAGTTGAGCTGTGCTCCAAAAACCTGAGTGGAGCCACTGCACAGCCAGGGCGTGGAAGACACAGCACCCCTGAAACCAAGAGGGTGGCAGGAGCTCCTTTTCCTGGGATGCAGTTAGACTGGTGGTGACGATGACCCTGTGTCCCTGCCAAGGAGGCGATGCTGAGTGATCCCACCCACCATCTCTAGCTCCAGGGAGTGATTAGGCCAGGCTTGGAGGGGGCAGAGCAGTACCACAGGCTGCCTCAGGCATCTGAGTTTGGATTGGGATCTCAGTGCCTGGAAACCTCTCTCCTTCCCAGTGAGGCCTGTGCAAGTCACACAGGGTGGTTTGGGTGCCCATGACGCCCAGGGAACACACTAACTCCCAGGAAAGGCATGGGAAGATTCAACATGGGCAATGGCAGAAGCCCTGTCACATCCGAGGAGGGAAGAACAGGCTCTTCAGTACAAGTGCATGTTGCGATGATGGTCCAGCCAGGACCGCCAGCCAAGGACAGATCCCAGCTCAGACCTGGGCTGCTATCCCCAGGGAATGCAACTTCTCTCAGTGCTCAAACCCACTGTAATCCCATTTCTTGCAGACCCTTCTCATCTACTCTTTCTTCCCTTACCACATTAAAAAAACCCAATCAAACCCAGAAAGCTTCAAAAGAGGACATTCCATAGAAAGATATTTGAAAAAAGATCATTGCATTCATCGATTTTTGTCCCCTGAAGCCACCGGTCCCTGCCTCAGAAGCCATCAGGTCAGCTGAGCCCTCCACCTCCACCAGGCAAGAGCACGGGGCAGCAAATGTCACAGACACTGGGGTGGCCACAGATACTCCCAGTGTGGGGACTCAGACTCCCACCAGCTATTTCCCAGGATTGTGAGTGTCCAGCCCAGCTCGCAGCTGGCAAGTCCCCAGAGAGACCCATGACACTCCTTGCGCAGCTCTCCAGGAACAGAAGGTGCAGCTATCAGGCACCTTAAAGCAGGTATTCCCACATCTACCCCAGACACCAACTCCAGCAGAGAACTCGAAACACTGGATTTCTGCAGTGCTAAAATGGTCCGGGGAATATTTTTCTCCACTTTCAGGCAACATAATGGAGTGGAGACTCCACAGGATTTTTGTCTCTGCCCAAGTTTTCTCAAGCCTTTCTCAACCCCACCATTGGCAAAGCCTTGCAATGTTAAGCCAGAGAAGACACATGAGTGTGGTAGTTAAGCGAATCACCCAAAAGTGATGAACACCAAAAGAGGAGATGACAAAACTCCCCTTGTTGCTGTCCCACACAGAACGACCTGATGCCACCAAACACACCAGTATCACCCAAGCAGCAGCACAGACTCCTGCTTGTTAATCACATGGATGAAGATCTCCGGTCACCTCAGCAGCTCTCCATCAATAGATTATATTACAATAGATTTGTTACACAGATTTGGTACTAAGGTAATGCTAAATCCTGGAAAAGATGGCAGGCAGTGAGGACAGGAGGCTTTGGCAGGCACCTACCCCTCCTCTCACTGGAATGTGTTGGCTGTGGGTGACTGGACAAGATACAGGCAACACAAGCTCTGCAAGGACAGCACCTCAAGCAACTCCAAAGCTTGTTACACAAATGCAGGTAGCTACAATTTCCATGTGCTGCAACCAAGGTTTTTAAATGAACATCAGCTTTTACAAAATGCTGGGGCAAGCCGGAGAGGCAGGAGTCCCAGTGGGCTCATTGCTTTCTGCATTGAGACAAACCTGGGCTGATTACAGAGCTGACCCAGCTTGGAGCAGGAGGCTGGATCAGAGACCTCCCGTGGTCTCTTCCAGCCCAAATTATTCTATGATTTTATGAAGTGCCATTTTCTGATTAATAGCTCTCTTGCTTTGCTTGCTTAGCTGCCAAGAATTGCCAACCTCAACACTCCTTGTTCTCTGTGCTACCTGAAAAAAATCTGTGTTTTGATCACACAACTGTTCCTCAAACCTCTTTGGAGTTTCCAAGTCCAAATTCACCCAGAAAACCAAGTGCAAAATAGCACTATGTGTGGTGAGCACTCCAGACGGACTGAATCTACACCGTGCAGAACTGAGCTGTTTTGAATGAAAGACTTAGATTTTGGCCCATTTATACCCATAGATGGGTCAGGCTTGGCCAACAGACAAAAACCGGTGTCATCTCAGGATCTGTGGGCAGCAAACTGGCCACCACAACCATGAGATGCTGACAGAGCTGCCTGACAGGGGCTAGGAGGCCAAAATAAGTGGTGTGTGATAGTCTGGGGATCCAGTGCACACCTTTACTCAAAGTACACCTCACCATTAATTCTTTGGCCAGTCAGGATCTTCCCAGTTTGCATCCTCTAAATCACACTTGGGGCTTCACACTTCAGCTCATTCCAAAGCCTCAGCAACACAGAGGTCCAAATTGTGAGTGACAGCAGATATAAACTCCAGCACAAAGCTACAGATAACGGGGTTTGATAAGGGGAGCTCCCCACTGAGTCTTCTGCTAGCACACAGCAAATTCTCCCAGCTAGGGGAACTGACTGTGCTAGCTACCAACCTGTTTAGGGTGGATCTGAAGTCCTGGGGGGCTGTAGAGCTTGAGAACAGAGTAACTACAATGAGAAGAGATAAGAACAACAATTCCCTAAAACATAAAATAAATCCCAGCACCACAGGACAATCCCCTCTTACACCACCAGCGCGGCTGGATCTCAAAACAGCTGGTCAGTTGCTGGTGATAGTGTGTGGAGAGCGAGCTGCTGCCCAAAGCTGCCTCTCTCACTGACTTTCAGCTGCCCAGCAGCTTCAAGAGAAGCTACAGAACGTGCTTCCCTTCATATCACCAACCTGTGTTAGCTACTACTACCATTGCCAAAGGGTGACTGGGCTGCACAAAAGAATCACGAGCAATTCTCCCTCTGCCCACCCTGTGCAAGTTTCAAATTCAGGCCACAAAAGCCATCTGACCAAGGGCAGAGACAAAACCTCAGCCAATGCAGGCAGCTCTAGTTTATCCCAAAGGGACAAGCCAGCCCCTACTCGACGGATTGTTCTCTTATCTTCATCCTGAGAGATCTCAGCCTAAGGAGGTGATGGAAAAACACAGTGCTGAGAGCTAACCTCTTGGGCTCTGGTGTCCAAGAGACAAAAGCAATCATGCTGCTTCCTAATGGAGATACTTTAGTCTCAAAGGTGTTTTCCACCATTGATTTGTGTACCTGCTCACCTGCAGGGTCGTGCTCTGCTCTTGCTGTCACTGGAAATAGGGAGACCAAGACCAAAGGCAGGGGTATCCCAGATCTTCCCTTACCCATCTGTTTCAGCCCCAACATGCTTTGCAGGCAAAAGATCCAGGGACAGCCCTCACGCATACAGGACCTTGCCCAAATGTGATAAATCTTATTTTGCAATGAAATGACAAATGTCCTGGCTCAGCCCAGAAAACAGACTAACAGCTGGAATAACAGATCAAAGGACAGAAAAACTCTTCAGGATATTGCTGGCAGCCACCCAGCAGCTAATAATGAGCCCCAAAAGCAAGAAGAAACCTGTACCCCCCTACACTAAGCTCACACAAGGTGCTGCCACCCTTCTCCCCTCAGGGCATCATGCAGATGGGGGAGCAGCCAGGCAAGAGGGTACAGGACAGAGCAAAGCCAGCAGCACAGACATCTGGCCACATGAGGACACCTCTTCCAGCTTTCACCAACACCAGGTCCAGAGACGTGGCAGCATTTGAGCATTCCCTCTCCCCCATCCTCCTCACCCGCCTCCCTCCTTCATCCAACCTCATGGACAGGGGTCCATCCACCTGCACTGCACTCAAGGCTCCTCGGCTCAGACCTGCCCCACCATCCCTCTGCCCCAAACAGGTGGACTCAGCAGCATTAGGAACAGGGAGATCACACGCAAATACGCACCCCTGCCCACACCACCTCTTGCCCTGCTCTACCACACTGCACACCCCGAGTCAGCAACTCATGAGACACTGCTTGAATAAGCACATTTTAAAAATAATAATCCCTCAGGAGTTAGTCTGCATTACACAGCAAAGTGGATTAGCCAAGCTACAGTCCAGAGGCCGAAGTACAAAATGTATGGAGTCAGCAAAGTGAAAGACAACAGGAGACCTCAAAAACCTCTAGGTTTGGTTCTGCTCTCAATTGTGCAAGGTCATCTAGGTCCCTGCAAACCTTCCCTCAAATTCAAAGTGGGTTTGGTCACCTGCTAGGGACCCTAGGGATTGACCAGCTTCTGCGGTTCTGATGTTCAGGTACCACTGAGGACAGCAGAGCAGAGCCCCCACTCTGTCCTGCCTGGGCTTTTCCACACATGTTGTTCTCCAGACATTAGGTTCCTCCTCTGGGGACTCTCAAGAAACCAAGTAAGAAAGGTAAGATGCTTAAATCCCTATGTGAGGCAAAAAATGCATTTCTAGTTGCTGAGACCCACTGTTCACCTCAAGAACAACCTCGAAGTGGTTTTGGTCTGGAGGAAAAGGAAGCTGGAGGAAGACAAGGCAATGTGAGAAGCCCAAGGGCATCATAAGCATTCTAAACCAAAGGCAGTGCTGTCAAAACCTACTTTCCTCCCCTTCAACTCCTCACTCCCAAGAAGGTATCACAATATTCTCAGTCCACTCAACTGTTTGCCACTTTGGGTGCCAATCACCAACTCACCCAAAACCAGAGCCGTTCCAAAGCCTGCATGTGACACAGCCGCCCTCATTTCATCTGCACAGGGATGCCAACATGCGCTCCCGTGTGCCGCGTGCCAGCCGTGTCCAAGTGGGACACAGGGAAGGGCAAAGAGCCACACTCAGCCCCAGGTGCACGCAGGTACCACACCCAGCAGAGGTGACCCTCAGGACCACCTGTTCTTCCCAGCCATCCCCACACACAGCACAGCCAGGTACTTCTGCCTACCCCAACCAGAGCTGCTCCACCGTGATGTGGAATGTGCAAGCTCTGCACCCTCGGGATGCAAGCTGAAATTAATGGGTCAAAACAGCACTGCAGTGTGTAATGCTCCTGCTCGAGGGCTGAAATTCGGACATTTCTGGACCTTGAGAATACAAGACAGCAGCTCTCTGCTCCAGGGGAACATCACAGGCACCACCTACATCTTCCCATCCCTCCATGAACAGTTCATATGAGCAGAGCAACCAGTCCTAAGCAGCCTTCCTACTGAAGGGACACTCTCCAGCTGGCACAGCACAGGGATTTAAGAGAAGAAACCTGGAGGAAATTTTAGAGCGTGTGTCGTTCCCCTCAAAGAGAACAGGACAGACTACAACAGCAGAGCTTTTCTAGAGGGCACAAGTTGGCAGGACCTGGCTTCTGGGCTGCCAAGATGCTCTCACCTTCAGCAGACACTGCAATGCCTGATCTTCATGCCTGCAGCATCCCTGCCAGCCTCGTGTTTCAATCACAACTTGATCTTAGCAGCTGCTTTCCTTGTCTCAGACACACACATACACAAACACACCCCTCAGCAGCTGTAAAATTAAATTTTAGCTGGGTAGGTAGGACCTCTTGTAAAGCACTTGGGACTCAGGGAAGGAGGGAACTTCAAAAATGCAGAGTCTTATGCTAGAATTTGAGAGGGCTCCATCCTTGGCCTTCTTGCTGTATCAGCTCTTGAGACAGCACTACTAAACACGTATCGGCGCTGCTGGAGTGAAAAGCCAGACAAATAGAGGAACACAGACACTGGGAGACGCCTGAAGTTGGCTGACGTGATTTGCAAAACTGGAGAAGTCTGCTGGAGGCTCCCACCTCTCCTCCAGCCTCTCATCTCCTCTCCTTGTCCCCGATTTCCCCTCTCCGCTTTGCCGCCCTCAGCCAGCACAAACCCCCGCTCAGGCCGGTGCCGGCCGCGCCTCGCGGTCCCAGCTGAGCCTGGCAGCCACAACAGCATCTGCACATCCATCAAACCCAACGGAGCACGGGGAGGCGGAGGTCAGCCCAAGCAGCATATGGAGCACTGGCGTGGTGAATACCAGCCTCCCCAGGAGCTGTCTGCCGCAGATGGAAAAAGCCCAGGAGCCATCACGACAGAATCTTCTGGCTGGGGGCGACGCATCCTCCCTGTCGGCTTTCCAAGCCGCTGAGCAATACTGGAAACCTCAGCTCCTCTCCCCGCCATGCTCACGCCTGGCACTGACTCATTCACTGCCGTTTCGGTCCCGCAGTTTGCCAGTGGGAGTTGTAGGAGGTGGGACGTGGGGATGAGGTAATCCCAACTGCATGTGGCTACCGTGGTGGAGGGGGACTAGCCACCCACTCCAGCAGCACGAGCTGGCTGTGCACGGTGTGGATGTGACACCAAGGTCCAGGTCCAGTCTGCTGATGCAGTCACAGAGATGGTTTAACCTCGACTTTTGGTAGGCATGGGATATACCACCACAGGACCATCCAAGGACCTCTCCTGGAGACAGGCAGCCCTTTATGTGGCCCAAGGGCTTAGTCAACAGGCAACCAGGAATGGAATTAACAGCAGCAAAACACAAGAGGGTCACCAGGAGCAATGCTCCAGCTGTGAGATCTCCCAGGCCAAGTAACACAAGGTAACCCACAGAGAGCATGACAGTTCCCTGGCTGAAATCACCCACAAACCAAGCAGAAGCTCATAGCCCTGCACCAGCCAGAGGCAGACAAAGAGTCACCACAGTTTCTCCTGCTCTGATTCCTTGGAACACTGCAATTCCTCTCCATCTGAAACTATTCCACTGGCTGCAATTTAAAAACAAAATCAATCCAGCAAACATTGCTAAGCAACTGGCTGTCAGTGCCACATCCCATCCCATTGAAAGTATTTGCCCTCTCCATGACCTCCTGGCAAGGAGCTTGCTGCTCAGCCCTTGCCAGATTTTGTATATTCAGCTATCGTTGTCAAGTCCAGATGCTGGGCTGGATTAGCAGAGAAAACACCAGGAAACCTTCTGCAGCCACGCTAATGAAAAACACCCCACTGAGATGCTGTAAGGGGCAGCTTTCCCACAATCCAGTCCCTAGGACTAGGATACAATGCATGGATCTCTGGGCATTACCACAGTGCGTGGGTCTGCACATCTCAGTGCTGCCACACGTCGTACAGAGGCAACGAAGGATGGAGAGCCAACACACTGGAAACCTGGTCACAGAGCAGAGTACAACACCTGAGAGGCTGGAGGAGAACCTGCTTGTGTATGGGAACAAGCTGAAGTGATGGGTGAGACTCTCCCCAAAGCCTCCTAAACCCTCATGCAAGCCGGGCAGGAGCCTCTTGGCACAGTGTGGGGTCCATGACAGGATGTACCTTGCTCCAAATTCAGCTGGAGTAGAATCAAGGTCCGACACTTTGGCTTCACTCTCAAACAAGGAAGCCTGAGCGCTTCCAGTCTGGCTCACACAAAGCAGCTTAATCCAGGTTTTCCATTGAAACCAAGCCTCTAAACACAGCCTCCAGCAGAACAAGCAGCATGAGCACTAGGGGTGTCCTTTCTCCCACAACAGCCTGGTCCACACAACCCTGCTCTCCCCTTCACAGGAGGGACATCTAGTCAACCCCATGCTGGACTCCCTTTATACATTCTCACACAGCCATCAGCAATTTCTCCCTGCTCCGAGAGCAGGCCATGTTTATCCGTGCTCTCCCACACAGTTCTGGTGCACAATTCAAGATCAGCCTCCAGGTTGCACGGCAGGCCCTGAGCATCACGTGCAGCAGCTCCCGGGATACCTGTGCTGTAAGTAAGGATTATCTTTCCAGAGAGGGCTCAGCTCCGCACTTTCCTCTCTCCCTCAACCGCCAATCCCAGATCCTTCTCCCTCCCCCATCCTCCCCATCAGCGCCTTCCTCCCCCAGATCTCCCGGCAGCCCCATTTCCTCCGTGGCCACTCTAATGCTCAGCTAATGGTGCATCATCCGCAGCGTTCTTCAGGCATATTCAATAAATCAGAATCCAATTACCGGGTTAAGGAAATTGGAAACAAATTAAATTAGCCCCAGCCCCTCCCACATGCCGTGCCCTCACTTCCTCCTTAATGAGAACTTTTCTTTCACAGGAGCACTCGGTGCCACATCTGCCCGCCCAGGAACAAGGTGGCTGCCACCTGTGCAGTGGGGGTACGGCAAGGGGCAGCCGAGCCAATCTTCCCTTTTAACAGGGCAGATGGTTAATATCCCTGGCATTAAATCTCTCCAGGAATAGCACATTTGCTCTCTGCTCAGCTATAACAGGCGTCCGTCAGGGCTGACAGCTCCTCTCCGGAGAAAGGAGCATCTGGTCCTTACAACAAAAAGAAGCTAAACAAATAAATAAGCACATTGCTTGCTACAGGGCTGGGGAACTGGTGCTGTTTCAGCATTTCAGCCTAAGTGCTGCATTTGAACTGGAACAGGGGAAATTCAGAGTTGGGTCAGATGCCAGGAGTGGAGCCACTCTGATTTGGGGTCAAGGTGCAGCAGGGGCAGCAGGTGCCATGGCTGGATCCAGCACAGAGTTCCCACCAGAGCAGGACAAGGCAGTAGACACAGCTGCTGCCAGCAAGTTGGGACATAATGCCAGGCACAGCTCCATGGAAAGAGCTTGCACCAGCTGTAGACTGGTGACTGACAGCAGGGACCAGGCAGGGCACACACCAGGCTGTGTCCTCAGAAAACAAGGAGGAAAACTGCATTGAGGGGACTTCGGGAGCTTTTCCTTTACCACCAGGACATCCTTGCGCCACCCCATCCAGCAAACTAACAATTAACCCCAGTGACCTTCAGTATGAAGGGCAGCTCTTCCCTGGTGAGTTTGGAAAGACTCCAGAGGGAAACTACAGCTGAGACCTCAGCAAGCAAGGGTGCCCCAAAACTCCCACCCCACCCTTCTCACACTGCCAAGGGAGTGCAGCTCCATCTACAAGGCCACTGTTGCTGCAATCCTCCCTGCCTCTCTCAAGAGCTCCTTTGGGCACCAAAGGATATTTTTGACTTCAGTGGTGCTGGAGCAGCTAGTAATCCAGCAAGTTCTTACTCTTCTCTCCTCCTCACTCAGCAATTATCCCTTATTCCCCACTCCTCTCCCTGCAGAGCAAATTCAATGCTCAGCAGTTATTTTATCCCCATTGCACCCCCTCACTGCATCGCCTGCAGAGCAGGAGTTCCCAGCACCAGCAAAGACTTTTCCCAGTACTGAAACTTGCTCTTGCACACCCATTACTTTTCTGAAGGTAAAATAAAGGCCTTTCCTTTCCTTCCCTTCCGTCTGGGAATAATTTATGCAGTTTCAATTAATAGGTTTAAGGCTTCCAGACATGCCAAGAAATCAAGCAAAGGGAAAAGACTCAATCCCAGAAACACAACCCAGGCAGACCCAATCCCAAGAGCACCCAGTGGCACCCCAAAACCACGGCCCTGAAGGGGAACGGGACTGTGCCCCCACGCCGTGAAGCCTGGTGGGGAAGATCAGGAGGAGCCAGAACCTGTGATGGCGGGTGTCGCGGACAGCGCGGTCACTGGGGATCCTCTCGCTCTCCCGCTGGTTAAAGGCATGGAGCCGGTACGGGTCCTCGCCGCCCTTCCACCTCCGGGCACTCAGGTACCTCCGCTCTTCAAACTGATCCCAAAGGTCGTCCCAGTCCACGTCCGATTCCTGCGCGCACAAAGTCAGCCCCGTTAGAGACAGGAGAGACCGGAGGACACCTGACCCCGCTCCAGAGCTCCTCCCAAGCCCCGCCGGAGGTTGGTCAGCCCTGCAACACGGGCAAGCATCGCAAGAGCAGGTTAACAACGAGTCCCATGAGGTCTTCAGGGTTTATTTTTTGTCCTTAGGTCCTGAAACACCACGTCAAAGAGAGCCTGCCAATTTGAATTGAAATGACTAATTTGAAACCGAATTCAGGTCTCTGGTGGATCCCCCTCTCAACCAGCACGGTCTCAAGAAAACATAAAAGCACAAACGTTTTGTAAGGATTTTAATTTCTCTCCAGTCAAAAAACAAAGGTATTTTACATCACATGACCTATTGCCCCCATAACCTTTCAGGCAGCAAAGGAGTAGTCCCACATTTCCACAGCCACATCCTAGCCTCAGGGCCAGCTCCAGCAACAGGACCCTGGAAGAAGGGGGCCATCATGCTCCCAGCCCAATTTCAGTCCATCTTTGCCACCACATGTCTCCCACTGAGGTCTTCAGCCTTACCGCAGGGAGAAGAGCAGGGAAGCACGCGCCCGTGTGGTCCCCCCGCTCCAGAAGGATGGGGGAGCTGCATTTCGGGGTTACCCAGCAGCTCCGACAACCTTCGGGGGTTTAAGCATTTCTTGGTGGCTCGGTGCTGTCGGGGTTTAAGCATCCCTGAGCAGCAGAAGCTGTCAGGGATTTAAGCATCCTTTGGCAGTGTCTGAGGCAGCCAGTACAAAACAGCGCCGATAAGATCTCATCGCTACAGCAGCACAACCTCTTTGATCTCAGCCTACCTGTAACACTGAGATGCAAACATTTACAGACATCTCAGCCCTAAAGAAAATTGTGATCTTATCCAATAATTGATCTTTTTCTCCTGCTTTTCTTTCCCCCCCCCCTCCTCAGTTCACACCATCTCAAAGCCGATTTTGCCTGCTAATAGCGCAAAATGAAGCCTTTGAAAAGGGCGATTTTTATCCCGTAATTGATTTTACTCACATCTGGCAGTGCATTTTCTGTAGTCACAGGAAGGGGAGGAGGGAGCACTGGCTCCTGCAAGTGAACCACCATAGGAGCAAGCCTGTGGCACCTCCAGCCACAGGATGCCCCACAGAGCTCTGGGTTACGGCAACATGAACACTCCCAAAAAGCCAACAAATTCCAGGGACACAGGGGTTTCCAGACACAGGGTTATAGTCATCCTCCCCTGCACAGCCTTCTCAAGACCTCTCCCAGCCCTTACCCCAGTGTGAGAAGATCAGAAGAAACCCCTGAGTCATACTGAGAGGAAGTTATTCAGGACTGGAAGAAAGTTATTCAAGGCTGGGAGAAAGTTATGAAACCAGTAAGGTCCCCGCAGGAGTTTTACGAGGAGGACACATATAACCCGCCCGCGGACTTTCGGGAGGGCCGACGTGCACAGGGTGATAAATGCTGTTTATGTTGGGTTTTTTTCTAAGGCATCTTGCAAAACATGATTTAGCACCGCAGTAAAAGATCAGGGAAAAGTGAGGCGATTGCATCGCGGAGCCACCCGACAGCCTGATGTTTATAAGATTTCACGATGACCCCAGGAGGCCTGGCGCTGCTAAAACAACCGCCGGAGCCGCAGTCTCTAAATTTTAATGCTGTGAAGAAAAATAAAAGTTGGTTTTATCAAACTTAATAAGAAGATAAATGGCTTTCCAAAGTGGCCACACAGCACTTAAGGCTGTAGGATGTGTGCGTGTGTATATATGTTGTTTCGGTTTTTTTAACGTCAGTTAAACCCAAGAGCCTCGGATCAGCTAGAAGGGTGCAGCTGGGCAAGAATCTGATGGCTCAGGTGGGAGGGCTGGTGGATTCCTCAAGAAAACTGGAGCTTCTGCACCTGCTGGAAGGGCAGCGAGGCTCTGGCCGGGCAGTAGAAGCAGGGGTTCGGCACACAGCAGGGTCCTTCAGGGCCTGGGATGGCATTTTCCCAGCATCCATCTAACCCCACTAATGTCCTGTTACCGGGGGTGGGGTCCCAGCAGTAAATGGATACATGGGCAAATACCGGTGCCTTATGCCACAGTATTCACTTCTCAGCCTGCTCTGGATGAGCACTGCATCCCAGGGTTGCATTCCTGGTTCACTCTGCAGTGAATAATTAACACTCCTGTGCAATCTCCACCTGAAAGACATCAGCCCACCTTCATTCACCCAGGCCCTCCTTTTCGGGCTGAGGAAAGCTATCAGTAGTGTGAATACTAAATATCGGGTAATTAAATACATACCTGAGATCAAGAGTAACTACATGCCAGAGATTAAGGAGTTCTTTCAATCCCTATCTGGCCACAAAACAAGACCAGGCATTGGGTTGACTTTCTGAGCCAGAAGGAGATACTGGGGCTCAGTCACTTGCTTTTGATCCACATCACCTGTCCAGGTCTTCTGGGTGTTCTTTCCATCCCAAGCCTCCCTAAAATAAAAGCGTAGCTGAAATTGGAGCAGGATGCTCAGACACAGGTGCACACCGACCTCTGCACAAAGCAGGGAAGAAAAGCCTGAAAAGCTCCCAGCTGTGCAGGCAGCAGGAGACAGGAGACCTCAGCAGCCTGCGCACAGGGACTCACCTGTTTCTCACCTGCGCCTGATCCGAGACAAGGAATGAGAATTAAAGCACCAGGAGAAATCCCCTTTGCTCACCCAGGGACAGAACATTGGTTACAGGTTACCAGATAAGGTCTTCATTATAATATTTCCGCCATGTATTATCACCTCTTCCTCACACCAGAATTGTGTCTTGGGAGTTATTTAACTGATGTGCAGAAATCTAAATTTAATTTATTATGATCTAACTCACTTTAGAGGCCAAATTACCCTGCACTAGAAAAGGATCAAGTCAATACTCCACTTGACTTTCTATTTATCTTCTACAGGGCTCATCTCTCCAAGTTTCCTATTCTCACGTACTAGTAATAAATTTTCATTTTTTTTTCTTGGAATTAGGTAATTTCTCTTTCAACACTGCAGTTTAATGACTGGTATTAATTATAGGAAACACAGTCAATGCTTAAAAGAGTTCGGGAGACTCAATGAGCCTGAAGGAAAGAGAAGAAAAATATATCCAAGGGGTGGCTGTCTGCTCTTGGCAAACAAGTTTTGTCTCTTCCAACACCACACTAGGGGGGTCCCCAGGGGTAGTCAACAAGAGGGACACCCACAAAAAGACAGGGACAAAATTCCTTGTGGAGAGAAGCTTCCATCTCACACCAGCACCCAGCCAGGAGCAGGGCTCACCAAGAGCTTTCTCTGCCATGTCAGTAAAGCATCCCCCAAAATATGACCCACTAAAGGCACCTCCTCCAAAACCACCCATCACCCTCGTTGGCTTAGAGCAAGCACGGAGGCAGCTTTTCACCGTAACTGTACATAAAAGATTAAAAGCCTCTCAGTACAAAGATGTAATTTGTCATCTGCCTCTTAAATCACAGCTCAGAAACAAAACGAAAAAAACCAAAACCAAAAGCAAGGAAGGGAAAAAATAATATTTAAGGAAAAAAAGGAGTGGTGCTGAGGGGGGAAAATGGGTCATTAGCAGCAAAACTACAATTTTCTGGCAACTGCTAATGCCTTGTTTATGTGGATTTCTGCGAATATGACATTTTAATGGCATAATAATTGTGTGATTACAGTACAGCAGGGATCGCTGGAGCGGGAAGGAGGAACACGCAGCCCAGCCGGCTGCTGCTGCGGGCCCGCGGCGTCCCCGTGGGATGCTCTGCTCCGGCAGGCAGCCCCCGGCACCCCTCCCGCCACGGGAGGCCAGGCCAGGCTGGACACCGGGCAGGGAATGGGCTCGCTGTGACAGCACTTTGGCCGCACAGAGGGAGCCCAGCAGTGAAAGGGCATGTCAGGTGAAAAGCCTGGCCCAGGAGGAGCCAGCGGGGACTGGGGACGGGCAGGTCACACCGGTCCCCAGGGCCAGCCTCCAGCTGCCCAGCAAGACAAGGAGTGGGCAGTGCGAGCCAAAGGCAGATTCTGATTCACTTTCTTATTTTGTGGCACTATTTTAGCACAGAGGACTTAAGCCTTTGCTAAAATAAAAGCCATTTTCCTTTCAGGGCTGCTGAGTTCTACCTTCAGACCAGCGTGAATCGGACCAGCGCCATGAGCATCATTTCAGGAGGCAGCAAACCCAAGCCAGCCCAGAGGGCTGGCAGAGCTGACAGGGTTTTCCAGGGAACCCATTCGGCCAGAAAAGGGGTTTTGTCATTGCAGGTGCAATGACAACCTCAAAGGAGTCTGGCAGCAGCCAAATGTGCCCTCTACCTCAATTCCCCTCACACCCAGCTTTCCCTGGAAAATCTCATCCCTACATAATCCCTGGCCGAGCAGTTGCCATTGAGCCCATTCTCTGGGACTCAGGCATTAAAAAACAGGAGAGGAGGGGGAAATAAAAAATCACATCAGCCTATCAAAAGCTCCAATAAACACGTGAAAGCTCTGGAAACTCAGATGCCGTGCAGCACGCTGCTGCCCGGTCACGCTCTGTCACTCCTCTGCCAGCGAGGACGTCTTTGTGCTCAGCAGGCTCGGGGGCACTGGAGGCAGAGGGCAATCTTTCAGCAGGAATTGCAACCAGGCATTATACAAATGAGATTTAGAAGTCTCACTGAAGCGCGGGGCCCCTGCAAACAGGAAGTTCAATTATAGAGCTGTTGCTGGCCCAGGCGCTAATGCCATCTGAAAGGATTATAATACTTCAAACAGGACAGGGCTCATCCCGCCTCGTCCTTCGGTGCCAGCACATGCACTTAAGAGGGTCAGCAGCACCAGAGGGAAAAGAAGTGGGACAGCATCACGCTGCCTTCGCCCTCATCCCTGAGTAACCCAGACGGGGCACCGAGGTACAAGATCCTTCAGGCAAGTTTTGGTGTAGTTTTCTCAACCCCAGAGCCCAGTGCCTCGGTTAGCCCTGAGCAAGTAGTGCTGAGCATCACAACAGCCTCAGCCCCAGGATACAAGGGGGAGACAGACAGAGCACCATGGCCACAGTCTTTGCCCCATCCAGAGAGGATGTGGTGGTGCAAAAAGCAGGCTGTGGGCCTTTGGAAAACAGGCTTTGTACTCATCCTGCATCACATCCTCCAGGTACATCAGGTACCCTTCAGCATCGAACCAGTACGGACCCTGGAAATCACCTCCTCCCTCTTGCCCTCCCTCCCCAAACTGCACAATCCCTAAGCCAGTCAAGCACTTAAATACAAACTTAAGCAACTCCAGGCATTTGTAGTAACCGACAGAAACCCCTGTTTAAATACCTGAAGTTAAGTACTTGCTTAAGTGCTTCACTGGCTCAGTGCCCCTGCTTTGTGCTGACACAAACACACTGGGAATGGAGGTAGCTCTGGGCCCTGCCATGATCTGCCCTAATTAGTTTTCTGACCCACGGAGATTTTAGCTGCAGTTTGTTTATTTGAGGGCTGTGAAACTCCTCTTCCTCCTGCACTGGTACCTGGACACAACATTCATGAGCACCTTGGTGGCAGCTCCTCTGGGACCCCAGGGGGACACACAGCAGATCCAGGATCCCACCCTGCTCCAAGGAGAACCAGCACCTTCCCTGGCTTGGAGGTGATTTTTTTTTGTCTCTCAAGGAAAACCTTCAGATTTGAGTCTGTTCTGACCCCGCTTTGGGGGAAGAAAGAACAAAACAACAGAAAAATCAAATAAAATATTAATACAGATACCTAATTAAAGCAAACCACTTCTCCAGCAAAGCCTACCCTGCAGCTGGGGTCCCTGGAGAAGCACTGAGCATTCACCATTAAGCTTCTCGTTGCCACTGACTCTTTTCTGCTCACGCACATCCACAGGCATTCTACTCCATCTTCAAAGGATGGAGCATCGCTTCCTCCTCTGCTGGCTCGGCAGGGAGCACGAGTCCCTGAGGATCTTTCAGTGTCTCACTCTCTCACTCGGCCCTGAGACCAAGACCACACTGTGCCCACCTTTCCTGCCCTTGCTGCTCACCAGCCCTGTAAAATCTGCTCCTGTGTGGGCAGAGCCTGGACCTCTCCTGTGGCACACGCACACATTCAAGCAACCACAGCACCTACCGCATCAGGCAACAGGAATGACAAAGGCTGGAAAGGGTCCATGGAAGAAGATGTGACCTTCAAGAACTGGAAGAAGACTTGACCCTCACAAAGTACAGCTGCAACTTCAGCCTGGATGGAAACATCCCCCTCGAGGCCTTGGAGAAGGCTCTTCAGCATCTTCTTATCACCCCCACACTCAACTGGCATCAGCTCAGGCTGTTGGCCAGGGATTCAGTGCAAGCAGCTGACCCAGGGCTAAGGAATCTGGGCCATCATTAAGTCAATCACAGCTAGAACCAGCATTTTGTCTATCTTCTTGTCTGTATCTGTGGTAAACAATACACACGGTCTGAAACACCCTCCAGAGGCTTAAATCTGCTCAAGTCTCCAGCCAAATATAACAGCATGAAAAGCCACTGGAGAATTACTGATGCTTTTTCCAGTAAGGGCACCAAAGCCTTAATTTTAAAATGGATGGCCAGGGCAGCCACCAAAATGGGGAATTTATTCGCAAATCAGGAGCAGGGGACTCCGAGCCGCACAGAGGGAAAGATGACAGATTCATTGCTTTGATGAAAAGCCAAATTTTGTTTCAAGGGCTTCCCTTAGGAGAAAACGAGTCAGCTCGGAGTTCACACCACACTTATCAGCAAGCAACTGCTGCACTGGCAGTGGTGCCAGGTTAAAATACATCCACATCTCCCACAGGCAGCTGGGGCCAGAGCTCCACGTGTGGACAGTGCTCCTACCCACTGGCTGTAGCACCAGGCCACCATCCTGCCTCTACAGAGGGACACGCAATGCATGCTAGCAGCCAGCATCACACACCCCAGACAGATCCCAGGAATTCCCATGGTAACCCTCACCACCTCCAACATACTGAAGAACCTCCTGCCTCTCTGTGACGATGGAAAGGAATGCAGGATCCGGGCCACTGACCTCTAGAAACAACATCCAGCAACAAAATTCCTTGCATTTCCACATAGAAAGATGCTCTTGTCTTGAACCCTCAAAATCAGGTGTGTACATAAGAGTCTCACTGCATAAAGAACACAGATCTTAACTCTTTACAATTATAAATTAGCCCATAGGATAGCCTGACACATGGAGACAAATCCTGTATAATTAAAAAGGAAAGGAAGCCGATTATATCCTCCTGGAGAATATTGCTGCCTGCTTCTGTTTTATTTATACGTTACAGTGTATAATGAGCTGAATATTTAGGAGGTCAGCACAAACCAAGCTGCTGACTGGACAAAAGGGAAGACCCAGCTCTGTCTGTGCTGGGAGTCAAGCAGAAGGATGGAGAGGATTTTTGGTCATTTCCTCCTCCCCCTGCCCGCAGCTCTCCTGGGATGCTGCAGGACTTCTCAGTTCAACTGCTTGTGCTTGGGCTGCATCAGTCTCCCCAAGTTTCTATCAAAAAATGGTCTTCTGGGTTTTCCCACAGCCCCAAGGAAAGGACTGGCAATGCCAGCCCAAGTCCACTGGCACCTGTGAACACTTATAATAGGTTTACAAATAGTAAATCTGGATGGCAAACAAGACCAAATAGGTTTTAAGAATCTCTGCTTTCACTAAGACTTTTTTTTTTTTAAGATTTCAGGTTTAAAAAAACCAAAATAAGTGGAAAACCTCCGGACTGGCAGCAGCCTCCCAATGGGTTGAGCACCAATTCCCAAGCCAACTCCCCTGAGCTGATGGAAATATGCCCCACCTATGCCATCAGCAGTGGGATACCCACAGCCCCACCGGGCTCTCTCCATCCTTCTCCACCTGCTACCTCCCAAAAGCACCTCTGTCCCCTGCCAGAGGGGATCCTCTTGGCAGGCCTCTCCGGGCTCACCAGGGTGCCAGGAGATGCCGAAGAGCATCTTTGGGGCCGTGGTGCCACGTTAACTGGTGCACCACGGGCAGCCCCTCCCCAGCCCACTGCCACCACTCAGTGCCATCCTCCGCTGGCTGCACGGCCAGTGCACAGTGAGTGCCAGAGCAGCTCCCCAAAGCTCGCCAGCAATTACAAAGGGCACTAATTGGGAAAGAAATGAAGGCATCATCCCATGTGTCCCCCCACACCAGCCAGGTTCAGCACATTCCCAGGATCATCAGAGATCAAATACATTGAGAAGAGCCCAGAGCCGTGGCGGGTAAATAAAGTAGCAAAAGGGAGTTCCTACGTGGACAGACGGTGTTTTGTTTTCCTTCTGCGCCTTTCAGGACAGACATGAGCTGCTTCCCAGCCATGAAGGTCGAAGCAGCCTTCCCAGGCTTCAGCAGGAGCAGCAGATGATTTAGTACTTAGGAGCCCATAGCTGTACTCAGTCTCCAGCTGAGCTTTGCTCCTCCTGCTGCATACCAGCCAAAACTCCGACCGAACCACAGAGCCTGAGCATCTCAGAGGTCGGGGAAGGTCTTCCCCTTCCCCGTGGAGCTGTGGATCCCACGTGCCAGAGGACAGCCTGGGACAGGGCACATCAGGGGAAAGGAAAAGGGAAAGGGGAACAGGGAGAGGAGAATAAAGGAGCCAGCCAGCCAGATCCCTGCTCTGAATGTCCTGCTTTGAACCCAGCCCTTCAAAAATCAGGAGGTTAATCCAAACCGTTCCTCCCAAGAAGGAAGGGATCGTGCTGTTAATATAGTCAGCATGCTCGACCCAACACGGGCTTTTCACAGCAGCAAAGCCAGGGGTAATCCATCTGGTAATTGCTTCCATGAGGATCTTTACACAGCTTTAGAAACTAATGCTACTATCTTCCCCCGAGCAGCCACCCTTCCAAGCCAGGCAGCAACAAGGGGTGACGGGACCAGCAGCATATGAATGTGAAGTGTCTCCAAGGGAGGGAAAGGTTATAAAAAACCACATATATTAGAAAAACAGGTATGAAAGGAAAACAAAATAACTGCAAACACACAGGACAGTTACATGCATGGCTTTAGCTGCCTTCAGGAAGCCACCAGCTCACCCTTCCCCCTCTCTCTGTCAGCTAACTGCTTTGGGGAGCAGAGATGCACCAAGGCACAACCTGCTCAAAGGAAGGAGCTCAGCAAGGACAAGAAATGCTGTCAAGACCAAACTGCCTGCTACTGCACTTTGATTTCTGGTTCTGGAAAAGCCCTGGACTCCCTCCAGCCATGCCTCAGCTTCCCTGCTCCTACAATTAACTCACAAGGCTCCTGCTGGGCAGGAGCATCACCTGTGTTGAGCAGCTCCAGTACAAGGGCTTTTTTTCCCTTTTCCCACCTCTCACTCTTAGCAGAGTGGGAAGAGCAAAGGAAAACCCTTACTGGTGACTAACCAAAATGCTCCAAGCCGTCTCAGAGAGCTTTCCTGCCATATGCCCACTGTGCAGTGATGTGCTGCAGCCCAGCCCAGTCCAAACCACACCAAGCAGCTATCGTGGTAGCAGTGGAGAAATTCCTGCTCAGAGCATGACTTCTCCAACAGCTTTAAAAGCATCACCAGGAAAACGTGAGCTGCCCTAACTCACATGATGTAGGAGGATGCAGGGGCAGGTTCTCTGCAGCTGGCAGGGGCAGCACGGGCTGTGGGGTACCAACCCATGGGGCAAACTCTCAGGGCTCAGCTGGAGCTCAGGGCCTGCCAGTGCCTGCCTGTCAAGACACCATCCCCCATCAAAAAGTACTGGTGTGACATGTCCTCATCTCACACACACACATTTTGCAGAGGCAGGTGTTTCTGTAGCCCAGAGCTGGTCCTCAACACACAGGCACAGGGAGATGAAGCTCAGGTCACAGAAACGATGCTCCAGGGTGCATGTACTCCTCAGATGTACCAGCCCATCCTCCCCCCAACTCCCTTCAAGGAGAAATCAGATATAAAACATTTCTGACAGCAAGAACAGATCTAAACCTTTGATCCTTAGGTACCTGCTGCTGGAATGTTTGCAAGAACCTGGGCCAGGGCACACCATGACTGACAGCACCGGAGATATGGCAGCATAATTTAGAGCGAATGTGTCAGCCCAGCCTTCCCCTACCTCAGCTCAGTAATAGAAAAAAAAAAAAAAAAGTCAGTGTTGGCTAGTGAGAAATGCACTGTAGCAAGGTACGGCAAGTTTGAAAATCATCAAGCCTGCTGGGGAAGGACTGTGGGTCTCGGCCAGCTAAGAGCACAGGCGCTGCAGGAGCCTCAAGTGCTGTGCCCTGGGATGATGCAGGCTTGGCTGGGGATGAGGGAAAACAGAAGCAGCACATGGCTGGTACGGCCTGGCCAGGCAGATCCCTGGGCTCTGGCCATCTTCCAGCAGCACAGCCCTGCTGCTCGCATGGGAAAACCCTGAGCAGAGCCATGTCTGGGCATGGGAGCCGCAGCATGGACATCATAAAAACCAAACCCATGTTAAGTCTCCTGATGCAGCAAACTCCAAACCTTCCCCAAGAGCATAGGGATCTGGATGGGAACCAGCAACCAACACTGAGCTTTGCTGGTACTATCATAAAAAAAAAAAAAAAACTCTGCATTTGGCACTGATTCTCTCTCACACACACAAACACACGTTTCACTGCATCAAGGAAAAGAGCATTTTTTGAGTCCTCAGTCACGAAAACATAGAATGGAAGTCTTGGTGGGCAGCTCCTGCTTGGACCAGCCCCTTTGTCTGACGCAGGAAGAGGTTTCCTCCACCTAGGCAGTGTGGCTCATGACATGCTCCAGCTCAGCTGCACAACTCCACACACTGTGCAGGCAGCAAGCCCTGCCACATATCTCAATGTCTCAAACCCCCAGACCTCACCCCTTTCCATGCAGACACCAAGGCACTCCTGCAGATGACATTTTGTCACATGGTGCATGTGGGCAAGCAGAGCAATCACAATACAAGCCAGCAGCAAAGCTCAAATCCAGGCAGAAATAAGCTGCCCTAAATCTCTTAGGTCTTCATGCCTTGGCAGCACCAGGCTTGGACAGTGGCAATGGCCGTGGGCACAACACAGTTTGTTGCAGCACAGTTTGGGAGGCGAGACAACACCTGCTACACTCAGGGTCAAGGATGCTGGCCTAGGCAGCACAGAGGTGTCACCACACAAGGTTTATCCATCCAACTACCAGGAACAAGCTGATAGGCAGCACTTCCAGGACCTCTGAACCCAAAGAGTCAGCACTGGAACAGCCCCATGCTCGCTTCCATAGAGAGCATCTCATGCTGGGTGGACACATCAGACCCACCAGGAGCTGTGCAGTATCTGCTGAAGGCAAGGTTCCCTGCCCTCAGAAAGCCACGGGAGGAGAGGGGAAGTCCCCACATGACACAATGAGTGGAGAGCAGAGGCTGGACCCACATTTAGGCAGCCCCATTGCCCACCTGGGCCACAACCCATCCTACATGCCTTTGATCCCTCGTGCTCCAGCAGCAACACGCTCCCCTCGCCTGCAGAGCTGCATTAAGGATTAGGCAAGATCAGACACGGGATAATACAAATGAGGTCGTGTTTGCTGCTGGCAGTAGCTGCAAGGAAATGAGGAGCCAGTCTGCCCGGCCAGAGGGAAACAAGATGCTATTAAACTCTGGCCAGGCAGGCAAGGAAAGGAGGGACAGGGCTGAGACCAGGCTAACGCAGCTCCTCTGCCCACAGGTTGGGATATAGAGTGCCTGATGGGCCACAGCTACAGGGGAAGGGAATCTCCTAGCTGAAGAGCCCTGTCTCCAGCTGGGCTTCCTGGTGGAAGGCAGGGGAGTGGAAACTGCAAAGGAAGCTCGTGCCGCTGGAGGGAAGTGTCTCACACCACCCTTGCCAGGGCTGTGTAACCAGAGATGAAACACAACCTTCTCATGTCTGGATGGTCCTGAAAGCATAAGGCAAGCCCCAAACTGGTGATTCTGCCCCCCTTAATGCTAGGCATCCACTGGCTTGTTTTTTCTCAGAGATCTTTTTCCATCCTTACCCTCTCCTATATGCTCCAGCAGCTCTTCCCTTCCAGCTACAGGGATGCCTCTATCTCCCCTTGGCACCAGTCATGGTGGGTCTGCAAACCTAACGGAGAAGGTGCTTGGGGGTACACTCAGGTTTTGAGAGGCATGCTGGAGCAAGCAAAAGCCACACCACCTCAGAGAAGAGCAGAAACCACGTGGACAGAGAAGATGTGCCAAGCAGCAGACACGCTACTCCACGGATCTTTCCCGGAAACACAGCAGCCGGTGCAGAGCTCCTATCAGATGTGTATGAGGCATCTCAACCAGCACCGGTCCTGACAGCTGTAAAAAAACCCACCTGACTGCTTTTATATTTGATTTACTGTTGGAAAGGCACCTTCAGAGCATAAGCTCCAGCTGAGAGCTTTCATAATCTTTATACCTTTTCTAGAGCCCAAAGGATAAAAAACTCTCATGAGATGTGAAGAGCCCTGGACACAGCACCGCAGGCTCCCAGCTGTGAGCTGGATGGCCTGCCCCTGGCTCATGCACAGCCCTGAGAAAGGCAGGGACACAGAGCCCCAGCAGCAATGCTTGCCATTGCCCCAGCAAGCCTGCACACAGATGGTGACAGGGCTGGTCCCTCCACAGCCGGCAGCATATGCTGCCGCTGCTGCTGCCCACATCAACGTCGATGCCTGGAGAGATGCACCAGAAATAACCCATTACACAAGCCAAGACTTTTCATCTATGCAGTCAAAGAGAGTTTTAATCCCCAGCTCCTGGGCACAGCTGAGCATCTGAATGCATCCCCCTTTTTTTGCAGCAAAAGGAGCTACATCTCAAGTGCAACAAAATGGACCTAAAAAAGTGCTGAGACAAAAGAAGGCCAGTGGGGCATACTGGTGGCTACAGCCAGCCAGGCTGGTGAACATCTGTATGGCACAGAGTTTCTGCTCTGGGTCTGCCAGCGACCTTTATGTCTGCTTTAGCACGGGGCAATAATGCTCACTTAGGAGTCTCATGCTGAATTAATCATTGCAAAGTGCTCTCCGGTTCAGCCAGGAGAGATAGGAAGGCAGCGCTAAGCGCAATCATAGCTGTACTCAGCAAGACTAATGGTCTGTGCTGCGCTCTGGCCCCGGGAAGCACTGCTTAAAGCTCCTGAGCAGGATGCACAGCAGCCCCAGCGGGGATGCAGCCGCCTCCCTGTCCTAGATGGGCACCTGAAACATCTGCCCAGCTCCCTGCACTGGCAGGGGGCTTGTCCCAGCCAGCTGGGCTTGATTGTGCCACCCAGCTCCAAAACTGCTGAGCTGAGGAATGTAGTGTTCAGAGGAGCAGGAGAAAAGGCAGATCTCATTTAACACCTGCCCAGACCTTTTTCCCATGCGTCTTGTCCAGTCATTGCTGAGCCCAGCCAGGCTTCCAGCACCCAGAAGATGCTGTTGCAGGGAGGCTCCACAAGCAGCTTGTATCCAAGCACACTGAACCTGCCTCTGCCGGCCTTCTTTGACAATCCCAGATTTCGTCCAGGAAGAGACAGGAACTATTTCCTATCCACTGTTTGTCTCCCATTAACGATCTTCCAGATCTGCAGTACAACCCCCCATCTCCATCCCAGGCTAAGCAGCCCAAGGCTACTTCTTGCAGAGAAGCCATCACCTTGTGTCCCTCCTCTGCACCATTTCCAGCTCTCCAAGACGGCAGGGAGCAAAAAGCAACAAAAGCCTTATTATTCTAAAATACGAATCCAGGCTGCTAAAAGGCACCAGGATCCTGGTACACCAGGACAAGATGGTTTTCACCTCCACAGGGCATTTGGCAGGGGCTCTGCTATTTCACATGTCACAGCTGAGCTCCAGCAGGCTCGCTGTGGCTTATCCCTCACTCCTGCCCAGCTTCAGCGATGCCAAACAGGAATGGGCAGCCAGCACTACTGGAGCAGGGCTCAGCTGCCAGCACCAGGCTAAACCCACCAGCCCTTTATTTCCCAAGACACCAGTGGTGAAGACGAGGAATAAAATTAAAATTCTTCTTTTGTGTTTTGATTTAACATTTTATCTGCACTGGAAGCAGCAGGGAAAACATGTGGAAAACGTGGAGCAAGTTCCACAAGTAACCAGTCCGTCGCAGAAGAAGCCAGGAGAAACACTAGGGCATCTAGGGCAAGTTCTGAGAGGCTCATTTTAAAATGTTCCCTCCGCCAACACAGATAAATATTTGAGGGAAAAAAAAAAAAAAAACCACATGAAAATTCAGTTGACTCACGAAGAGCAAGCACGTTAAATATAGAAAATAAATTAAATAATTAAAGGGCAAAAGAAATGGGATTTTAGCCCTGCTTTGAACATAACTTTCATTACAGCCTTACACAGGAGCTGCTTTTCACCATCAGAGCGGGTGAAGAAAGCAGCAAAGTGAGCTCTTGCCGTGCACCCAGGCCGCATTCCCATTGGGAAGCACAGAGCAGTGAGGCGAGTGCAGGGTGTGCTGCTCTGTGCCCCCAGGGCCCAGCACAGCCTCACCCAGGCCTCCCCATCCTTTCTCCATGTCCTGATGGGGCAAATGAAGTGTGGAACAGTGACTGCTTGGCCCACAGAGACCCTGAAATTCTCCATGGGATGTAAATCCACTGGGAATGCACTATAAGCTGTTTGCCCAGACACTGGGCTATCCCAGAGCTGGGGGTGTATGTGGCAGCTCTTCACGTACAGTACAACTCAAGCCTTAAAAAATATAATAAAATAAAAAAAAATCCAGCTCCAGCTACTCTCAGAAGCCTTGGGACAGGATGAAATTTAGGCTACAGATGTTACAGCCAAATCCTATCATTGCCAGGAGCCCAGCCCTGCAATTTAAAGGTGCCCTGGCACAAACACACACCAAACACAGCTCCCAGCATCTGCTGCACTCAAAAATTACACGTATGAAAAAGGGCAAGCTCAAAGCATCTGCAGTGCTTTTGGGAGCTCAGAGCTGAGCAGGCTCCCTTCGAGTTTCCCCAGCCCCCAGGCAGAGCAGCAGAGCTCGGCGCTCACTCCACCGGGGAAGCCCAAGGCTGCCCAGGGAGGAAAGAGCCATGTGCTCCTCCAACCCTAGAAACCATTCCCCAGCACTGAGGCAGGAGAACACTCATGGCAAGGCTGTGCTCGCCATGGGCAGGGGAACAGCAGGGATTTGGGGCACCAGTGTCCAACCCGACAGCTTTCTACTTCCACAGCCTGCAAGACACAGTGGACAAAGGATGTGAGCAGTAGCCTAACAGCCAGGGAGAGGGTAAGCTCACGGTCAGGCTCTTTTATTAACAACCTTCTCTTTTTTTCTGACCCTCGAAAAGGTCCTTTTCTCTTTCTGAAGTGTCTCTGAGTCTCCACTGCAACAACAGCATCAATGCAGGGGTGACCTGGTCAGCCCACAGAGGTAAAACAGGAGAAACAACTGTGAAGCACAGTTTTGCGTCTGTGATCAGATGGCTGAGAACCAGCAGCATCAACTCCCTAAACAGCACACGGCATCTGAGGCTACACCACTGATCTTGGCAACAACCCCTTCCCTCTCAGCTACAGAAAACCTATATATAGGAAAATATACATATGGATATAGACATACATGACTTTTACATTACTTTGTTTTTTCTAAACAGTCCAGTAAGGCTTCACAGATTTGCTTTCCCCAAGCAGGAGAGTGCCATGCCCATGGCTAAGCAATGTCCCCCACTTGCTGTGCCACACTGAGAGTGTCAGCCTTTTGCTTTTCCTGCCTCGCTTCAATGTGTGTGGCTCAGTTTTGGTTTTAACTGCAAAGTCCCCACACTCTGCAAACCAAAGGCAGCTGGAATTGAAATCGAAAAGTAAAACCACCCACCAACAAAAATCAAAGCATCGCACCACCAAAAATCAAGTGGGATGCACAAAGCAGGGAGCTTAAACAGGGAGAGGGGAAATGGAAATTACACTAATAGCATGTTTTCATTTGTAATAATCTGACAGCTGGGTAATGACACTGGAAGGTGAGCTACCCTTGGCCCAAAGAGAGGTGGCTGTTTATGAAACCATCTGGCTGTCAGCAGCTCAAACACCACGTGAAGGAAGAGTGTAAAACGGGCAGGTAGAGCACGGCTGTCAGCAGCCCTCTGGGCTGGGAAATGATGTTCTGTCCTCTACCTGACGGGGGGGAGGAGAAAAAAAAAATCTAGAAATTGTCTGCATTATGGGGAACAGTAGTAGCCTGTGGTTTATGGGGTTGGGGGTTTCTTTTCATTGTATCTAACTTGTTTATTTAGGAGGAGCTTTATAAATCATTCTTTTCTCAAAAGCAGGCACCAAGGAACAGCTACAGTAGAGTATCCCTTTGCTTTTAAGAAAGCACTGCACAAAAATGATCAGATGTATTTAATGGGCTGTTGAAACAGCGTAATGCCAGCCCCTTACGTTATCGTGGCTCCTAATGATTTTACTGAGCAAAGAGCTGGAAGAGATCGACTTGGCACTCCTGGCCTCTGCCATTACATTCTGCTCAGACACAGGCAGCACAGCTGAACAGCAACAGGTAGGATGATATTTAATGCCCATCTCTGTATCTTGACATTGTCTGGTTTGAAATAGAGTCCTCATGCCATTTACTGGCAGTGAAACTAATAGGATTCTGTAAAAATCAATCCATAAATGCACAGACGCTAAAATGAATGGTTTCCTTTCTGTTCCATTTACGGGAGGGCTCTTTTATGGATATCTATACGCCAGCGTAAAAATTGCAGGAACAACTTTCTAAGTCTTCATTAAATTCAAGGGGACTTCTGTAGAGAAGATTGCTTTAAAAGAAACTGCTATTTCCCACGGCAGCTCGATATTACCCACAAACCCAGAAGAGCTACACTGGCTTGTGAGAGCTGCCCTAGCTGCCCCACATTCCTGCTGGGCACACAGGAGCTGCGGAAAACTAAGAAAAACTAAGGAAAACTAAGACTGAGGTTAGGACACCAGCCCCCCTGCCCAACACAGGTGCTACTGAACTGAAATTGTGGGTCACATTCACCCACATCCTGAACGCTGCCCAGAACTGCCAAACCCTCTGCCAGGGCCTGCCCAGCCAGCACAGCGACTGCTGTCAGTGGAGCGTTTCCAGAGGAGGAGAAATAAATTCATAAACTAAACAATGCTTCTTGATAACATGTTTAATGAAAGTGAAAGAAACAGAGGCGTACCTCTTCCTCGCCCTACCCACCATGTTAAATGGTGGGGTGTGACTTTTTGGGGTTTAGGGGTTGTTTTTTTCTGGAGGAAGCACAAAAACTGCATGACCTGTTCGTCACTCCTGAAGACACCAGTTTATCAGAGCAGCCTGCAAACCGAGAGATTATTCAGATTTCTGCCCCTACATATTTCTTCCAAGACCACTTTCCTGAAAACCTCACAGTAATTCCTGTCCCAGAAGCGAGCTGGGGATGCTGAGCAAACCCCTGCACAGCTCTGCATTCCTTTCTCACCTCCCAGGGGTGCAGGCTCCGAGGCTAGCCTCAGGTCCCACTCTGTGCTCCCCAGCCCCACAGCTGCAGGCAGGGATGCTTCCACACGGCTTCCCCTGGCATGTGCCCTCCTGACTCTGCACCACTCGGACAAAATGACTCCGCCAGCTCCAAGGGCTGAAAATAGATGGGCAGGTAAGAGCCAGGTCAAGCATGCACAGTCCACAAAACCACAACTCCAGTCCATCTCGATCAGCTGGGGACATAATGGAGGAGGAGATGGGCACCCCATGGACTGGCTGCACCACTGCTGGCCAGTAACACTGACACCCTTGGTTGGTCCACTGGAATTGTCTCTGGGAAAAGTCAAAAGCCAGAAAGCCACTAGCGCATCACCAGATCCTCTACCAGGGATAATTTTCCATGAGGCTTACGACTATCTCAAACATAAACTGGGATAAAGGGAAAAATGTACATCCAAGCCCTTTGTACTTCGGCAACAATCCATCTTGTTCCTGTCAACTTAACATCTGCAGAAAGATGTAGCTCTGCTGGAGGAAAAATAGCTCCTAAGTGCTCCTGGTCATGACAGATCCCGAGGCACACAGCAGAAGTTCACCACATCCTCCTGGCCAACAGCCAGGCTCACAGAACTGGATTTCATCGTACTCTCTTTCACCTCCTCCTTCAGCCACTTCAGAGGCTTTTCTTCATCTCTCCTTCCTCGTATTTCACTTCCAAGGGCACAGGACTACAATAGCCCTGTTTCTTCTCCACACCCAGCCTCAGAAAACGAATCACTCACAAACCATCCAACCGGGAAGGTGCAGACCTCTCTGCACCGGCAGCTACACACAGCTCCCCTAGGAGTGATGCTTTCCCCCATTTTTCTGCCCTTAAGACACCATCCCAAGTCACGAGCCACTTTTTTCCCCCACCTCTTTTTCCTCCTCTTACAAAAGCTGTGGCTGAGGGTGGCCATAAAGGCATTGAATCCTGCTGCTGCCAGCCATCAAGTGCTTCACGCCACAAAAGCCTGGCAGTAGTGAGGTCCACAAGGAAATTACTTATCTCCCTGCAAATAACTTCCCATCCTCCACCTTAATTTCTTCCAACCCAAGACCCATTCCAGTGAGACACCCAAAACTCAGCAGCATACCCAAGGCAGGGGCACATTCCTGAACTACCAACTGATGTTACAACTTCATCAGTGCTACAAACGCTTCACCTTCCCCTTCAATTTCTGCTTTTCCCCCATCCAGACTGACAATTCTCCAACGATTTTAGCTGAATTTAGCTCATTTTTAGTTAATTTGGCTAAGATTTTGCTAAAGTTAGCTAAGTAGCTAATTTTACAAAGCATCTGCCATTAAATCTTCCCGTGCCTCAAAGTCCCTCTCTATAAAAAGAGACTCATTATCACTGATTTGTCTCTAAATGACGGAGACTTTAAATCACTGCCACACAACATCTGGTTTGTGGCCCATGGGGAGCCGCCAGGCTCTGTTCAGCTGGATAACAACCCACTGGTGGAGATGCCACTGACTCAGCTCCAAACTTCCTTCTACATCCCCAAAGCACAGGCCAAGGCTGACGACAGAGTACAGGCAGCTCAAGGACCTAGAAACTGCTGAAATCAGTAGAAGGCTTAAGCCTTGGGGGTCCTTAGGCCTTTCACCAGCAGGAGAGTGCTTTAAAAGTAAAAGAAAAAAGGAAACCCAGCTAAGGTGGAAAGCAAATGAAGGGGTTGCAACCTTAAGAGCTGCAGAGACATTCAAACAATAGTATCTCAAACCTTCCCTGCAGCTGTAGCCAGCAAGACTATAAATTGGCCTATGATTTAGCTCCATTTGGTGCCCTCTATCCAGCCCTGCGGCGCGGCCCACGCGGCAGATACCGGCTTCCATCCTTATCTCCGCTATCCATTAGCTGCTGTCAGCAAGCGTGCGGGGAAGGAAGGGTGCCAGTACAGCTCTGCATGCACGGGAACCCCCTTTTCCTCCCCCAGCAGATCCCCTTGCAGCACCTCCAGCCATCATTAGGACCATGCCCCTGTGCTGAGGGGCCTTGGCTGAGGTAGATATTTCCATCTCATAGCCCATCCATTGCTGAGTACACTATTTTCTTACCAATTTTTCCTTTTGTTTCCCCCCTCCTTTTTTTTCCTCTGCTCCCCCTTGGTTCATTACATCCATCATTTATATCCACAGCACCAGCCAGCTGATTTACTGCCTCGATCAATGCAGCTCCAGCATGAAAAAGAGACACAGCAAGCTCAGCATGCAACAGGGACCCAGCTGTGGGAACCAGGAAAGACAAGAGGGAGGGACAGGGAACAAAATCATCCCACAACCCAAAAGCACCAAGAGCACAACTTTCTGCATTCCCTCTCAGTACAGCAAGTCTGCAAGGATAGGGCAGTGCCAGGGAAGATGGACAGACCCTGCCAGGCACACCTGGAAAACAGGAGGTGTGACGCTGAGGGCGTTAGCAGCAGAGGAGACTTGGGCAAAAATTTTTTTTGCCCCTAACCAGGCAGCGGAAAAACCTGCTCCATCAGGATCGACTTGGAGCACTTCTGCTAAGCACCTCGTTTGCTCTCCCTCTCCTAATGAACAGCGTGACAAGCTCAGAAATCAATGGAGGCTCGGCGAACCCTGAGTGCTGCTCATGCCGGCGCCCAGCCAGGCGTCCCCAGCACCTGCTCTCCCTAACTCAAACCGACGGGGAGCGATTGCCCGACAGCTCCGCTAATGGCCACCCTGTCAGGGCTCCTCACCCACGCCCCGGCAGGGCAGGCCATGGAAACAAGTCATCTGTGGAGGTGCCAGCCTCCTCCCCGGCAATACCTGTGCAGAAAAGGGGGGCTGCAGCAGTGCCGCCACAAACTGGCCTCGGGGAAGTCCCCAGCATTTCCCCGCAGCCAAGGATGCTCGGCTCCCTACCTCTCTCCCAAACGACCACTGAAGCTTCAAGGCCCCTGGCCCCACAAGCAAAATCCAAGTCTTCATGGCTGGATGGACACTGCACATTTTGGGCAAAATAGGAAGCGTGGGGACACCTCCAAGACAAGCCACCTGCTTGTGACACCTGCGGCTGTACGGGAAGGCACACAAGGAAGTGGGAACACAGCCCTGGGGGACAGAGAGGGATGCACAGAAGACCAGCAAGTGGAACAGGGTGCCAAGAATCTGCGTTTGGCTCTTTTCCCTAAAATACCTGGCATACTGAAGATTGTCTGAGGCAGCTGAGGCTGCACGTGAGGGACAACGCTTTGCTAGAGAAATAGCTGCATCCCAGTGTCAGACAAGGAAACACAGGAGCTGAGGCAGTGGCGCAGGGATGATGGGGAACACACTCTCTAAACCCAACATCAACTGGGAGCAGCTCCCCTGAGCACACAGAGGAGGTCAGGATGCAACAGGGCTCTCTCACAACAAATAGGCCCTGACTTCAGCTCCAAAAGCCTCCCCACACCACCATCACAGCCCCGCCGCTACTCCCCGCTGTGCTGCACCACCAAGCACGTACCAGTGTATATATACACATATATATTACTCAGTTTGCTGCTTCTCCCCTCTATGCCTGAAAAGAGGACGAGGAGAAGAAGCATGCAAAGCACTGCTGCATCATGCATGGGCTGCCCTGAGCCCTCCAGCTCCTTCCCCTCACAGTGCCCGTGCCCTGTTCTCTTAACCTCTCTGCAAGGAGCTCATTTCCCATCTCATTTCACGGCTCCAAACTGTTCTGCTGTGCTTTGTTTGCTTAAAAAAATGTTGTTAAGAGACAGCAAAAAAAAAAAAACCAGAAGTGGACAAACAGGAGGGATTTAACCCTGCCTTTGCATCTCCTGGCTGGAGGGGCTTCACACGCTACTCACTGCGGCACTGGTGATTTAATCATCAGTGCGACGCTACTGCTATCAGCAGCAGACACCAGAGCCGGCAGGAGCAATGCTCCCTCCAACAGCGTGAATATTAAGGGCCTTTAACAGCCCTTGTAATCACACTGTGGCTCCTTGCAAGAACACAGCCAGGCAGCACGAGGGAAGGCACTGAACCATGCTGCTGGGTTATCAAACTTCCCTGTGCTCCTTACGGTGCTGAAATCAACCCTGCTTAGAGAAAAGCAAGCACTGGCTTCCCCGTACGTTCTCTCCAAACCAAATCCCATGTGGGAAAAGCCCTTAAGCACACACCGGGATGAACTGGGTGGCTTGAGAGCCTCCTTCAGCGAAAGCCAGCCTCTTGTGGATTTTGGGTCCCTGTAACACAGAGCAAACATTATGAGCTTGAGCAAATGAATCTCCTGTACCTGTCTGATGCACTGGGAAAGGATTACGGGGGGAGGAGAAGAAATCTTGAGCATGGCATGAGTTTAGCTGCGCCTCAGGACTTGAGATATATCATACTTTTTAGGTCAAGCATTAGTTTGTTCTCAAAGGAGAAATGTCCCCAGCTTTTGCACTTTGAAAGTTTTTACTCTTTCATTGTATTAATATAATTCTGAAAAGTTCCCTGTGATTTTGAGGCAGAAATGGCCAGTTATCTCTGGCGTCCTACTGTAATGAAACACCTGTGAAATCCTGGCCTACAGACTTGAAACACAGCTTCTGGAAATAGGGAAAAAAAGTGGGAATTCATCTGCTTTATCTCTCAGATGCAGTAATGGCTGCTGGTTCTGCCTGAAGATGGGGAGAACACGTTGAGACCCAAGACTGAATTCAGACGGAGAAACACTGGCTTGCCCAAAGCCACAAGTACAGCTGGTGCCAGTGCCCAAACCGAGATCAGTACTAAGAGATCAGCATCAAAAATTAGTTGATCCCAGTTGGTATTCATATACAGAAACTCAGAATTGTTTGGCTGTTTTGGCTGGAACAACACCTGCACTGCCAGGAGCTCCCACTCCCAGGTTATCTCAGTGCAGCCTGCGCACCAGAGGGAAGGGAATTAGCTACCTGCCCTTTCATTCACACCTTTAATTATTCAGCTTATATTGATATAAAATTAATTGAAGCAGAATAAGCTCTTCTCCTAAATACAGGTGCCCACTCGCAGTAATCACTGAGATTAAAAGGTGCAAATTACTTTATTTAATGAATTAATTTCCAGCTATCGCATGGGCAAATCTCTGCGCTGGGCCTGCACCTGCTGCCGCACCAGCTCTGCCCCAGTGCTACGGCTGCTGTCCCAGCACAATGCTCTGGGTAAACAGAAGATGTGCAAAGGTTTGGTTACACAGCAGAGATGTTCCTCACTTCTGTGAATGAAACTTCTCTTTCATTCACAGTCAGGATTTGGCCGTGATGATGGCAGCAGGAGCTGCCTCCCAAGGATGCAGTAAGGGACCAAGAGCAAAGAAATCCCATTTTCCAGAACACCCCTCGTGCCTGTTGGGGAAGGTTGACTGCCCTCCACCTCCCAGCAGCTGGTGCCCTGAAGTACCAACAGGATCTCCTGCTGTTCCCCACACACTAGCAGAGCTTCTGCCTGCAAAAGCCAAATTGGAACTGACTTTCCTCTGCTGACATTGCCTTCAGGAGGGAAGGTGCCCTCACCTTGCTGAATCCCACAGTGCCTCAGGTGAAGAACAACATCCAAACGACCTTCCCTGGCACTCAGACGCCTGCTGGAGCTCACTCTCACCTTGCAAGGTAGATTGTGTTTATATTTTATGTTTGATTTTGGAAACTCTGTGTTTCTCGAGTGCGCAGGTGCACCCAGGAGGTCCCTGCTGAGGAGACACATCCACACCCATGCGCAGTAACACGGGCTGCGTCACAGGGCAACGTAACGCTTTTCTCATCATTCGATCCCCTTTTCCGTCACTTGCAAGTCTAATTTCAAATTTCAGATATTTCACTTTCTCACCTTTCCTACTGCTCCTTTCCAAACCCTTCACACATCACCTTTGCAAGGGGTCTCCACCCCAAAATCAGCTCCTCTCACGCCAGGGCCAGCAGACACAGCTGCCAGTACACTGCTGGGCTGAGGGCACATCCCCAAGGGCTGCTCAGGGGCTGGTTCTTTCTTCTCTAAAGAGACTCCAACCAGAGATCTTCCTGCAGGATGGGAGAGCAGGCCAGGAGGGTTCTTCACAAAGTGTTTTGCTGTACCGCCGGGAGAAAACCATATGCAGCCTACACATCGTACACGGTTTAACTCCGAGCACTATGCAGATATTCATCCATTTGGATCCCGGTGGCAGCAGCAGATGGCTGGGTAATGCATGTTTGAGTCTGCCTCTCTCTAAATTACACTGTATTGTGGCACCAGGAAAATGCAACGGGCATTATGAACGCCGCAACTCTTCCCTCCTCCTCCTGCATCCAGCTCCATTCCTGCTGAAGGCAGGACCATGCTACACAACAGTCTCCCTCCCAGCTTGGCTCCCACACACCAGCTCCAGCAGCTCCCAGTGTCTTCCCACTGTCCACCTTGAATGGAAAAACCACTCGCTTTCCCCAACCAGACCCTGAGTTTCACATTTCGCCTGGGCAAGGTCAAAGTGCAAAGGGTTGCATCCCAAACATCCCCCAAGGCAGATCCCAAAGGATATCAGAGTATATTATTCCATCCTGAACGACCCTGAATCAACCCACGGGGTAAAGCAGATTACTTAGACCCAGATGAAAAAACTTCTTTTAAATAAAAAAATATTTTTTTAAAATCAATGTTTTATAAGAAGAACTGAGCCAGCCATTGAAAGTGAGTCCGCTCACACCTGTAACTCCTCCCTCTCATCTTTTCTCCATCTCACCTAACAACAAGCAACTAAAAATTCAACACACAAGCAAGAAAAGACATGCACGAACTCCATCCAGCCCGGGGGGGCTGCAGCCAAGGCCCGCACCACTGAACATATTCATGTCTTTATTTGCGAGCCGTGTGTCTCCATAATGGGTTATGAGGTGTGGTTGTAACTGGCGGATGCCGACAGTGGTCCTTGAGGAGGAAATGGTGTGTGTCTAAATGCAGGCAAAGCTATTTGGAAAGCCAGGACAAAGCAGCCTTTCTCTCCTGGCATGGGCCAAATTACATCCTTTGGACTTACTCCTTCAGTGGCTTCAAAAGAAAAAGAATCATCCATCTCAATTTTCCTGGCTCTGTGAATAATGTTTGGAGAATAGAGGGTGATTTCATAGCTCATTTGTTTTTGCACCACATGAACCCTGCTCTCCTCGCATCACTTTCCAATCAGGTTTATTGCTGGTGTTTCCACGAGAAAACCAAGGAGGGAAAGGCTAAGACCCTCAGTCTCACTTGAGATTGAGGGGAAAAAACAAGAGTTAAAAAAAAAAAAAAGAAAAACAATAAAGGAGAATCTCTCTTTCCCTTGTCTTTCAGCCTGATCTGAAAATGAACCTGTTTTGCTTCTGAATCAATTCTCTCCTGGCACTGCACTTCCCGCAGTACTTTCCGAGACGAGATGCAATCATTAGCTCACTTGCTCCTCCAAATAATATCACAAAGCCGGAGCTCAAGCTGCTTTGCAGTAAATCATCACTAATTTCTGCCTCTGTGTGGCAAGGCAGGGTTGGCAGAGGACACAAGTCCTGCCACGCCCTCCCAGTGCCACCACCCATCTGCGTACCTGCTGTCTGGGGACAGCCCCCCATCCAGCACGTCACCTTGTCCCCCCACGGAGAAGTGACACTGGCACATCGTCCCTTATTCAAACACCTCTCCAATGACCCACAAAGGACCACCACACCTCTCACACTCTTGGACTGCAGGAAGGGTTAACCAAGGTTCATAAGGGGCTTCCAAACAGTAGGATTGAGGCAAACTCTTAGTACGACTAACGCTGCCTCCATGAACAAAGGGGTGAACTCCTGCTCAACCTCTCACCACTGATCATTTTCCAAATGCACATGCTAAGGACAATAAACCCTCCTCCTGCTCCTCCCAGCAACTCTGTGCCACTGGCACCCAGAGACCCAGCCACTCCCAAGGACACCCAAATGCCCATGCCACAGTGGGCGGCTTTCCAGGTACCCTATAGACTGACCCAGCCGGACCTAGGGCTGCCCTTCCCATCCCAGCAGCAGCTATATCGTAAAACCTATACCTAGGCAGCCCCCCTTTCCTGGCTCCTCTGGAAATACACATAAAGAGTGGAGCAATCCTGGTTTAGATGAGCAAGAAATGGGGCTCAAGATCTCCTCCTTGGCTTACTCTTCCTGTAATGCTGATTCCTGCTGAGATTCTGGAACCAAAAAGGGTAAAGAGGGTGGGAAATCAATTTAATTGCAGCTTAGTAAGCAACTGCACTAAGCGTCGCTGGCAAAATCTGAACATTTTGCTGTGAGAGAAAAGGGGAGAAATGGCTTTTTCATTGCACAGGAAAGTGGATTGAGAGCAAACTCCCCCCCATCATCTGCTCCTCACCCCTTCCTTCTTTAAACAGGAGGAAGCCAGCAAGAAACACACAGCTAACGCCAGCAACCTCCCGCTCCTGCTACTCCAATTAATAGTCAATCCGCTGCACCCTTTGTCGTTAGGCTGCACGTAATTACTCCTTCACGCTAACGTCTTCCTTAAACAGATCCTACTTCTGCTTTCTCCGCAGATACATTCCCTTTAATTGGTTTTATTGCACCAAATGCTGGCCTGCCCGCACAGATGAGACTCTCCCAGGCAGAATACGTTGCTTTTGCATTTCCACAACTTCTCCCAAGCTTGCTTTTCCCACTGGCAAAGAGATTACAGCACGGAGAAACACACCCAGAGGTACCAAAGTGGCATCCCATGAGCTGTGCACACAGAACACACACATCCACGGACCCAAGAAAAACACAGGGCACACAATATCCCCATGTTCAGCCTCTCAGGGATTTGTCAGCTTGGGATAATAATGCTGCACCTGCATTTATGTGGGATCACAAGACAGTGTTATTTGCAAGGCTGCATCTCCTGGCAGTGCCCTTCCCACGCCGGAGCTCGCCCAGCTCACACCTGCGGAGCTGCAGCAGCTCAGCAGTGTGCCCTCCATGCTCTGCCCTGGTCTCCACCCATACAATCAACCTCTCAGCTTCAGGAGGCACAGAAAATCTGTACTCACAGTGCCATAAAATGAGCCCTGGACCTGCCTTCCCCAGGCACAGCCTTCCCATTTATAGCTCTCACCCCACAGCCATCCCATGTGCCAAGTCCCCTGCCCGTGGGGAGGCACAGGTCACGTTTCAGAGCCAGGGACAAGAGATGTCTCAACACAGCAAGAAGTAAACCCAGCCAAGACAAGCCCTGGGACATGAGCCTGTCAAAGTAAATCAGGATGATGCTTTCTTATCAAGGGAAGGAAGAGCAAGGAGAAAACAGTGCATTTTTGAGTAAACAATACAACTCTGTGCGTATCTGAGGTGGTGAAAGGATAAATAGGACAAAACATCTTCCCTGACAGTCAACATCTTTCTCAAGCACGGAGACACTTCAACATGCATGCTGTGTCTCTGAAGCCTCAGCATCCAGACACAGAGCTGATTTTGGAGACCTCCCTGCTCAAAAGTAGGACTTGATTTGTCAAGCCCACCCCCCAAGGTCACCAAGGGTTCCAGGCCTTGAGCCAGAGCTGAGTCTTCCTAAAAACCCAGCAGCAAGGGCTTGAGCCCTTCCCTGTCACCCAGGAGAGGATGATGCCACACCATGACACACCAGCCAGAGAGGGATGCTGCAGCCCGGAGCAATTCCACATGCAGGGTGCTCCACAGGGACCTTGACAGGAGAAGCAGTTCATAAGAGAGACCATGACACTCCTGAGCCCAACTCGCCCTCAGAGCATCACCACCTCCAGCACCCCCTCAGAGTAAAGCAGCAGGACTCTTCCAACTCCTTCTATCCTTCCAGAGCACAATTAAAAGTATTTTTTTTCTTCTGGTGCTCAACAGTTCTTGTCAACAAAATACATGCCACCTGCACAGAAATTTATTTATATTCTTACCGGGAGAGAAGCAGAATCCTTGCCTCCTCTCCTTCCTTCCCTGATACTTCTTTTAAAAGCACCAAGCTAAGAAAGGCACCTGTACATTCCAATGCTCACTGTTTTGCAAAGCAAACAGGTCTTGTTCAATCAATATTTATGCCCCCATCAGTCACAGCCGCAACACAGAGCTCTACCAGAATGTAATGGAGGCGAAATTCATTCATTGCAATTACCAGTGAAAAATTAGGAGGGTTTTCATTGACTGGTTATTGTTTCACAGGTATCTCAGGGAGCGCTGTAATGCACAGTGGGCAGGTTAATTGAACGAGGTGCACCAGGCAGACTGCTCACCATTTGTCCACAGCTGGTTTAGCCACCGAGGTGACTTCCTTGCCTCAGCCCTGCTCTACCAGCCCTGTCCTGCCCGATACCACAGATGAGGGCAACTTGGGCATGGCTTTCTGTTTTATCCAGCACTAAATACACAACAAAGAGAGAGAGGAACTGGATTCCACCCCACCTCCCGCACAAGCAAAGCTCTCCACATCCTAGAAAGCCTGGGCTTGCTCCTAGAGATTTCAGAGTGGGATTTCACCGGGAAAGCACAACAGAAGTTTCCCCTTCTCTCACATCCTGGACCTATCCATGCCCCCAGCCAAGTCCCAAGTCCCAGTCAACATAAGCTTCCTGGGTATCGAACACTCTGCCTCTTTTTTTTTTTTTTTTTT